>JAVLUX010000004.1:4405986-4463486 GCA_032164185.1 Moxostoma hubbsi
CAACACAATGGACTTAAAAGTAACAGTTCACCCAAAAATTATAATTCTGTCATCATTTACTCACCCCATGCAGTTCCAAACCCATTCTTTCTTAAACGCACAAAAACAGATGTTAAGATTTATAGTGCAGACCATCTTTTCAATACATTGGAAGTTAATAGTGACTCGCTTTAATGCTTAAAAAAGTAGTCCATGCGACTTGTGCCTCATATTCCAAGTCTTCTGAAGGCATTCAACCTGAACTTTCGTTGTTTTTTATTTATTTATTTGAATTGTTTCTAAATCACTGATTTAAAATTTTGTATGCCTTCAGAAGACTTAGAATATGATGCACGAGTCCCATGGACTACTATTATGAACACTTTTGGATACTTTTTTTAAGCTCAAAAAGTAAGTCACAATCCACTGCCATTGTATTGATGAGATTGCCCGTAATATTCATAAAAACGTATCTTTGTGTTTAACATATGCAAGAAAGTCACGTGGGTTTGGAACAACATGGGGGTGAGTAAATACTGAATTGTATGAATTTTGGGTGAACCATTACTTTAATAAACTGAATTAGTTTGTTTGAGAAAGGTTTTGCAAACAAAATATTACAAAGGATCCTATTTCTGTTTTCAACTTTCTTTTTAAAATGTAAAGGGATTTTTTCGAACTTATTTATGTTGTCTGCCACACACCACTGTGTCGCACTCATCAAATCTCTATTATCGGCACGACAGCTAAAACTGTCAAGGGAGGCAAAAATGACCTGCGGCCTATACGGAGACTCATTCGTAATGGAGTTTCTGTGTTGACTTTTGCCCAAAAGTGAATGCCCTAAATCACACAACAGAGGTGTTGAACACACGTGAGAGGTGAGAGAGAGAGAGAGAGAGAGAGAGAGAGAGAGAGAGAGAGAGAGAGAGAGAGAGAGAGATCCCTGGGCAGAGCTGGACACGAAAGAGAAATCGGACCGGGATTTTACATAGCATCTGGCCCAAATTTTGAGTGGGGTGGGGGGGGGTGGGTTGTTCATTGTCCTTTTCTGCATATAGTAGCGCCATTTTGTGGTCCGCTCAGCATAACGCGCCGGTTCATTTTAGCTTATTGCGGCCCATTCGGCCCGTTTCGCGGCCGACCCACTGGCCTGCTCGGTTCTCCCGATGGACATTCCACCCCTGATCGGCCCCAAAGTGCGTCGGCCCACCAGGAAAATGCCCGGTATGCCAGATTACCAGTCCTGCCCTGTCCCTGACTTTAATTAGCAAAGTAATGTTTTAGGAAACCGCAAACTAGATTAATGACTTATAATAACTTTCACTTCCAAAGTAATTCACCACACCATGGCTAATTACATGAAGGTCTGTTCTTAATATTTTGAAGATGGGATCCTCTGTAAAACACGCTGATTAATATTCCATTTACAGCTCAATTAAGCTTGATTAATAAGGCGCACAATAGCAGACCAGAACTAATGCAGAAGTCCAGCAGTGATGGTACAAATTGTGCATGTACATCAGTTACCTTTAAAAGTCCTTGACTACACTGTGCATCTGGATATATGCCAGGTTATAACGCTCTGTCCATCATTTGATAATCATGTGATGAATGCCAGAATCAACCAAAAATGCACACAATCATCTCTTTTTAAATAAAATTCAGTATACTGCCTGCTTTCCTCGGGCGTTAATAGTGCAAATGGTTATTGGGTGGGGTAAACAGCACCCGTAAAATAAATAGAGTTTATATGAATAAGGTGCAATCTATAATGAGACCATTTTTTTGTATATAGAAAGGAGGCCAGTTTTATTTTAGATTGTTGTTAGTGAATAAGATGCATATTTTTGCATTGAAATAACATGTCCAAAAGTGGCATGATCATTTAGTAAGTTCGCCCCACTATATGAAAAATAGTAGACAGTGTACTGCACACTGGGTGGTATGCGGAAGGCAGTACACTGGTATTTCATTCTAAACATAACCATATCTTCACACACACACACACACACACACACACACATTTAAACCTGCTCATCAGCTCCAGTAAATAATTTATAGTTGCTACACAGCCGGTTCAATATCAGTCCAGTTAGTTCACACAGTCAGACCCAGCCGGCTATGCCTGTGCAGCTGATGAACAGTCTAATGGATTGTCTATGCCTGGCACCTTATCACAGGAGGGCAGAGAGGTAATACAGTGGCATGAATGCCCATCTCTGGTTCATTAACCTCTGGAGAGATACTAAATTGTGAATCAAGTCATCCTCTGTGAAAATCTGGTGACGGCAGTATATGGACAGAGTGGGAGTTTATGGCTGTGCTGCTTTTGATTTATGGTGTCAGTGATTCACTACATGGATGATATAGAGACCTGAAATGACCAGTGAAAGCAACAGCCTTTAAGAGAGATGAAAAACTCAGTTACGTTACAGAAGCCAAAACAAAACAACAAAAACACTTCAAAGGGGTCATTTCACTGGATTTTCCTTCATCTTTTGAAATAAATGTTTGAGTCACTACGTAAACCTAATTTAAAGAGACATTTCACCCAAAAATGAAAAATTCTGTCATCATTTACTCACCCTCATGCCGTCCCAGATGTGTATGACTTTCTTTCTTCAGCTGAACACAAACTATGATTTTTAGAAAAATATCTCAGCTCTGTTAATCCATTCAATGCAAGTGAATGGTTGCCAAAATTTTAAGCTCCAAAAAACACATAAAGGCGGACTAAAAATAATCCATACAACCCCAGTGGTTAAATCCATGTTTTCAGAAATTATATAATAGGAGTGGGTGAGAAATAGATCAATATTAAAGTCCTTTTTTACTATACATTCTCCTCCCTGCCCAGTAGGTGCCGATAAGGATTCAAATTGACAAATGTGGAGATTTATGGTAAAAAAGGACTTAAATATTGATGTTTCTTACCCACACTTATCGCTTTTAAAAACAACTAACCACTGAAGTCATATGGACTACTTTTATGCTGCTTTTATAAGCTTTTGGAGCTTTAACATTTTGGTACCCATTCACTTCCATTGTTTGGACATGCAGAGCTGAGATATTCTTCTATAAATCTTTGTGGGCATGAGGGTGAGCAAATGATGAGAGAATTTTCTTTTTTGGGTGAACTGTCCCTTTAATGTTTGCATTACATAACCAACTACAATTACAAGTTTCTTCGAGTGTGATCAAGTTGTCCAGAAGCTCAAATAGAGCATTGCGCTTATGATGCAAAGACAAGGGTACGAGTCCCGAAGAGCCAAAAGTGCCATAGAAGCACCACAAAATTACGTGGTGGCTGCGGCTATTGCATTTTTGGGTTTTTGCGACACTATCGTTTAGGTTTAAAGTTTAGGGAAGAGTTCAAGTTTAGGGTTGAAAGGCGTTGACTGTACTAAAGGAGTCTCGCAAAGCAGTTGAACTCTGCATGTATCAAATGTGTCCTGCTAGTTGAAATGTTGATTTCAATGCATGTGTTTCAGAACTAAATTAGACCAACGCTCTTTACCCTCCGTGAGGGTTTGCAGCCACCACTCTAATAATCTGCACCAATTAATGCTGCATTTATTATTATCCTGTATTTACAGTCTATATTAAAACAAAGGACTGATCTCCAGGCACAGGGGCTTTTAGAACCTTGCACTTCCACATTTCCTTGACGGTTCTGTAGTAAATTATGTTTTTTTTTTTACTTTTCCCTACACTGTTGGTAGGTCTGGTGGTAGCCTAGTGCAGCCAAAAGCGGAGACACTTCCTGAAGGACTTTTTCGTTCATCACTAATGAGTGGACCGTCTGCACAATCGTTTATTGACCTCGGCGTGGTTTTGCGCACAGCCGTTTCGTTTTTCACAATTCGAAAGTCCCGTGAACAAATGATGATGTTATCACTGTTGCTAACTTTAAAACTAGCGGGTTGATGTCACGTGTTGGAAATCTAGCGACGCTGGTCGTGACAATTCTCACTGACCAATCAGTGATCTGCAGGATTTTAACGTCACATTTAGTATCGGCTCGGCTTGCTTGGAACCTCGACAAAGGTGGTACTAAAAAAGTATCAGGTACCAGGTACTATCCACAGTGGAAAACCCCCAAAAAGAGAGCAGAGTCGAGTCGAGTCGAGTTGTACCATGCAGTGGAAAAGCCCCATTAGACTTAAAATGCACGAGCTGCCACTGTATTTTAATGTTTATGGACTGGCCCCATCCACTTCCATTCTAAGTGCCTTACTGTAACCATGACCAAAACCTTTTTTAGATAAATAAATAAGGAATGAGTCAAAATAACTTTTGTGGTACTCAACATTTTGCCTCAAATGTTGTCGACTGAGCTTAACTTGTATTGAACCTGGAACATATCTTTAATGATTTTTATCTATTGACACCCTTAATATAAACACAACACAATTAGTTTCTGATAATAACTCCTCAATATATGTTCACTTATGAAGAAAATGTAGTGTTTTGAAATTGTGTATTTCAAGCCTGGAAAACTCATGGAAATTAGCAAATATTTAAAGTCAATCCAATCATGAATGTACATTTTCTAGTTTTACTCGCCTCTTAAATACTTCATCAGCAACAGTACATGCTCTTATGTTGTGTAAATCTTGCTTGTAAGCCACAGTGATGAGCGAATCATTCCTTTGAGTCGGTTCTTTTCAATGAATCGGTTGAAACAGTTAAAATTTGTTTCTAGCATTCACGTATGACTAGAAAAGTCCTGGAATTTCAAGGGACAAAAAGGGTGGGAAACCTTTATCAAACTGCAGATCCTAAAGCCCTAATCATCTACAACATTTTCTGTGTGTGTTTGTCCATGCACATGTGCAAACAATCACACGCGTGTTTGTAGCTGTCCTGTTGCGTCTGTAATGAAAGAGTCCCAGAATGCTTCTGCAGCCAATTAGCCTGCCATAATTACCCAGACACCCACTGAGCTGTCAATCAGAGTGTAGCTGCGCAGGAAGTCATCCCTCCCTCTGTTAGCTGAGGAAAGTCTCCCCTGAGCCCCCCCAATTAAACCCACTCTCACTCTAATATTAGACCTGGATAATCCATCTCTCTCTCTCGTTCGGTCTCTTTTACGTTATCTTTCAGCACGGGCTCTCCTGACATCTTTGGCTGTCTATTATCCATCTCTCCACCTCTTCTCGCTCATAATTGCAGAGTGCTCAGCGCAGGCCGATACACTTTTGTTGCAACAGATGTTTTTTTGATGCAGAGTGCCACATACTGAATACAAAACGCAGTACGCCATCGTCGCCCTCTCTGCAGCTTGTGTTGCCATGTAATTCTGATAAATGGAAGGGGTAATACCAGCTTTACTCAATCTGAAGCTTGTAAAGTCACAATACTCCAAAACCCATACTCAGTTCTTCTGGGACAGGAATTATTCATATATATATATATATATATATATATATATATATATATATATATATATATATATATATATATATATATATATATATATATATATATATATATATATATACACACACACACACACACACACACACACACACACACACATATATACACTGTATATCAATATACACACACACACACACACATATATACACTGTATATCAATATATACACACACACACACACACACACACACACATATATATATACACTGTATATCAATACATACACACACACACATATATACACTGTATATCAATACATATACACACACACACACACACACACACACACACACACAACTATTTGTTAGTGCTATCAGTCCATTTAAATCTGTAATTGAATTATTTACAAGGCATGCCGATTAATCAAATTTATTTAAATGAATCGCATATATAAATATTTGCAGATTATATTTGTGTTTGAACGCATGAACATATTCTACTCCTGCTGTCTCTAGTGTCAAGCTTAGTGTGGTGTTTTTTTTCTCTTTAAAGCTGCGCTTTGCCTGTACAGCTGGAGTTTTGCTTACTGCCCCCTGCTGAAAACAGGTGGTATTTCAAGCTTGAGTTGCTCCTATGGTATGAATATTCCTTATTACAGTCTGGGGACAGTATGCTATTTTGTGTAATTAATCACACTGTTGTGGCTGATCGGTGTGTAAGGGCTGTTGATTTACCCCGTCAATTCAGAGTGATTAATTATACACAAAATAGCATACTGTCCCCAGACAGTAATAAGGAATATTGACGGGATAAATCAATAGCCCTTACACACCGATCAGCCACGACATTAAAACCACCAGACTAATGTTGTGTAGGTCCACCTCATGCTGCCAAATCAGCGCCAACCCACATCTCAGAATAGCATTCAGAGATTCAATTCTTCTCACCACAATTGTACAGAGCAGTTACAGAAATACTCAAACCAGCCCATCTGGCACTATGCTATTCTGAGATGAGGGTTGGTGCTGTTTTGGTGGCAAGAGGGGGACCTACGGTACACAATATTAGGCAGGTGGTTTTAATGTTGTGGCTGATCGGTGTATATACACTCTACATACAGAATATATATATATATATATATATATATATATACACAAAATTCCATCAAATTGAACTGTGAAACCGTTCACAAATTTTGATTAATAAAACTGATGGAATTTTGTCATGAAATTGAAATGCATAAATCTCAAAAAAATAAAAGTGTGTAACTAGAAACCTATTTACTTGGTTAATAAATGTTGGTTGTCTTATTATGAGCCATTCATCAGCATGTTAATACAAAGGGAAAAAAAATTGTCTTTGCAGTTTTCCATCTAAATGTAACAACTTGTTCCACCTATGAAACAACTTTCCTTTTTGGCTGATGTCACCAACCCCTCTTATTTTTCAACCTCTCGAACCATCTATAGAGACCACTTTTCACAATACGATCCATTCCCGAAGAGTAAAATCAAGTCCTACATGATTTCTCATTGAATATCCTGATTCACTGGGAAATACATCACATTATGGAAGTTAAATGTTTTGCAACCACTATTTCATGTTGACTTTATAGGTATTAGCTGGTTTTTGGAACATGGTAGCTGGTTTTTAACTTGTGTGGTCATCCCGTCTACCAGCCAATGGGGACCTGGCTGAGCTGATGAATCATCTTGGTCAAGCCAAGTAGAGCTGGTAAACCACATTGGCCAGCAATAAACCAGCTGCCATGTTCCAAAAAACAACTTGTGTATTTTTCACCTAGTAAGGAGCTCCTCGGTAGTTTGTCAGCCACCTAAACAAGCTAGAAAACAGCGCCTTTGAGCTGCTTTTACCTAGATTTTCAAGCAGGAAGACCATGCGGAGTGAATTTGATACTAACAAATTCTTGGGGGACGTCTGATTTATTGTGTTTAAAGGACAGTTGTGGGTATCAGAGCGGATTGCAGGGAGTTCAGCATGCAGCAGATCTTCACCGCCTTACCTCTGTGAAGTTTTCTTGTATTTCCTCCTGTATTAAAACAGAAACACCATGTTAAAAACCTGCATTAGTCTCCCACAATTATTTGTGATTAATTTATTACACAATAATACACACACAAACAAGGTGTCATACACATATATATACACACACACACACATTCCCTGTTTAGTTGTGATTTACTGGTTTCACATTCAGTGTGGATCATCAAATTACTTGCTGGAAACGTAGTGCCTGTTTGAGACTAAAAAGTATTTTTAAAAGTTCAGGAAAATCTATATTTATTTAGTTCATTAACTTAGATTTGTATCTTGTGCAAGAATTTACGGAGATGTTTCTACATATTCAACACACGCAAACTCACGCCCTTTCTGATAATATAATATCTCGCAATATCTTAAAGACATAATCAATCAAATCGGTTCAGTTTTTCAGTAAAGGATCTTTAAGGTGTTCCGTAATCCATTGAGACTCAAATGAAGACTGGAATACATGCTGTTTAAAGATGTTTTTTATGGTGTTTCACGAACAACCTATACGTGTCTCTCCCTAAAGGCCATTAACAGCACAAGGACAGGGAAGCAATTAGTCAGCGAAGAGAAAAAAAATACAAAAAAATAAATAAATAAATAAATCACAGCTGCCCATTCATTAGTCATTTCTGCCATGAGACACTGTATCACTGGTGGTGCCTGACATTGCACCGTATGAAAAGGAAACTACTCCTATTGCTCCCTCTCACTGTGTTCTCTGAAAGAAATAGTTCGCCCAAAAACTCAAATTCAGTCATTATTTACTCACCCTTATGATGCTTCAAATATGTATGACTTACTTTCTACCGAAGAACACAAAAGGAGATGTTATATAGAATGATAGGGACTGACTAGTCTCAGTCACCATTCACTTTTATTGCGTAGAAAAAAAATATCAATACAGGTTTGGAACAACACGAAGGTTCAGTAAATATAAATAATGACAGAATTCTCATTTTTGGGTGTCATTAAACACAGTTCTGAATACTCCCTCACACCCTTAAGCTGTCGAATATATACAAGGGCACATGCATGACCTCTTAATGTTTGTGCGCATACATGCGAGGATGACATCTGTGCGTGTTTGAAGCTTCTGTGAGATTAAAGCTGATGCGGTCAGATTTACCCAATGCAGTAACCTTTAACATTCACAAACACAGCTGTGTCTACATGGCCAAAACAATGCAAAACAGATTAGCATCCTGAAAACTGTCCAATAGACAGGCAACAATCCCAAATGAGTGAAGGGAGTGATGTTATTGTATTCAAAGCGCTTTACACTGAGTCTCATTCACCCATTCACACACACCAATGACGACAGAGCTGCCATGCAAGGCGCTAGCCTGCCATTGGGAGCAACTTGTGGTTCAGTGTCTTGCCCAAGGACACTTCGGCATGTGGAGTCGATTACCCTGAGATTAGTGGCCGACCCGCTCTACCACCTGAGACCCAGCCGCCCGTAAAAAGCATATATTTTTGACTGAATTATTTCTTTAGGTCCTTACAAAAACTGCATGACAGTTGACTGTGTAAGGGCCATATTTGTCATTGCTGAATGAATCGTTTAAAGATAAAGCTGGGTTTCTCAAATATAAACAAATTATAGCGATCTCAGAGTGCTTTGCTACATACGAGTCAACATGAAATGCCGTTTGCAACCAATTTTACTTCGTTAATCGAACATATTCAATGGAAAAAATGTAGGATGGGATTTTTATCCATCGGGAATTAACTGGATCATAAAAAATGATTTGCACTTAAAAGGTGGTTGGAGGGGAGGTGTTGAAAAAATACATATTTGAGCCTATTTTTAAGATTTACGCATTTCAATTTCATAACAAAATTCCATCAAATTGAATTGCATATTTTTTTTACCAAATTTAATTAATAAAGCTTAAAATATGTAGGTCTTTTTAACGTTATTTTATTAAAGACTACGCCATTTGATGGAATTTTGTAATGAAATTGAAATGTGTACATCTTAAAATGTATTTAATTGTAATTTAAATGCATGTGTAAGAGGGTTTAATGATGTCATCACATTTTGATTAGAGATTACGAAAACAAACATTTATTTTCTTTTAAACAAAATGCAGAGATGAATCATGCACAGTAAGATTGGGCACGTCTATTAAGAAAGTAAATAGGGTCTTTTTAATTTCATGTCGACTTTTCGTGTCGAGAGCGAAAAGTTAGACTAATGCGCTCTTCTGCCGGAGACGAGACGAGACAAACATGCCCTCAACTCTCCATGTTCTCTCCATCTTTCTCAGTCTCTCCCTTCTCTTTTCATTTTCACACATAGTCAGGAAATTGTATTTCATTCATTGAGTCCTGGGGCAATAAGAGACTTCTGTAGAGTCTCGAGACATCCAATAACAGCCAGAGTGAAAGTAAAAACTGACTGACGTTAAGAAATGAGTTCAGGTCTACAGATGGGAGTCACTTTAACATAGATTTGATTTAGTATTTGTAGAGGATTAAATAAAACGCAACCAGCTCTCTGTGATGTCGGAGAATATAATATGAAAATAGCTCAATGAAGTGAGAATAATCACTGTAAAGCAACACTTAACATTTACAGTCATTTAAAGCATACTTATGATGGAGGCTCATCTGAAGACATTCATTTTTCTTTGCTTAATCTCATGTCACAAAACCCATCAAGAATATGTAAGGGTCATACTGTACATCACCACAACATCAAAAAATAAATAATAATAATTAAGCACATTTTTAGGACAATTAATATTTTTTATGCATAAATTAACGATCCATTATATAAATTGTTACGTTTTCAAACTTCCAGTTTAATTTGGTAATATTTGTTGAACTGCCTTTATAAAGATTTTAAATTCTAAAAATATACAAAATATAAATTACACTAAAATATAAATTTTCTTAATGAAAAAAAACATAATTTCATATTTTTGTTATTTTCTTTTGGAAGTAAAAAAGTGACCTGATCTTTTTATTTATTGTCTTTAAAACTATGAACACACACAGACACACACACATAACACATATTGCACACATATAACACAAGAAAACCTAGTGAAGAGATCATACTTACAGTCCTCGGAGTCTCAGCCAAATTTTCTCAATCTGGTCTGCCTGTAGGTACTTGAGTGACGTGCTTTCAAAATCCTCGATCTCTCTGGTTGGAGATTCCATCATTCTGAGGTGGTAAAAAAACTTAATCCCAGAAATTATGAGGAGGAAAGAGACAGAGTTCCCTCTTCAGTTCAGCTGTGTGCGGGACGTTGCAGTCGTCATACCCCCATTACCTTTTCCTCCTCACGATGTCTGTGCTCTCTGCTCCATGTTTCAGCATGAGAGTGTGTATGTGTGGGTACTGCGGTGTTGTACGATTGACTTAGAACTCTCTCTCTCTCTCTCTCTCTCTCTCTCTCTCTCTCTCATTCAGAAGCGCAGCCCAGATTAACCCAGACTTCTGATTTCATGAGTGTTGGTGGGAGGGGCAATGCAGGCAGCCCAAAGCCACCAGTGGCAATTTGCAGCCTGATCAATAATGACACACTGTGTCTTTTCAGGTAGGAAAGAGAAATCACAAATGAGTTCTCTTTAATGTCTAAATTGCTTCTCCTAGACATCAATGAAATTAAATGGAGAGCAAATGGAGACTTAGCCTGCTATAGAGTTTCAGAAGTAATCTCAACAATTTCTTAAACTGTGTCTGCAATCCAAAATCAGAAATTTCAATGTGATACGATAAAAGGGGGATTTCTCATGAAATCCACCAAGAAAATGTTCTGGATATAACCCAAAATCAATACAAAAACTACGAAATGCCGAAGTCTACATTTAGGAACGCTGAGATTTTTTGCACTGTAGCATTATATTCATGACACTTTTGTTTACACCCCGGTCCTAAATGTGTATGTGGTCGTGCGCATGCCAGTTTTTGTAATTTTTCATTCGTGCATGCACAGTGCTTCAATCCCACTGGGTGAATTCAAGGAAAGGGCCAGGGCAGATGTGCCTGTGCTTTTTTAGGCAGAGTAAAACTACTGTTCGACAAATGTGATTTCACCTAGGGCGCCAAAAGTTTAGAAGCAGCCTTGACCTGAGCTATATGTAGAGGCCAGAATATCTAGACTTTGATCATCAAATAAACATCAAATTATGTGTTGTTGTAGTGCTTTCAATATAGCAAAGGGTGAATAGAATTGGGGTTGCATCTTCTCTTAGTTCTATAAGACCTATTTGCTTATAGATCATTGATTAATACATTTCAGCACAAATACATTCAGTAATAATCATGCCGAGTGTACTGATTTGCTAAAAAGACTTTGGCTGTGTTCAGAATTGTATACTACAATACACTCTTACTATTTCAGCCATATGTTTCTATGCCAGAAATAGTATGGTAGGTGTCGCGGAACAGAGACGATCACCTCGTGCCTGCACTTTTGCACCACGCCTCGCAAACTCCCCGTCCAACGATCGCTGAGCTCAGCATGGGGTATCAATTTGGCCAGTGTCGGCCCTCTCGCAAGGAGTGAATGCAGGTCCAATAACTGTCACCAGTGAAGTGGTATGTTATTAACTATATTCACACAGCATGTAATTATTTTACTTAATTTCAAATAAAAAAAACTCCTAAAATGCCCCATGATCAACAACATGAAGTTTTAATGATCTCAAACCTGGATCTTCTATATACATTTGTATTAAACCACCAAGAGCTGGTGGGCGTACTGGCGCACTATGGCTGCCGTCGCATCATCCAGGTGAGGAGATTCCCCCTATACTATGTTAAGCGCTTTGAGTGCATAGAAAAGCGCTATATAAATGTAAAGCATTATTATTATTATTATTATTAACAGTAATACATAAACAGTTAATTTATGTAAATTAATTAAACAGCCTGAACGTATTCAAAACACTGAAAATATGATTAGAAGAAAAATAGCAAAACTCACATTTCTTAAGAGTCTTCATTTTAATTGTAGTTAAACAGTAGTCTCGTGGCTGTTTCACATTTTTATGTTTCTTTCTATAGTAAATAATTGACAATGTTGACGATTTCAAGTCTGCATTAGAATAGTCATCTGTTGGTCAGTCAAAAATCTCAAACTTTGCATAAATAGTCTGAGTTTCAAGATGTTCACCACTTCATTCTTTAATTCTACATTGTTCATTTTCATCCATTAATGAAAACATCGATGATCATTGATTAAGTTTTTTTAAATTTTTTTTAACATTTGCAACCCTAGTTTATATTTGCAATTTTCCCATGGAATTTTAAAAGAAACAAATGTCAAATTAAACATAACTGAGACCTCCACTAAATTATGTTGTCCTATGAAAGAGCAACCTGTGAGCAATGAAGAGTCCACTGGATTTATTTATTATGATAGGGAGACAAAACGGAGGCAATGAAAGTGGAAGTGACAAGAAACAAAAATAGCAATATACTGACAGACACACAACGTGTCTACAGAGAATGGAGAGATGGACAGAGCCTGAGAGACTGATGAAGAGTTCAATCAGTGTGGAATTGGCCAATCAGTGAGCAGAGCAGCAGTGAAGTGATTCATCTCTTGCAGAATTGAGATTATATGACTGTTTGACAACAGTGCCATCTCACTGTCAGATACACACACACACGTGCACACGCACGCACACGCGCGCACACACACACACACGCATACACGCACGCACTCATGCACTCGTTCAGACTAGGTTTTCTCCATTTTCCTTTTCCATCATTTACAAAATGACCCAATAATTGCTCAATCTTCCTCTCAGTGTTCACATATGACAAACAGATTTTTCTTGTGGATCATGACACTCATTACTGGTGCTCAATCTTCTCTCCTGGACAGCATGAATTTTACAGTGAGAACGTTTACAGTGTCATCTATGTGAAATAAATGATGTCAATAATTTAATAAAGAGTTTTTCCACACTGGTCCATTGTGGAATCATTGATTTCAGATTTACCTGGCGAATGAACAGCGCATAAAACAAACTGAACTCAAGCTGTGGCTGGTCCGACAGCCCCTTCCTGTCTAAGTAGGCAGAATTGTCAAGATACTACAGTCTACAAATAAAAGTCAGAAATTTCAATATGAACTCAAACAACTCTTCATCAAATTGTTCAAAGACCAAATTATCTGAGCTATGCATCTCCATACAACTCCATAGGTTTGTTCAGACATTGTATGTGATATGGTCACCAAAATGGTCTTATTTGTGTCCCTTTGTTATTTCTCCCAAGACATTTTGTGAGAAACATCTGAGATAAAGTTCGTACTTAAAGGGATAGTTCACCCCAAAATTTTAATTCAGTCCCCAATGTCATTCCAAACCCACATGACTTTCTTTTTTATGCAAAACACAATAGGACATATGCAATATAATATATTGGTGGTGGTGTAGTGGTCTAATGCACATAACTGTTAATCAGAAGGTTGCTGGTTTGATCCCCACAGCCACCACCATTGTGTCCTTGAGCAAGGCACTTAACTTCAGGTTGCTCCTTAGTCCCTGTAATAAGGGCTCTGTAAGTCGCTTTGGATAAAAGCATCTGCCAAATGCATAAATGTAAATGTAAATAATAATCTAGCACTCACACTATGTGCTTATGCAGCCATCCACTTGTTATCTGCGCAGTATGTGGTTTGGCATTGTCCTGTTGGAAAATGCAGGGACGTCCCTGGAAAGACAATGTCTGGATGGCAACATATGTTGCTTCAAAATGTATACATAAATTTCTGCATTAATAGTGCCCTCACAGATGTGTAAATTACCCATATCATGGACAGACAATGGCTTTTAGGTCTGAAGCGGCAAACAGCTTGGATGGTCCTTTGCCTCTTTGGCCAAAAACAATTTGAAATGGGGAATCGTCAGACCACAAAACACGATTCCACTAATCTACTTTCCATCTCAGATGAGGCAGAGCCCAGAGAAGTTGGCGGCGCTTCAGGAGAGAGTTGACGTATGGATTCTACTTTACGTAGAAAAGCCTTTAATTGCATCTGTGGATGCTGTGGTGAATGGTGTTGACTGACAAAGGTTTACTGAAGTATGCCCATGTCATGATATCAATTACATACGCAAAAAGGTTTTTAGACAGTGACTGTCTGAGGGATCGGAGAGCACATGCATTCAGAAGTGGTTTTCCAGCTGGACAACACCAAACGACATCCTGCCCGGATTTCAAGTGCATGGCTGCGTAAGCAGAGAGTGCGTGTGCTAAATTGGCCTGTCTGCAGTCCTGAACTCACTCACATTGAGAATGTGTGGTGCAATATGATACACAGTGGATGGGCCACTGCTCCAAAACTGGAATAAAAAAGCCAGACTACAGTTTGCAAGTGCACATGGGGACAAGGATCTTACTTTTTGGAGAAATGTCCTCTGGTCTGATGAAACAAATATTGAACTGTTTGGTCATAATGACCATCGATATGTTTGGAGGGAAAAGGGTGAGGCTTGCAAGCCGAAGAACACCATCCCAACAGTGAAGCATGTGGGTGGCAGCATCATGTTGTGGGGGTGCTTTGCTGCAAGAGGGACTGGTGCACTTCACAAAATAGATGTCATCATGAGGAAGGAGAATGATGTGGATATATTGAAGCAACGTCTCAAGACATCAGCCAGGAAGTTAAAGCTCAGTCGCAAATGGACAATGACCCCAAGCAAACCTCTAAAGTTGTGGCAAAATGGCTTAAGGACAAAGTCAAGGTATTGGAGTGGCCATCACAAATCCCTAACCTCAATCCGATAGAAAATTTGTGGGCAGAACTGGAAAAGCGTGTGTGAGGAAGGAGGCCTACAATCCTGACTCAGTTACACCAGTTCTGTCAGGAGGAATGGGACAAAATTCCAGCAACTTATTGTGAGAAGCTTGTGGAAGGTGAACCAAAACGTTTGACCCAAGTTAAACTATTTAAAGGCAAATACTAAACAAAGTCTATGTAAACTTCTGACCCACTGGGAATGTGAAGAAATAAAAGCTGAAATAAATAATTCTCTCAACTATTATTCTGACATTTCACATTCTTAAAATAAAGTAGTGATCCGAACTGACATAAGACCTCTCTCATCAACAAGGCATTTCCATACACAGAACTGCTGCTCACCGGATGTTTTTTGCTTTTGGCATCATTCAGAGTAAATTCTAGAGACTGTTTTGCCACGGTCCAAATCACTGAGATCAAATTTTTCTCCATTCTGATTGTTGATGTGAACATTAACCGAAGATCCTGACCCGTATCTGCATGATTTTATGCACTGCACTGCTGCCACACGATTGACTGATTAGATAATCACATGGATGATTATTGGTGTCAGACGGGCTGGTTTGAGTATTTCTGTAACTGCTGATGTCCTGGGATTTTCACACACAACAGTCTCTAGAATTTACTCCGAATGGTACTTAAAAAACTTAAAACATCCAGTGAGCGGCAGTTCTGCCGTGGGAAATGCTTTGTTGATGAGAGAGGTCGATAGAGAAAGGCCAGACTGGTTTGAACTGACAAAGTCTACGGTAAGTCAGATAACCGCTCTGTACAATTGTGCTGAGAAGAATATCATCTATTCTGAGACGCGAGTTGGTACTGTTATGGCAGCACAAGGGGGACCTACACAATATTAGGCAGGTGGTTTTAATGTTGTGGCTGATTGGTGTATATGAGGGTAAGAAAAATATTACATTATGAACTATTCCTTTAAAGGAAACTTCTTTAATCGTTGAGCTTTGTAAGAGCAAATTCTGAGCAATAAAATTTCCCTTTAAATGTATTCCTTCACAGTTTCAACAAATATGTATTTGAAAGAGTGTAATGCTCTAAAAAAAAAAAATTATTGTTTTAATTAAAATATTCTATATTACTAATAACTGAATAAAAGGCAATGTCATAAAACCATGTTGTGGTTCCCCTTTATGTTTTCTCACAGTTATTTTTCCTGCCAACAAAGCAAACCTCAATACCAAGGCAACAATTAATTTTGTTTATCCCGATTTGCTGCTTTTTTTGTATTTTTTCATCTGCTCCACACAACGGGGCCATTACATAAATGGGCAGGAAGTTTCCTGAACCCCCTGATAATCCAATAAAGCTGAAAGCTAGGATGACCAGTCTAATGCAGAAATCTAATTCCACACTGGAAATGTTTTTTCTCAAGGGAGACATTCAGGAATGGCTGTTATCAGTAGGAGAGACACAGCAGCAGGTTAGCGCTGGAAATTGTTGAAAACATTGTTTATTAATAACATACAGGTCAACCTATAAAATATATTGTGCAAAACCCAGAGAAGCACTTCCGTAAAAGGAAAATCAAATAGTTTTAAAAGAATATGTCAGCCACAAAAAAAAAGAAAGAAATCCCATGTTGTTCCAAACCCGTATGACTTTCTTTCCTCACTGGAACTCAAAAAGAGATGTGAGGTAGTTTGTTGGGCTCAGTCAACATTCACTTTTATTTTTTGGAAAAAAGATGCAAAGAATGTGAATGGAAAGAAAATGGTAAGTAGCACTTTACGGAACTGTTCTACATTTGCATACTATATAATTACAACAACTATAGGAATTACTAGGTACCGACCCTAAACCAAATCCCAAACCTTACCTTAAGATATATTATTTACTAGGGGTGGGGGGAGGGGAAATCGATTCTTGGATGCATCACGACATGGATGATTCTGAATCGATTCACAAATGTCAAAAATTGATTTTCTCAATGTTAATTGATAACGTAATGTTGATGTAAAGTGGGGAAAAATGGGAAACTCGGAAGTGCAGCGCCCGGACAGTCAATGAGTCTGTGGCGTGTGAGAAATCCGACCGGCATCCTGTGCATTAAAAGCAAGCGTATGGAAGCGCTTTGGCTTCTATGAAGTTGAAGGGAACAAGGACCTGGACAAGAGACACACTATCTGCAATTTGTGTCAAACTAAACTAAAATATTTTGGAAACACAACAAACGTGAGAAACCATATTACAAGTTTCCACTCAAAGGGACCATCGAACAAGCAAGCTTCCACCCAACTCGGAAAGGGGGAAGCAAATTACAAACTCTATCACAGCTTTTATTGCCAAAGATTTGCATCCATATAAAGTCGTTGAGAACCTTTCGCGCTATGTTGCACACTTTGGAGCCGAGATACAACGTCCAATCTCAAAGATATTTTACTGACACAGCGAGCCCCACACTCTACGTTAGCCGCTTTCAGTATTGTTTAGCTTTGACATCAATATGCTGTAAACAGATCTGGAAGTAAACCCAGAGTCTTAAGTAGGTTTACTGCACTGCCATCCACAGAGTGTATCAATGCAGCCACTTACAAAAAGTGACCCTTTCCATGTAGAGTAAAACAGATTTTATAAGGTAGGTTACGGATATGACTGGAGTCTTCATCTCTTGTGGGTGATCATGATTTTATACATATGTTGGGGCAGAGCTGGCTGCTACCAACTGCATCCACAGATGTCAGATATTGGGCAATCCTTCAGGTATGAAGGACAGCTACAAAATAAGACAGTGCTGCTCTTTTGCAGCTCTGTGTCCAATAAGTAGTCACAGACCAACAGCAGAGGTTTACCAGGCATGGAGGGGCTAGCTGATTGGCATTGCTAGATCCATAGCAAAAGCGATGGAACAATGGTGATGAAGGCAGGTCTTGGTTAGGCTAGGAGCCTCTTGTTGAAGTCCTGCACACAGGCAACGTGAGCTTATGGTCGTTGTGTAGAAAGGATGGAGCAGCATTCACTTCCGGCAGCATCTCACATGTCTAAGAAGCCCTGTTTAGGGTCTGCACTGCTCATCCTTTGACAGGGGAGAGGTCACCAAAAGGTGACCTAAAAATTGCAACAGAGTTTCCTACCGCAGTCAATAAGGAATCCTACTATGTGGTTGAAAAGAAAAGCAAATAAGACATTCATTTTGGTTTTGGTACATTCGTGGAATGTACGCACCCTACTGGATGCAAATGATGACAAAAGACCCCACAGGTGCACAGCACTAATTGCAAACGAACTCCAGAAGTAAAATATATTTACATTAACATTTATGCATTTGGCAGACGCTTTTATCGAAAGCGACTTACAGAGCCTTTATTACAGGGACAATCCCCCCGGAGCAACCTGGAGTTAAGTGCCTTGTTCAAGGACACAATGGTGGTGGCTGTGGGGATTGAACCAGCAACCTACTGATTACCAGTTATGTGCTTTATTCCCACTATGCCACCACCACTCCACATACAAATATAGACATTGTCGCTTTGAGCGAGACATGATTCTCAGGAGAAGACTCTCGGATGGAGGCTGGCCAAGGATATATCTTTTTCTGGAAAGGTCACCCTGAAGACACTCACCGACTACAAGGAGATAGTTTTGTGAAAAAAACAAGCTACTTCAGAGCATCCATGAATCTCCCATGGGAATCAATTGAACTACTGATGACCTGGCGCATGCCTTTTACAAAGAGGCATTATGTGACCCTGGTAGGTGCCTATGCTACAACTTTGGAGGCTGAAGAAGTGGACAAAACTTTTTTATGAGGCACTGTATTCAATCATATTTAAGGTCCCAAACTCTGATAAACTCCTGCATATGGGAGAATTTAATGGTAGAGTCGGCACAGACAGCCACTCTGGCCGGGCATTATTGGGAGACATGAAATTGGCAAGAAGATCACCAATGACCTTAAACTTATCACCCAATGCTCTGAGCACAATCTGGTCATAACCAACACAATATTCCAAATGAAAAAATATGTCAGTCACACACCAGTTATTGGTGGAGAGGAGAAAGTATAGTTATAGAGCCAATTAATGGATAGGGATTATTATGAGGCCATGATTAAGAAGGGCCAATGGGGGGGAATTTGGCAAGTACACTGTAGTTACACCCCTACTCTTTACGAGAAGTTCCCTGGGATGTTTAATGACCACAGAGAGTCAGGACCTCGGTTTAAATTTCATAGACCTGGCTAAAGCATTTGACACCATCAATCATGATGCTTTCTGGATTGTGACTGTAGTACCTCCCAAATTACTTAACATCCTGTAGTAATTCCATGATGGCATGCAGGCTTGTGTGGTCATGGGTGGGATCCAGTCACACACCTTCCCCATTCAGGTAGAGGTTAAACAAGGATGTGTTTTGGCTCCTACAATCTTCAATCTCTTTCTGACAGCTGTAGATCACAAATTCCTTAGCCCCGAGGATGGCATCCAGCTAACTGGATGGCAGTCTTTTAACATCTGCCACCTACAAGCAAATACAAAGACTACCATTTGCAGGATTCATGAGCTTCAGTAGGCTGATGATTGTGTTTTCCTTGCCCACATGCCTGCTGCAATGCAACGCACATTAGACATCGTGTGTACTGTGTACCAGGTCTTTGGCCTGAAAGTGAAAACAGAGATAACTGAGATTATCGCCCAGTGTACTGTTCCTACACTCCAAACTCCTGCATTTCATATAGACGGTGTCTGCCTGAAGGTCGTCAAACATTTTTGCTATCTTGGAAGGGTCCAGTCACCTTCCTGCCTTATTGATGAGGACATCCATGCATGCATCAATCTTGCCTCTACTGCCTTTGGTACTCCAGTACAGTGGTGAAGACCCCCTACAGGCGACACACAAAGAGTCTGGAGTCTTACAAGATCAGATGTCTCCAGAAAATCCTAGGTGTCACATGGTGATACAGACTCCACCGCACGGAGATCATTCAACGTACTAAAACCATCAGCATTGAAGGAACTCTGGTAAGACAGCAGCTGCGATGGATTGGACACACTATACGAATGCCCTCAAACCCACATCCACACCAGGTTCTCTATGGTCAGTTATACAATGCCCACAGAGACCCTGGTAGGCAGAAGAGCTGGTTTGAGGACCATTTAAAAGGAATCCTTGAAAAATTTAAGGATACCTGAAAAAAAATGGCACCAACAGGCTGCTATGGAGCGCCACGTGCAGAAGCGGTAATGCTCAACTGGAAAACCAGCTCACCCAGTACAGAACTGCACTGCGTCTTCACAGACAACAACAGAGACAGGCCCAACCAAAGCAATCTCCTAGCCTCACATTCACTTGCCCTGATTATGGAAGGACATTTTTAGTAAAAAAAAAAAAAAAAAAAAAAAATACTACTACATACTACGTCTCTACTTCCCTTACTGTTCACTGCAGATGATGAGTCACTTTCAGGGGCCTTTCAATTACCTGATGCAGGAAGCAGAAGATAATGCCAGGCCAAAGTCTCAAAGACACAACATCACTGCCATGCTTTCATCCGAGGAGATGCTCTGTGTGTATATGCTGCGGCAACTTGTATTCTTTGAGCACTTCAAATGTCTTGTTTGATGTTCCTTTGCTCTTTCTGCTATCTCTACTCAGCACTTTTCTTTTAGGTGAGGTTTATATTGTTTGTGTTCATTTCCTCCTGGAAGCTGAGAGCATCTAATGTGACTAATGCCACCTGTCTCAGCTGCATCTCTTGCAGATGTTCACATCATCACCAGTTACATGATGATAATGGTGAAATTCAGTAAGAGTTATTCAAAACTGTTAGCTTTACCACTAACAAGCCCAGCAATTAGCTGTGTAGCATGGCAAAATTAAGTTACATTCATGTTTTTTGTTACATTTTTTAAGTGCTTTAGTTTAAGGCAAATAAGTTAATTAAGACAGGTCATGTTTATGAACTGGTTCAAAAAGAAAAGTCGCTGATTAGAATCTCTGCTTTACACTTTGCATTACTATTGCGAATTTGTTTAAGTTTAAAGCTACTTGTTTTAAAAATGTAAATTATAAATTACATCATCTGATAGTTTCCCCCTTAAATAGCTTCAATGTAGTCAGCTACATTTTGTAAGTAGCTTTTTTTAATTTATTATTTAATGTTATTAAAGTAGCTTTCCCAACAACGATCCCTACTACTATTTTCGTAATCGTGTGGGATATCTGTACAAATTGTCTATACGTTCTACTACTTTCTGTAAATGAAAAAGGTGTTGTAATCCATATAATTATTAATATCGAAAAGACAGTCGAAACCTTTGGCTCCACTGAGAAACAGTGGGAAAACTGAGCATGCTGCCAACATTGCAAATTCACAGCAAATTATATACCAAACTTTGGCACAAATTGTTCGCCACCAGTAAGTGCTATTATTCTTGAAACAGATTTAAAATTCTTTTGAGTTCAAAAGAATCCAGCAGCTATCACAGCCTACAAAGGTAAAAGTCTCTCAAATGTCACAGGTCAGTCCCAGCAGCTGTGTTGACAGGGATAGATCACACAGGAAGACATTAGAATGTCTCACTGTCTGAAATGCATAACTCACAGGGCTCTACATTAATCACTGTGATATGCTTGTCCTTAGGACAAGAAAATTGGTCATTCACTTCTCTGACAAAAAAAAAAGTTACTTATCCAGAGAGAAAAAAAGACATTTGAGTATTGATTACACGCCCAAGTAGTAACATGTCAAAGTTTTATCAGATCTACTTTTTCATCATGTTATTGCAGCAAGATCTACCATGCACATTATATACTGTTCAGTATATACTGCGGAGAAGTAGCGCGTGTGGAAACTTAAAGATATTCTCTGCAGCATCCACGCAAAACTCACTGCTTGACCCACCGAGAGCGAGAGAAACATTATGGCGACCACGAGGAGGTTAACCAAATGTGACACTACCCACCCTAGCAACCAGGCCAATTAGTTGCTTAGGAAGCCTGACTGGAGTCACTCAGCACACCCTGGATTCGAACTTGCGACACCAGTTGTTGTAGTCAGCGCCTTTACTTGCTGAGCTACGTGTTTGTATTTGGCCGTTTATACGTGTATCTGCATTAGCACGCACACAAGCCGCCTGTCAATCAGACACCGCTCAGCTACTAGATCACTAGCGAATGCTAAAAATGCATGTTCTGGATCATTTTCAAAAGCAGGATAAGAATATAAACTTTGTAATAAGTGACACAGGCCTATTGTAGTCTATTTCCCAAATATAGCCAGTTATTGACATTGTAATCAGACAACTTGTCCGGTCGGGCAAGTAAAATTCTCTTTCACTTTCCCCTTCAAAAATCTACTTGTTCCAGTCAAGCGGCCAAGCGCTAATGTTGAGGCCTAACTCACACAATTTGAAACACTAAGCCAAAATACTGTCTGTCAGCATATTGCACACAAAAATGAGAGTGTTTTCTCCCAAAAAAAAAAACAAAAAAAATTATCCATGCAATTCCTGAGTGTCATCTTGTGTCTTGTTTGTTCTCAGGCTGTAAACTTGAGGAAGAACTAGTCACTAGACTTGACAAAATTTGTTAGGTGCACAGAATTGAATCTCTGCAAGATACTGGGAGTTTTTGAGACCCTTATTAGCATGTAAACACATCTGTATAATTTTATTATTTTTTGTTCAGATTTACCTTCACCTAAACTTTCACAAAAAAAGAAGTAAACTGTGGTTGGTGTTGTTTACATGTTGTTTAGCCATCTCGTACAAATGAGTGGTTCTTGGCCAGAATAACCTTAGTTTAGACCAGACTTAGTTTAGAGTCAAAACTCTCTTTTGCAATACTAAAGGTTAGCGTATGCAAGGGTAGGACCAGAAAATGCATGCAGAAAACAAAAATATACTATGGCTTCAAGGCCACACCAATAAAATTTTGGTTGAAAACACACTGATTTTGCTACGCATGTGTCTCTCATTCAAAATGGAGCAGTGTTTTGCTGAACCGAATTCAAAGACTTTCAAAAACACTCTAGTTTTGCATACTTGAGAGTAGGGAATTGAGAACAGAGTTTTCAACCAAAAATGATTAGAGTGGACATGGCATTTTCCTCTTTGAAAATGCTCTAGAAAGAATAATTGACAGTAAGAAATGGGAAAAAAGAATTTAACTGGGGTCTGAGGGTGTTTTGGGCCCTGGAGAAATTTTGACATGCCTTGACATTTGTGCTTTTTTCAGTTGCTTAAAAACACATTAATGGCTAAAGTCTGATAACACTGTATTCAGCACAAACTGGGCTACAATAATATGTGAGCTACATGTTTGTATTTTTGAGAAAATAATGTTTATGCGTGGTTTTTGAAAAAAACTACAAGTCATTGAAATAAGGTCATATAACACATACTAAACATTTGTCCACAAGCCTTTTGAGAACTGGATCTTGTAGCCTAGAGTTTTTGCTACTAAAAGATGTGAAAACCATCCTGATCACTCATTCATACAAAACAATATACTAATTTAACTTTTGTAAGGCACTTTTAGTGTTAGAAAGGTCATATGCGAGGAGGCATGAACTATCATGAATATTGATTGTAATTCACACCCGAGGAGACAAAAGACCCTCCCTTGGGCCCATCAATGAGGAATGTGACAGAAAGAGAATGAATGTGAGGAGACTTAATTATCAAAATCAAGTTTTAAGTTAAAATAAGTAATCTGACTATACATTTTCTTTACATAAAGACTACTTAATTTTAGACCTACACTACCGTTAAAAAGATTTAGAAGAAGTCTCTTCTGCTCACCAAGGCTGCATTTATTTGATCCAAAATACAGTAAAAACAGTGATATTTTGAACTAATTTTACAATTTAAAAGAACAGTTTTCTATTTGAATATATTGTCAAATGCAAATTTGTGATCAAAGCATAATTTTCAGCATCATTATTGCAGTCTTCAGTGTCACATGATCCTTCAGAAATCATTATAATATGCAGATTTTCTAATATGGGCATATTTAAAGTGCAATTTACTCATTTAACCTGAACACATATTTGCAAGCACAAGCTTTGTTGATGATAATGAGGCAGCATAAACACTAGTTAAAATATAATCTAAACATTCATATTATTTTTATATCATATTACATATCATATTTATATCATACAGCATACAATTTAAATGCCTGCATTAGCCGAAACAGCATTTAAAAGTAACTAAAACTTGCTTATTAGGACATATTTAAAATTTCAAGTCTGGAAACAGTCCCACTAGTAAAATATGGACATGTTTATATAAAATAGCATGTCAACTAATGAAAACTAAATGACTTATTCGTCCGAAATTGTATCGTCGGCTGGATCAAATCTCTCTTCAAAATACAAATGTTCATCGGAGTCCCGCTCTTCTTCTGAGAAAAATGTTAACTCTTCCTTACTATCCAGGAGTTTCCTCGCCTGTGTATTGCTACAAACATGCAGTGAAGTGAATTAATTGTGTTTACATCATACCTCACTGTCGGGGACGTTTACCATTTGCATTGATCGTCTCAGCACATTACCGTATGAATGGCGCGCTATGCTGGTGGGTGTGATCACATTAGCTATAATTAGGAAAACTGTACATTGCTTTGTTTCATACAGATTGCATTGCAGGAGAATATTTGTTTTAAATGTGAATTGTTTTATTTAAAAGTAGAAATCTTAAGCTTTCTTTAGACATATGTTTCATGTTTGTGTGATAAGTATTTGCGGAGTTTCAGTAAATTTTTGTGACATGTTTCAGAAATATGCTCGTGAATGCAGAGACAGCTGAAAGCTCACCCTTTTTATTTTCTTTATTTTACAAAAGCACAATGTTTCATTGTTATTATGAGTGCACACAAATAAAAGTAGACCCTTTATAGTCTCTAATGATGTCTTGCACTTATCTGTATGCCCCAAAGTGACTGAGTATTTTAAGTTGTTTCCGCTGTAATGATGAGAATATCTAGCAGGACGCGCCGGCGCGTCCGACGACCCCAAAGGGTTAACCAAAAAAGCATTAATAGTCCTCTACCAAAAAAATGAAGACTTTCAAAAATGCTCTAGCACCACATTCCTGATGGTAAGAAATAGAAAAACTGTGTTTTCAACCAAAGTGCATTATGTATTTGTATTCCCTGAATATGAGTCAGAGATCTGAAGCCTCATTACAGAGTTCCAGTTAATGATGCAACGTTTCTGACATTTTTCCAATCATTTTTTCAAGTTTTTCTTCAGTTAGCAAACACAAAGTTTAATGACTCATTTAGGTGAGCTGTATCAAGTTGTTTGGTTTGTGATTAAGTGTTTATCTGTTTGACTAAAAATGGCGCTCAATTCTTTCAATGTATTGCTGGCATTTAAACCAGCTGCTATAATGTCGATGTCGACTTACTTTCTTCTGTGGAACACAAAAGAAGAGGTTAGATCTTTCATCTATTTTCATATTCTTTTGAAGAACACATTTTAGCAGCAAAGCGTATTACAACACATCTTGATGTAAACATTGCAAAAGGCTTGCTTCTCAGTAATGAATCTGCAAAGCCATGTTTTCAAAACAGAATTATAGCGATTGCCATTATGAGTATACAGTATATGCTGTATATATAATGAGTGCCATCTGAAGGAACTATTAATGCAGTTGTATCATACTTGCTCTGATATGAAAAACCTCATAGGCCATTCTAAAGAAATTAAAATGGAAAAAGCTCAGTTGAACTAAATGACTGAAACCCAATTAAATATGTAATAACATTTGGATTCATCCGTCACAGGATATTACTTTTGTTGGTCTCTGATTGTAAGAAATAAACAGAGATGGGAGATTAACAACAGAAATTGAGGGCACATGATAGCAGTGGCTATGAAGGGCACTGATTAAAAAGATTGAATTATTTGATACACCTTTACATATAGTCACAAATCGCTGGAGGTGCACTGTTAAAGAGATATTTCACGCAAAAATGAAAATTCTTTAAAATGTTTATAAACATTTCCAGCGAGGTAAATTACAAATGTTTATAAAGTTACGCACAAATATAATGAAGTTGCAAAGCGAGCAGCACTATACAGTCGCATTTTAGAACTTTGCGCACGGACAACAACTCTCAGTAGCACTTAAAGCGTGTCCTAGCGCATTCATTCTAACTGTAGTTTTGGGAAACGGACATAAAAAAAGAAAAAGTGTTCGTAATATTGCTCGTAGAAAATGCTCTTAACAACCACTAAGATCAGTCGGTATTGGGAAACGGGGCCCAGATCTGTCCAGAGCCTTTTGTGATACAGTTTGGCAGGGAGTCAAAATTCTTAATGCACCATATAACTAGCCTATCTAATCCTTCACAGCAGTCAATTCAGTTCATCAAATCATACCCAAATATCAGACTAACCAGAAATAATGCTACGCAACTGCTATGACCTATAGTCCTTAACACATTTTTCAACGTATTCCCACCATTACGTGAACACAAATTTCATGCGCCCTGCCTTGAGAATCTCTGCAAATTTGTAGTAAAAGTTACATTTGTCAAGTTGTTATTATTTATCTACTGAAATAAGAAATTAGACACCGATGATAGCATCAGGATCTTTCTTTTCTGAGTGAAAAGTTATTTTAAAGCATATTTTGTCTGGCCTTTGGACAACAATTCCATTTTAGCTCTGAAAATTAACGTTGCCTCTTTTCCCTCGTAATGAATACAAGCAGTTAATATTAGCCATCTTATCTGAATATTATATTGTCCTTTTTCTTTTTCCCCTTCTGTTAGAATAAAATTATATTAGATAAATAAAAAACTGAAAATCGGGGAAATCGAATAGAAAGAGGATTGATATTTTGTCCATTATAGGCTAAATATAATAAACAAATATCATTTACTTACAAGACTTCTTCTAGTGTGAACTTTGCTACTATTTAATACCAAAACTTAGTGTTGGTTTTGAGTCTACCATAGTCGAGTCAGAGACAAGTCTGAGTCTTGAAAAAATCAAGTCAGAGTCCAAAAGTGGCCGAGTTTAACTCAAGACCGAGTCCATAACAGGCCGAGTCTGAGTCCAAAAGGGGCCGAGTCTAACTCAAGACCGAGTCCATTAAAAGCCAAGTCACAACACAAATGAGGCCGAGTCTAACACAAGACAGAGTCCATAACAGGCCGAGTCTGAGCCCAAAAGGGGCCGAGTCTAACACAAGACTGAGTCCATAACAGGCTGAGTCAGAGTCCAAAAGGGGCCAAGTCTAACTCAAGACATTACATTTACATTTATGCATTTGGCAGACGCTTTTATCCAAAGCAACTTACAGTGCACTTATTACAGGGACAATCCCCCCGGAGCAACCTGGAGTTAAGTGCCTTGCACAAGGGCACAATGGTGGTGGCTGTGGGGTTGGCCATGGGGTTCAAACCAGCGACCTTCTGATTAGCAGCCCTGTGCTCTAGCCACTACGCCACCACCACATACAGTAGCTCTGAAAAGACTGTGTCCATAACAGGCTGAGTCCGAGTCCCCGAATAAGGGGCCGAGTCTAACTCAAGACTGAGTCCATTAAAAGCCGAGTCCGAATACAAATGGGGCCGAGTCTAACACAAGACTGAGTCCATAACAGGCCGAGTCCGAGTCCAAAAGGGGCAGAGTCTAACACAAGACTGAGTCCATTAAAAGCCGAGTCTGAATACAAATGGGGCCGAGTCTAACTCAAGACTGAGTCCATAACAGGCCGAGTCCGAGTCCGAGTCCAAAAGGGGCCGAGTCTAACAAGGCTGTGTCCATAACAGGCTGAGTCCGAATCCAAAAGGGGCCGAGTCTAACTCAAGACTGTGTCCATAACAGGCCGAGTCCGAGTCCAAAAGGGGCCGAGTCTAACTCAAGACTGAGTCCATAACAGGCCGAGTCCGAATCCAAAAGGATCAGAGTTTAACTCAAGACCGAGTCCATAACAGGCAGAGTTTTCAATTTGTCCATTCAATTTAGTTTAGTTTCATTTAAAATTATGAGTGAAACACATGTAAATTAATTTATTAAATAAATGTAATACTGCTCATTATCAATTAAACAGAAAATAAAAACAGTAAAGATCAGATACCATTATAAATGTATTTTTATTCTACTACACTTCACACTTTTCAGACCTCCAGCAGGTGTAGCCTACTTCCCTAGAGTCAAAATAAAAAACTACGACAAACTCTCCTTGAGCTAATGTACTTTGAGAGAGTGCGCGCTGCTGCTCTCAGCCAGAATAATCACATGTAAGGTCATATCTGTGTGAAAACTGATGCGCAGTATCAAATACACAGAATGTATGATAGTACTAACCGTAGAGAGCACATCATTATCGAGTCAAAGCCAATCCTGGACATTTAGAGGCAATTTTGAAATCCTGGCAGGATGATTTTTTTCAGATCTGGGAAAAAGAGGATGTATGGTCACCCTGTATTACGTTATTTGTTTGTTTGTTTGTCAATGCATATATCAGTGATCAGCATTGATGTGGAACAGATGAATTATTGCTCCACTCACGATATGCTCAGCTGTGCCTAGGAGTTCTCAAGAGCTTTTAATCCTGTCAGCTAATGCAGAGAACGCTCTGCCACACACAACTCCATCTGTCATTTTAAAACTTGCAAGGAAAGACAAGGTCACACATGAACCTGATCTACAGTATCAGATCCACTTGTTTAAACGTAAAGTGTCGAAGCAAAAATATGCATTTCCACTTCTTGACATTTCCTCTCGTGTTACACTAAAATGAACAGGGGTACTTTAAGTGAATAATCACAAATTGCATCACTTTATATCTCCAACATAGCAATAAGATGAAATGGAGAGCAAAATGGATTTGGCTTAATCCTGCAAGTTTTTAAGATCTAAAACCATACTCAAATTTGCCAAGAGGCCAAAGTGTGCTATCAAAAAACATTTCAAATCTATGAATTCAAACATTTCTCATCATCTCTCATGAACTAGTGATCTGAGCTATGATATCCACATTCATTTTATAGCTCTATACTCTAACTCTATGTCAACATCTATCTAATTTGTTTGTATTTTTCCTACAGAATTTTAAGAGAAACATCTGAGACCGTGATACACTTTTCCTCTGGGTGCTGTTCCCAGATCAGTCCAAACAAGTGATTGGTGATTAATCACATGAAAGATAAAAGATCATCCAAAATCATACTAAAATGGAGTGAAAGGAACCTGATAGCAGTTTTCTCAGTTGCCTCTGGCACATCTGCAGATGGAAGCTCATCTGCTAGGATCTCTTCTAGTCTGCGTGGATCATCTGGAACATCGCTCTGAACCTTGAATTTTTCCTTACTCCCCGTCCCAGCTGTGAGAGTGTTCCATAGGGCACTTTGAGACTTTGAGCCTGCAAAGAAGATAAGAAATACTTAAAGATGTCCACATCTCTTCTATACAACTTTAAAAAACAAAAAAACAAATGCAAAATTCAGTTCATGTGTATCTAATGACGGACACTGCCATCTAGTGGAAGGCCCATGTATTCAATTAGGCCTATGCCTAAAAAAATGGCTTCTGCCATCATTGGATTGTTGGATGACCACACGTGGAGTCAGGATCAGATTATCCAAGACCAAACACCATAAGAACCAGACACACACCTATATCAGATCCCCTGACTAAGACTATACCTATCGAGGCATAGATCTATACCAAGACTTGTTGGTGAGAGAACCTGGCTGTTAATTATAATTAACCAAAACAATTCAAAATATATGCATATAATATATGCACATACATACATACATAGCGCATCCAGAAAGTATTCACAGTGCTTCACTTTTTCCACATTTTGTTATGTTACAGCCTTATTCCAAAATTGATTAAATTCATTATTTTCCTCAAAATTCTACAAACAACACCCCATAATGACAACATGAAAGAAGTTTATTTGAAATGTATGCAAATTTATAAAAAAAAAAAAATTACTAATAAATAAATCACATGTACATAAGTATTCACAGCCTTTGCCATGACACTCAAAATTGAGCTCAGGTGGATCCTGTTTCCACTGATCATCCTTGAGATGTTTCTACAACTTGATTGGAGTCCACCTGTGGTAAATTCAGTTGATTGGACATGATTTGGAAAGGCACACACCTGTCCATATAAGGTCCCACAGTTAACAGTGCATGTCAGAGCACAAACCAAGCCATGAAGTCCAAGGAATTGTCTGTAGACCTCGGAGACAGGATTGTATCGAGGCACAGATCTGGGGAAGGGTACAGAAACATTTCTGCAGCATTGAAGGTCCCAATGAGCACAGCGGCGTCCATTATCCGTACATGGAAGAAGTTTGGAACCACCAGGACTCTTCCTAGAGCTGTCCGCCCAGCCAAACTGAGCGATCGGGGGGAGAAGTCAGGGAGGTGACCAAGAACCTTATGGTCACTCTGACAGAGCTCCAGCGTTTCTCTGTGGAGAGAGGAGAACCTTCCAGAAGAACAACCATCTCTGCAGGACTCCACCAATCAGGCCTGTATGGTAGAGTGGCCAGACGGAAGCCACTCCTCAGTTAAAGGCACATGACAGCCCACCTGGAGTTTGCCAAAAGGCACCTGAAGGACTCTCAGACCATGAGAAACTAAATTATCTGGTCGGATGAAACATAGATCGAACTCTTTGACCTGAATGGCAAGTGTCATGTCTGGAAGAAACCAGGCACCGCTCATCACCTGGCCAATACCATCCCTACAGTGAAGCATGGTGGTGGCAGCATCATGCTGTGGGGATGTTTTTCAGCGGCAGGAACTGGGAGACTAGTCAGGATCGAGAGAAAGATGAATGCAGCAATGTACAGAGACATCCTTGATGAAAACCTGCTCCAGAGCGCTCTGGACCTCAGGCTGAGTCGAAGGTTTATCTTACAACAGGACAACAACACTAAGCACACAGCCAAGATAACTAAGGAGTGGTTACGGGACAACTCTTGAGTGGCCCAGCCAGAGCCCAGACTTGAACCCGATTGAACATCTCTGGAGAGATCTGAAAATGGCTGTGCACCGACGTTCCCCATCCAACCTGATGGAGCTTGAGAGGTCCTGCAAAGAAGAATGGGAGAAACTGCTCAAAAATAGGTGTGCCAAGCTTGTAGAATCATACACAAAAAGACTTGAGGCTGTAATTGGTGCCAAAGGTGCTTCAACAAAGTATTGAGCAAAGACTGTGAATACTTGTGTACGTGCGATTTTTTTGTGCAAAGATTTCAAACCAACTTCTTTCATGTTGTCATTATGGGGTATTGTTTGTAGAATGTTGAGGAAAATAATGAACTGAATCCATTTTGTAATAAGGCTGTAACATAACAAAATGTGGAAAAAGTGAAGCGCTGTGAATACTTTCTGGATGCGCTGTGCAATATATATATAACACGTCAAGACCACAAGATCAAGATTTTTCCATTTCAAAGGTACCCACACTTTTATTAATCATCTTTCATAACCTTTGTAATTTATTGATAAGGATTCTTAAAAATCACTACATAGAGACTGCACTCAATTAAACAAAAATTCTAGCCAATTTTTAAAAGGCAGATGCTATTTTCACCCTGGTGCATATAATGGTAGATGCCAAGTGAACTCTGGTGAATATAATGATATATGCTATTTACACCCTGTACAAATAGTGGAAAACATTATTTGCACCCCAACCATAGTGCAAATAATGGTAGATACTAACTGCACCTTAGTGCGATAAGTGTCCGATTCTATTTGCACCCATATATAAATACTAACATACAGTATGGGCATCACTGCAGTGTGTTTATTTAGAGTCCCACACAAACCACATTAACCCCTACCCCCGGCCTAAACCTAACCTTATCCTTTCCTTAGAAAAAATAACCTTGGTTTAACTACAGTAACCATGGTTTCACATGGGAACGAGTGAGATCGACAGACCCCGCCACCGGATCAAACCCTTCTCTGCACTTCCCGACATTCAGTGGCCAAATCACTGCGATGAAATCAACGTTTATATTCATTTTTATCTATGTGGAAATATTAAGTGTGGAAATAGAAAATCAGATGGTAAAAAGAATGGGACAAAACACATGAACCGGGGTCGCTAGGATAACACTACAGAATCAGATACCGTCTTTACACCCAACACCACTGCAGGGACACCTGTTATTCAATTTGTCGTATATTTCTGTGGTTCCACCAGACTATTGGGGTGCAAATAGCTGCACTGTGCGGCAAATGCCATTTACACCGGGGTGCAAACAGACACTCATTTAGAATACATTTACATACATTTATAATACAATGGAATAGAATATTTCCAGAAAAATATAACCACAAAATATCTACAGCAGTTCCTCTACAGCAATTGGTCTTTTCTGGATGTACAAGCAACTTATTTCAATGTACCCTGTGGCTCATGAATTTGAAGCAAGATGAAAGACAAAAAAAAATCCAGGTTAGATAGTGCAAAATTCCAATTTGCAGATTGCAAAAGAGCTTAAATGTGTTTCTTTATCAAAGAAAATACTTACGTGCAAACCTTGCAAGTGGCCTGCTGTTGGTTTCACCATCCTCATTAGCCACTACAGAAAGAAAGAGACCAGAGTATTAAGACATGAAAACATTAGCATTGTGTGTGTGCGCGTGTGTGTGTGTTTCTCAAGCTTTTTTTCAGACTAAATTAAATGTACCACACAGAAAGCTTTTTGCCATTTTAATGTGTCTCTTTGCATAATGTGAATATAATGAACTGAGCTGCTGGAAAAGTGTGGAATACGGCTTTAATAGGACTTTAGCTGCTGTTTGTGAGCCTTTCATTAGGATTTTAAATGGATCTTGGTCAGTAGGGGACTGGCGGGGGTTTTGTTAGTGTACTGCGAGATGCTTAAAATAAAAAGGCACAAGATCAAGAACATAAAAACGAGCTTTCCCCAGAAAAATCTTTTGCATGTTAATTGTATACTTTGAAGGGCAATCAAGCCTAATATTGACTTAATTCATAACTAGATTTGTATGTTTTCTGAAATCACTGTCACCGGGTTTGTGGGTGGATGATAGGGCGTTGCTATGCAGTTGCTAAGGGGTTCTGGGTGGCTGCTAGCAATTAACGTACTGGCCCAAGTCAAAAGAGTCCACCTCTAAGACTCTATTATATTCTGTTCCCTAGATATATCTCGGGTCCCTACTTCAATGCAAGTCTAAGAGATTTTTGCAGCCATTTTATTGCCCATCAGGCAAAAATCATCCAATCACTGACTATATGTTTTGTCAGCCAGACCTCATGAAAATGACATACCGGTTTTTGCAAAATTACATTATGAGATTTGTGCACACAATGTAGCAGCTCCAAGGAAGTTTCCACCGAGTGGTGCTAAAGGAGTCATAAAAAGCAAATGTGAGATTAAAAACACAATTGCTGAAGCAAACACATCATTTTGTGGTGCTTCTATGACACTTTCGGATCACGTGTCGACTCGCATGCTCTTTTGGACTCAAACTCTGGTCCTTTGCATTGCAAGTGCAACACTATCAGTTGAACTACCACACAACTTGATCACGTTTAAATAAGCTTGCAAATGTAGCGCATATGTTAAATGTTTCACCTTACATGTGAGTGTTTTGATGACATAAGAACATACTTTTTTTTTTTTTTAACAGTTTGTAATGGTTGCTTTTGTGTTTTGGGGCAAATAGCAGTTTTGTTTTTGGACTACATCATGGTTAGGCAAAGAAAAAACAGTCTAAATGATGCACCAGCAAATAAAAGCACATTTTCAAGGATACACATTGTCCAATTTGATGCAACATTATCAAATGCATTAGTGAAGTTCAATATCATACCATCCCCAACAGGTGTCATGACAGAGACCTAAATAGACCGAAACACACACACACACACACACACACCCATTAAAAGCCTTTAGAGTGACACTCAGAGAGGAAGTGGTCATGTACAGCTCATGCCAACCATCAATAAGCTTGTAGCAGCTCACGGTCACGCTCCCCTGGACCTGATTGACAACACGCCACACAAAATGAGCTCAGAGCACACTGAGCAATTGATCGCAGGGCTACGTAACCATAACGACAGGCAGATGTTTGAAAATGCTACCATGTAATGATGAAATGTGAATACGAGGATCCCTGCTGCGTTCTTGTACTCTTGGGTAGCTCATCCTGCAGTGTTATTTTCTCATTAACAAGTTTGTTAGTTCAAGGGATAGTTCACCCAAAAATTACAATTCTGTCATCATTTACACATCCTCATGTTGTTCCAAACTAATATGACTTTTAGTCCTTTGGGGAGCACAAAAGATGTAAAGCAGACTGGTTAGTCTCAATTTCATTGCATATATGTTCCATACAATGAAAGTGACTGGTTACTGAGGCTATCATTCTTCCTAACATCTCCTTCAGATGGGTTTGGAACAACATGAGGGGGAGAGAATGATGAACGAATTATAATTTTTGGGCTAACTATTGCTTTAAATAAATTAACATAAATCATTTTACAAGGAATGAGCATTTGCTGCAAAAAAAAAACAAAAAAAACAATATATATATAAGACAAGTATCTGGCATATTAAAACCATTTTCACACCTCACATGTGTTATGATCTTTCTATTATAACACCTTCCCTGTTAGAGCCGCTCTGACTGCTGTCCTCCCAGGTGGGAATGTATGCCTGAGAAAATTACAAATCACAAATGGCATCTCTTTTATCTTAGTTGTTTCTCCAAGACAGCAGTGATCAAAAGGAGAGCAAATGGACACTTGTGCTGGTCTCTGAGATGTTTAACCTCAGAAAAAGACCTCAGTAATGTCATTTGCTTCTGTAGAATTCCAGTAGAAATCTCAATGTCTCCAATGGTGTTTACATTTTTCCCAAGATGCCAAAGTCCGAAATTTCAATATGAAATCAAACATTCCTCATCAGATTCTTCAAAGACTAAATGATCTGAGCAACACTTTCCACATTCATTTTATATCTCCATGCTCTTAAAATCAGTCAACAATTGTTTCTATTTTCATTCTTCCGAAGGAATTTTCATAGAAATATCCGAGACAAAGTTGACCCTGAAATTTAGCATAACGAAGACTGCACTGAGCTATGAAAGAGCAATGTTTTCTTTTCGGTAGGTTTGGGAATGTGCGTGCGTTTGTGCCCAGGTGTATTTTACTCTGGTTGCTATGGAACCATGGAGATGTGCTCACCTGAAAGGGTCATTTCAGAAATCAGACTCTCAGATCAAATCCTGAAATTCACATCTTTTCTGAGATCAGCTGATTTGTTGGATAAGAAGAACTGTATCGATTTACTGGCAAATAATTACCAATTACTGAAATCAAATCAACATCACTATTTACCAAACATAATTCTCATGAAATCCACTCAATATCCAGCCTCAAATAAAACACAATAATGCATTTCAGTGCATGTGGATCTAATAAATGTAATTTTTTAATTTCTTACCAATAGTGAAGCTGAATCCATCAATGCTGAATGTGGCACTTCTTCCCTTTGTAAAGCCCTTTTTTCTTGAATCGGTTTCAGTCATTTTTCTTTCTTTTTGTCTACCTTTTGCTGAAGATTTTGTGAGTTTCCTCAGCTTTCAAACATGCAGAGGTCTCGTTTGCTTCTCTGTCTGTCTCGTCCTCTTGTTTATCTCTATCCTGACATCCTCTCACTGTACTCTCTCAAAGGACATGCTATATTCTCTTTCTGTCATTATTTTCCTCTGTCGCTCTAACTGTCTCATTATTGTCTCTCCGGCTGAATGCGAGTCCCCTCTCAACTGAGCACTTAGTGTACCAATGCATAACATAACCCCTCTCATCTACACTACAACTCCACTGTGTTTGTGCAATGTTCTGCGATGCTATTCGTTTTTTCACATGTGCTTCTCTTTCCGAGTGCGTGCCTGTGTGTGCAAGTATGATTTTATCATCTAAATGGAATCGAATCCATTTAGAGTTACTGCAGATTTGTTGAACAAAATCTAAGAAATGTGTCAGGCTGGGTCAAGGCCGTGCAATTCCCATGATTTGACTTAAGCACGAATCTTTGCTTTCTTTTCAAAGGCAAGAAGAGAAAACTGTAAAGATGAATAGAAGGGTGGAGGTAAAGATGGAGCTACTGTATTATGGTGAAATAATAGGCAACAGTTTTGGAGGTTTGATCTTTTTGTCCCTCTACAAGCACAGTAGGGTTGGGTGGCCTCTAGTCTTGCGTAGCCCAGCCTGATCTCATTAATGTACAGAGCTATTTGTACGTTAACATTTGTAACATTTAAACATACGTGTTTGTATATTTGGATAGACACCAAAACGTACAATATGGACATTTGAAAGCATCTAAAAAAGTAAAACATTTTACGCATTTACAGCTTTAGAAACGTAAAATTCTGTTGAATCCATTAATGGTAACTAGGGCTGGGCGATAAAACGATATTGATATATATCACGATAAAGAAAATCCACGATAAGCTTTTGAGGAATTTTCAATATTTACTGCATGTCGCTAAAACACAAGCAGTTCGGCTTTCTCAGGCTGCGTTTCCACTGGGGGGACGAAATCCGCTAAAATCCACTCGCAGTGCTAGGAGAGAGCTTGCTCCGCACGGCTGCCAATCCTACGATCCACCTTGCGAGCATGACGATCGGCTTTCATAGGAATGAATTGAAAACGCTCTCAGCTTTGCACACAATGTGCCAGTGGTAACGTAGGGTCAGACTGGATGAACTTGCTAATGCTAGCTGCCTTGCTAACAATTAGGTTACGTCGGACACCGGATTGATTCCATCCGCACCGCAAGACTTCATGACAACGGTTGCGTCCTCTCATCGTCTGTAGTGAAGAGCGCAACAGAACAACAGTGATGTGGACAACAGCTCTGATCTTTCTGCGCTGTAATCTTGAATATTGTTCTCTAGCACCAAACATGCATCATTTCTGCCCTGTCCCGCTCCGCACGCGTCGCCTCTTTTCCCTGCATGTGTGTAGACATGAAGCGCCGCATGAGTTAACGTGGTTTCAAAGTACCTTTTAGACCATAACGTTTGTCCCTTCTACATGTATCTTTATTAATCAGCATGTTACGAGCCTTTAATAATAAACAAATCGAATTCTGTTCTAATTTTGTGAAAGTTAATTAGATGTCTGGAATGGATAAGAAAAGACTAATATTACATGTCTAAAATTATTTGGTAGACTAGTCTCTCACTTCAATGAAAAGATACAAAAGTTTTTAAAAATTAAAAAAAAAACGTTTTCTAAATTTTCTCTCGGGACACCCCTGAACCTACATTCAGCATCATTCCACAGTCACAAGGGCTTTTATGCCCCCTTCTTGGGTATCTGAATCTAAAGAAATATAAAAAATATTTAATTTTAATGTAAAAATATCCCAACAAATACTGGACTGATGTCACTATGCTTCAGATCAAACAGATGATCTTTTAACGTTCAATTCAATTGATAAACGGTAAAAGACGGTAAAATTGGTAAAAGATCCCGCAGACCCCACTGCTTTGGCCGTCTCTGGACCCCCTGTGCAGTTTTGTAGAGAATATTTTGACTGTTTAAAATAAATTTTTTCTACTTTTCTTCCGTCAACTTTGAAATAAAAAAGAAAGTGCAATGTGTAAATGTATATCGTGATAAATATCGATATCGAAAAATATGAAAATGATTATCGCGATAACAATATTGGCCATATCGCCCAGCCCTAATGGTAAATGGTCTGCACTTATATAACGCATTTTTAACCTTACAAAGCACTATACACTGCATCTCATTAACCCATTCACACACACACATTTACACACCAGTGACGGCAGAGCTGCAAGGCGCTAGCCTGCCATTGGGAGCAACTTTGGTTTCAGTGTCTTGCCCAAGGACATTTCGGCATGTGGAGTCATGTGCGATTAGCGGACAAGCCACTCTTCCACATGAGCCAATATAAAACAATATAAAAACATGTAACGAGTAGATTAATGTACAGTAGCAATAGTTTTTGATACACTATATTAATTTATATATAATATACATTTTACAGTCGCTAATCACACACCTACTCCTAAACATAACCATTACCATTTATTAACCATAGAAACCACTTAACAGGCAAATACATTTAATTACAATAATATATTCAGAATAAAATGGCAATGTTCAGTACAAAAGTAGTTCAAAGAGCGATGCACAGCATACGATGTGCTCCCTTATGCAAGAGTGTAGAATTTAAATTATTAAATCGCTGAAAATCTTCTGATGCACTCCATAATGGCACTGTATATCTCATTCAAACATACACATCACAGAATACGGCATGTCGCAAGCGGTTACGAGACACTTGAGAGCCAATGAGCATTTGGCATCACTGCCATAAAACCGCTGGTCGTAATGTTTGAGGCGGCAATTTTTTTATTTTGAAAATGAAACCAACCAAAGCAGGTTGGCGGTTACAGCGGGCGCAATGGCGCTGTGCCGGATGGAGATGGAGATTGTTGAATAAAGGCTTGAATTTGGGTCTGTTCTTTATTTTGCTGTTTGGCATATATGGAAATCCTTTAAAACGTTGCATAGGGCAGCAGAAATCACACAGAACTGAATGAAACCGTTAAAATGTCAAATTATAATGCCAACTGCATTAAATAAATGTGATGGCATTTAACTAATCTCATTGATTATAAATTAAATGTAGTTAATTTTTTAATTCTATGAATTATTAAATATTAATCAATGCAAACAGTACACGCAAACATTTGTACGTTTCTATAGGCGTTAACACGTAAAATGAAGACGTTTAGATGTTGCCAGTAAGTCAATATTGTTGTGGGGCGGGATGTGGTCGTGTGTCTGTCACTGGGAGAGAGGAAGCGGTAAGGGCCATCACCTGGTGACTGTTGATGTTAAACACCTGTGTCTTGTTTCAGTGACAACGGTGATGGACTTTAAAGGCCGCCAGAGCGACAGACCAAGAGATAGAGTTGGTGCCACACACGCACACCCTGAAGCCACGCCATGAAGCTGAACCTCTGTTATTCTTAAGTTGCTTGAACTGTTTAATGGAAGCTGTGTGTGAAAAGTGAATGTCTGGCTGAAAAGCATAATTTTGAGATAAATAAAGAAAAACACCCTTACTTGGACTGCAACCCTGGCTCCCATTTCCTTCCCACTAGAACCCCTCTACAATTGTAGGTTTTGGTGACCACGCGAGCGTATGAGAATGTACGGTATACAAATTCTCATGAGATCACCTTGCGTAGCCATACTTTTGACTTAAACAGCAAATATCTGGGATCTATCGCAGCTAACATTGGCAAAGTACCACCCACTTAGGCATGAAAGTCCATCTAACTGACATGTAAAGCGACCAGTCACAGTCGGGTTTGTTATCAAGTGGCGTTTAGAGGCGGGGTTATTCGAGATGGCTCATACCATAATAAAAGACCAGCATGGGAAAATAAAATATTTATATAAATGGCACGTGAGTCTCCGCGAGCAACTGCACAGAATACACACGGAAAAATAGCGGAAAATGTGTACAGCACAGAACCCCATTACGGAGTATTTAACAGACATACCCAAGTACAGAAAGCAGAATATGCAGCTCTGCTTAAGGATATCCACTTTACTTTCTGCTACGTGCCTCAAATCAAATGCGGAATATCTTTAAAAGAGTTGGTGTGACAAACCTGGCAAATTCCATGATTATTCAGTCCTCATTGTACAAACACGTGCTTCTATCCGGACCACTGCAAACTAGGCTCTCGGAATTCCTGAAGTCGTCAGCCAATCAGATATGGTCTGACTGGATTGAGAAAGTGTTTCCAATTTTGTGTGCTATAAGCGTCCCAGATGGTTAGTACACATACTGTGGGCGTGCCAACTGAGGTTGAGGCTAGGTGGCCTCAAACCTTTACAGATGCTGTAACAGTTTAATCAGTGAGTGTCTCACATGTGAGAGAATGATTAGAGTGAGGTATACAATCAGAAAGCTCCTTCCCCATCTACACTTCAAGTCATAAATTGTTAATGGACAGAATAGAAACTTTCTTTATCGTCATCTGAACTGGGCCAGTGGAATTTATTTCCGAGGATTTCACGTGATCTCGTCATTGAACAGCACCATTGAATTGCACAACTTACAATTGGGACAACCAACTTTAAAAACCTGGGGTTAAGTATCTCGCTCAAGGAAACAATGCCCAAGGCTCATGTCTTTATTCCTGAAGGATTGAACATGCAAACTTCTGGTTACCAGTACTGAGCCTGATCTTCAACACCATAGCGTCCACAAAAAAACAGAAGTGTGCACCAGTGCAGTCCTCCTCTACCTGATATCATGCAGTTGAGATTTCTATATCTGGGAATATTTATCCAACTTCTAACTGCCCTGTCTCCTCCATTCATGATAACAATACAATGCTTAAATGACACTAAATGTAGATGATTATTGATAAAGTGTGCAAACATTCTCAAGTCACATGCTCACTGGCTCACATTCAAATATACTGGCCATTATTTATAGGTTTCATGAGCTTTTAGTCAACGTAAAATCCTTTTGGTTGTTTCTGTGATTTTCTCGTGAGGTCAGCTTGTGTATATCTAGTCTCTAATGTGAATGTTTGTCACTAAGCAACCAACCAAGGCTTTTCCCACAGCATTGTAGAGATGCTGAGGTTAATCTGAGAATAATGACACTTAGTGGACCAAGCCACACTGATCATGTTCAATGTCATGCTGTGTTGTTTGGACAAGTAGGATCTATAGTAACTATTCCACACAAGTTAGGCTCCATCAACAGCATCTCTAACCAAGAACTGCACTGGTATATAAAGGTTAAAAGTGATTGTTCACCGAAACATAAAAAATCCCTCATCATTTACTCACCCTTATGAAATCCTAGATGTGTGACTTTCGTTCTTCTGCAGAATAAAAACAAAGATTTTTAGAAGAATATGTCAGCTCTGATGGTCTTTACAATGCAAGTGAATGGTGACCAGAACTTCGAAGCTCCAAAAAAAACAAAAAACACATGGGTATTCTTACCACTGCTATAGCTGACACCCATCTATACTCGTCTTTCCAGCCTGACGACACTAAATCCTGGTGTTCCTTAATCTCGGCCTGGATTAAGGAACACCACCTTCAACTCAACCTAGCAAAGACTAAGCTCCTCATCTGTCCAGCCAACACGTTGAGCACAACATCACCATTCAGCTCAGTTCATCTACATACAAAAACGCCATCCAAAACTGTCAGAAACTTGGGGGTTATCACTGACGACCAGCTTAAATTCACCGACCACATCTGAAAAACATCCCGATCGTGTAGATATGCATTCTACAAATTTAAGATAAGCCCTCTCTAAACATGCTACACAACTCCTTGTTCAGTCTCTTGTCTTATCCAGATTTGACTACTGTAATGCTCTCATTGCCGATCTTCCTCTGCAAATGATCCAGTGTGCATCAGCACAGCTGGTCTTCAACGAACCCAAGAGAGTGCATGTTACATCTCTCAACACTGGCAGCCAGTTGATGCATTGACCCAGTTCAACACCCTGATGCTGGCATACAGAACAGTCACTGGGTCTGCTCCAGCCTACCTATAATCATTTCTACAGAGCTACATTCCCACTTAATGCCAATTTTATTGACAAAAAGCGCTTCCAAACCATTTTTTCGCGACATTTGATGTATCGCCATAGAGTTTATGTGCTTGAGTTAAACGGAAATATAATATTTCGACATTTGTGACATTTTAGCGATAATGTGCGTTTCCATCAGCTTTATTTTGATGCGCAAAAATCCTTAGATGGAAACGTATTGTATACGTGTATCTTATCATGAAGAAAATCGGCAATACGCAGCTCTATTAAGAAGAGACCGTTTGTTTGCAAAAGATGGATCGAAGTGAATATAAAGGTGAGAGAGTCTTAGCCCATTATACACTGGAACAAAATACATTTTTGATTAGTATTTTTTGGCTTGTTTTCCAAAATAATATCTAAAACTCCTTTAAAACAATGTATATTTACTTTAGGAGCTATACTGCAGAAGAACAAAATGTTATCTGAGAATGTTGAAAACGATATTTAATCAGGGCTCGACATTAACGCTTGTCCAGAACAAGTGGCAAATTAATGAGAATTTTACTTGCCCAACCGGACAAGCAGACGGATTAAATCGTTGATAACAAAAAAAATAATCGGCTATATTTGTGATAGCCTAGGCCTGTGTCACTTAAAGAAAGTTCATATTCTTATTCTGCTGTTGAAAGTAATCCAGAGCACGACATTTTACAATTCAATCTAGTAACAGCTGCGCCCTGTTTGATTGACAGGTGGCATATGTGTGTGTGCTGAACATGCGCGTGTGTTCAGAAAATGCTCGTGCTGATGCGCAACTGAATGGTCAAAAACATTTCAAAATTATACCAAATGCCCATCTTGGTGAGGGTATTCATATAAACACAGAGAGTGATGTCTAAAGTGAATGTAAACAGCGGAGAATAAAGTGGATTTGTATTAAAATGTCAAACTTGTATGTATATATGTAAAGGTGAGCAAACTGACCTGCTGCTGTCTAGTGTGTCCTTATAATAAATCACACAACCATAACAAGAAAACACGAAAACCACTCACTGCTAATGACGGAGCAACTTTAGTAGCTTTAAAAAGTATTAATGTATTAATATTATATTATAATAATAAAATCATACAGTAAAGACCAGAAGAAGTTTTATTTTGCAATTCATTCTGAAAGTTTCCTTGAACACTTGATAGTCTAATGCTGTTAAAAATAAACATGAATTTTCTTAATTTGCATTTTTGTTCTATTATTTTTTATGTATTTCTATTCATTGCTGTTTTTGTATTCCTGACTATTTACTAGTCTTGAATAATTAAGAACTTGAAACCATTCTTCCATAATTAACATATTAATTAGTGTTAGTATTTGTTTTGAAGCTGGTATTGAGAATCATCAAATTTCACTACCGATTACTGACATTTTGGTATTGTGATAATGTACAGTACAGCCTTTTTTACGTGTATATGTTTTTTTTAAAAGTTTAATAAATTCATGATGTTTCCAAAGTCAATGAGTAATCGTGTTAAATAATCGTGATCTCAATATTGACCAAAATAATCGTGATTGTGATTTTTGCCATAATTGAGCAGCCATGGTGATTAGAATTGACGTTTATTTTGGTGGAGGGCAGGGCTGGAGTGGTAATAAGTCATACCGGGTATTTTCCCGGTGGGCCGACGCACTTTGGGGCCAATCAGGGGCAGACTTGCCATCGGGAGTACAGAACGGGCCGGTGGTTTGGCTACAAAACGTGCAGAATGGGCCGACGATAAGAAGCAATGAGCCGCCGCGTCATGCAGAATGGGCCACAAAACGGTGCCGCGATATGCAGAAAAGGACCGCCGGGCCAATTTCCCTTCCCAGTCCAGCCCTGGTGGGGGGAACCATTTTGGATTCGGGCTGCAATAAAATCACTGACTAGCCCCAGTAAAATGACCTCATGTCCCCATGTAAAACAATTACCATGGGCTAATGACAACAGTGGGACTGCTGATATTTATTTTGTGAATTCTCGCCCCGTTGCAAAAGTGCTGTGATGCGGCCTTTACGAGGTGTGAATCCATTTGTAATAATTGAACAATTGGAGTCTGTTTAGACCATGGTTACCCTATATAGGGCCATCTGATTTCCATGATTGTGAAAACACAGGGATGAAAATATTTGGGATGAATATGAATGTTTGGATACACAATCATTAAATAGAAAATCACGACATGTCCTAGTGTGATATAATACATATATAATCTGCATGTGCTGCACGCTTCAAAATGAATGTGTGAAGCCAGCAGCTCATACACATCATGATCACTGCGTGTCCTGTGTGTGTGTATGTGTGTAGTAAATGACAGAGAGCAGAGCTCGCTAATAATGTATTAAAGCAATATCTCACATTTGTGATGCCCTGGTGTGCAGCACTTGATTGTGCTGTGACGATTTTGTATAAAATTGTATAAAACATTATGCAATGTTATGTTAAAAACTTTAATTGGTTAAAAATATTCTAATATCATTTGATTAAAGATTTAAATAATTCATATGATTAGACACCAAAATTAATTAAACTGTTTAATATAAAATACTGTAAACATCATGAATGCTTGTGTGATTTTGTTTATATATTATACCCGATGGGCACATCAAAAGTCCTGAAACTATGTGCCTTGAAAAGAGTGGGAACCCTGTTTATCGCCAGCTTATTCTGTAAAACGATCGATCTGCTTATGTTCTTCAAATCTCAATATCTGGTGAGTGATAGGGATAGGTCACCCAAAAATGAATGTCATTAACTCACTCTCCTCATCTAATGTAATGTTTCCCATACTACAAAAGTGAATGGGGACTGAGGCTGTCAGTCTGTAATATTCTGCCTAAAATCCCCTTTTGTGTTCGAGGGGAAAGTCAAATGGATTTGTAACAACATGAGGATGAATACATAATAACAGAATTTAAATTCTCAATTCTTTTTTTGTGTGCATTTTTCTCTTTTGACCACACGAGGGCGATTAAACATTAATTATGTAAGATTGAAACCACTGATTGAAACTTAGCACAAATATTTACACACCAACACCTCTCTCATATCTTCTGTTTTACAATACAGTCTCATGATATGACACTTGTTATGATAAGTGTGTAAATTAGTTCAGTAGTGTAGATCAGTCTGAACAGAGAAAACAAAGAGGGGGATTTCCAATTGGAAGCGAGCATCCTTATGCCCTCCTCACTCTGAAGGGCAGACACGGCCATTTTTAGCTATAAGCGGTATAAGCGGGCACTTAGGGCACCAAAGCCACCAGGCATCCATTATGGCTCAATTAGACAGGTATAGGAGGCCCCCTTGAGCCGAGAGAGGGAAGGGAGAATGTAATGATCTGATGGGGGGGTGGGGGTTGATTGCGGGGACCTCCAAGTAGGATTTCACTTAGGGCCCCCATATGCTCAGAAACGGTCCTGCACCCAGAGTCAGCGCAAGCTCAGCGGATGAAGTTGCACCTGTTACCATAGCGACGAGAGACAGCGCGTGCTCTCTAGTGATTCCCCCACGCGCAACCCATTACAGAGGTGATGTTACAGACAGAACTGTTATGTTATGTGCTGCCTGGATTTCTATTAAAGCCAATTAAAATCAAGACTTATTTGACAAAAATAAAATCAAAATAAGACATTTCACTGGAATTAGTGTCCAAAACATTTGCTACCTAAATCGTTTTTTGTCTAGGACAATTCTGTCCTACAGTAGGCAGAGACTGGAAGATGGTAAAGGGGTATTTGCACATTTCTAAAATGTGTTTGAACACTTGAGCTACACTTATTTAAATTGTTTTAATGCTATTTCGTAATCTAATATAAAGACAAGTGCACAAGCACAAGCACACTTTTATAAGTTTGTAAAGTTTTACATGATTAAACAAAGGTTATACTGTTCAAAATGAAGGCAATAAAAACGTTTGAACACTTTCTTGGCATTGAATGTTAGTGGAACATAATCCAATGGCAAAAACAGCTCAGAAAAGAAGTTACTTCTGAGAAAAAGTTTAGTATTATTTATTTGGTTTCATATTTCGTTATATAGGGTCAGTCCATCTCAAGTGGTCCAATAATTGTAAAGTTGGTTGCTTTACCATTTTTTAATGTACATATTTTTTGAGTGACTACCTCTATCAGGGCTGGACTGATAATCTGGCATACCGGGCATTTTTCCGGTGGGCCGACGCACTTTTGGGGCCTAAACGTGCCGAATGGTCCGCGATAAGCTAAAATGAGCTGCCGCGTTATGCAGAATGGACCCCAAAACGGTGCTGCGATATACTGAAAAGGTCAACAAAGTTTTGGGCCAGTTGCCATGTAAAATTTCTCTTCCCAGTACAGCCCTGACCTCTATGTATTGGCACTGAAAAACCACCAGTTTTTCTTATTTTTATTTTACTTGGTTTAACCATGACGGCCATCTTTGTGTCATGGCACAAGACAAATTTTGGTTATACAGCCGTTTACGAAAACCTCAATATCTCGGCTCAGGATGGTCTTAGCTCCTTGGAACAAAAACTAGATTTCTAGCGCACATTACATATAGATACATAAACATTTAGCATTTTACATTCTTGTTCCTTAGACTTAGAACTTAAGTCCTAATGTAATGTTCAAGATTGCTCAAAGCTCCACATTTAGGGTCAGTTTATAATGGGAAGGGTTCGAGTCTCAGTCTTATCATTTTTAGGGGTCAGGTAGGTAAATATAGCGTGCATGGGTAGAATATCTCTTTGTGGGGGACCAGATAGAAATTTAGTTTGAGATTCCTCTGGTTACAGAGCTAGGGCTAGTACAAATCTGAGGAAAAGCCTAATTTATTCATGCCTGTCAATGAGGTCTAAAATGTAAATGATTTTTTTACTATTTTCAACAGTGAAGCATGATCTATCACAGGTTTTTTTCCAAAAAGTTCATAAACAAAAGCGTTAAGTTTTAAGTTACCTTAATGAAATGAATGTTGAGTTTAAAAATCAGCAACAAGAGTTAAAGATAGGGAGATAGAAAATTGTGAACGGAGGCCAAAATGGTGTGTGCTGACAGGAGCATCTGGCACTCACACTGCCTGTGTCTGCACACAACATCAGAACATCAAGCTGATGATGGAGACAGTAAAGCTAAAATTGGTATTGAAGTGTGTAAAAACACAATTTTTACACACTTGACTCCCAGAATAAAATTGACAGGAATTATTCACCACAATAGTGTTTGCTAAAATATAGATACTTGCAGCGCAATAAGGAACTTTAGCTTCCTTAATGTGTTGAGAAATAAAATCCATAATAACTACCCCAAATTGTAACAAGTAAAACTATTTCTACGCTCAAGAGCTGTAGGGGGTGTATCCTCACTTTATATCAGAAGCACAGAGCCCATCTGCATGGACACTGGTGCCACTTATTCTGTTTAAATGTTATCCTTGTTGTTTGCAATGCAGCCACGATCTGTGTATGATGTTCTACACCATCTGTTCACACGGATTGCTCATTATTTAAATTGCAAAAGCCCTAATGATTCATTGCAGGTGTCTGTATTGTCCTCAGATGCTTAGTCGCCCATGGACGAGACTACACATTGACCGATATTGATTTTTTTTTAAACAGATACGATAGGGGCCTGGGTAGCTCAGTGAGTAAAGACGCTGACTACCAACCCTGGAGTTGCGAGTTTGAATCCAGGGCGTGCTGATTGACTCCAGCCAGGTCTCCTAAGCAACTAAATTGGCCCGGTTGCTAGGGAAGGTAGAGTCATATTAGGTAACCTCCTCGTGGTCACTATAATGTGGTTCGTTCTCAGTGGGGTGCGTGGTGAGTTGTGCGTGGATGCCACGGTGTGTGGTGTGAAGCCTCCACAGGCGCTATGCCTCCGTGGCAACGCACTCAACAAGCCACGTGATAAAATGCGCAGGTTGATGGTCTCAGACGCAGAGGAAGCTGGGATACATCCTCCACCATCCGGATTGAGGCAAGTCACTATGTGACCACGAGAACTTAGAGCGCATTGGGAATTGGGAATTCTAAATAGGGTCCAGAGTCCATCCCAAATGGTGTCAGAATTTTAAATAATGTTATATCCGTCTCTAGATTATAGCAGATGTCTCACGAAACACCTGCTGACAGACCTGACATTCTTTATTTTACAGAGAGCATCACTTCTGCAGCTTTTCTTGAAGCAAATGACACGCAAAACGTAACAATGCTCTCATCGTCACCCGACACAAAGCTATTGTAGATACGTTTATTGAGACACGAGTACTTTGCCGCATGCGTGTCTTTGCGTTTACGCTAAACTTTTACTCGAACACTATCAGAGATACTTCATTTGCACAGAGCATATTATTCAAATTTCAGAAACTCCCGCTACATGGCGCCAGTTATCGGTGGATCCGATATTACAAAAACAATATCCGATAGTCGAAAAAAGCAACTTTTGTTCTCTATGATCTAAACTGCTATTTAGCTGTAACGTTCAGTCACTCTGTTGGTTGGTGTTTCCCCGTCTGTAGCTCTCTGGAGATGCAACGCCATGGAAGGAAAAAACCTGAACAACTCAGAGCCTCGGGCCAACAGGGAGTTGAGCGGGAGATGACACTGTCGCCTGCTCATGGTAACCATGAAACATAGAGCTACAGGAGATGTTTTGGTCGCCCTCAAGGCTTGCCTCTTGCTTTAATGGTCAGATGATACAAGACAGGACAAAGAAGTTAAATATTGTCCAAATATGTGAGTGGAACCCTTCAACACTTAGAACAGGGCAGATGGTAAGTCCATCCCTCACAGCCTCGTTTTCATTCCTGTTCAAAATCAAAGATGGCGCTACTGAATTAGATCTAAAGGGTTAATTTGATTGAACCTTAAAAAGGTTCAATATGGAAAATCTTAAAGGGATAGTTCACCAAAAAATGAAAATTCTCTCATCATTTACTCACCCTCATGCCATCCCAGATGTGTAAGAAATGTTTTCTTCTGCAGAACACAAATTAAGATTTTTAGAAGAATATTTTAGCTCTGTAGGTCCTCACGATGCTATCCAAAATGTTCACACTCCAAAATAAATTGCATAAAGGCAGCAAAAAAAGTCATCCAGATGACTCCAGTGGTTAAATCCATGTCTTCTGAAGTGATATTATAGGTGTGGGTGAGAAACAGTTCAATATTTAAGTCCATTTTTGATTGAAATTCTTATCCTTGCCCAATAGGGGCGATATGCACAAAGAATGTGAAATACAAGAAGAAGAATGTGAACGTTAATGTGCAGCCTGACTGAGCAAGGAGGAGAATTTATAGTTAAAATTGACTTAAGTATTGATCTGTTTCACTTCTGAAGACATTGATTTAACCACTGGAGTCATATGGATTACTTATATGCTGACTTGTGTGATTTTGTGGAGCTTCAAAATGTTGGCACCCATTCACTTGCATTATATGGACCAAAAGAGCTGAGAAATTCTTCTAAAAATCTTAATTTGTGTTCTGCTGAAGAAAGAAAGTCGTACACATCTGAGATGGCATCAGGGTGAGTAAATGATGAGAGAATTTCCATTTTTGGGTGAACTGTTCCTTCAAGGGTTCCATTTACATTTACATTTATGCATTTGGCAGACGCTTTTATCCAAAGTGACTTACAGAGCCCTTATTACAGGGACAATCCCCCCCGGAGCAACCTGGAGTTAAGTGCCTTGCTCAAGGACACAATAGTGGTGGCTGTGGGGGTCACACCAGCAACCTCCTGATTACCAGTTATGTGCTTTATCCCACTACGCCACCACAGCACATACAAAGCAAGAAATAGTATAATTTAGGCTCTACATAGAACCGTTTCTTCTACGAGTTCATTTTTATGACAGGAATGGTGTCTTCACCTTTTTTATGTATTTATAATAAATCTAGCAAGTATTCCATGTGGACAGAAATCACTAGAAAAATTTTTTAGATTGCATAAAAATACTCTTGAGACGACACTATATAAAGAAATAGGAGACCCTGTTATTCGACCATCAAAGAGTTCAAACAAACTGGATCTGGACCCTTCAAAGAATCACAGCGGCACATCATTGATCATCACATATGAGAGCCAGAACTCTCTTATGTGCAGATAAATGGCTGCTGTCACCTGCGTTTTTTTACCCAAAATGAGCAGAAACCCGTTTCCCACCTGTTGTCTCATAAAGGCAAGCACTGAAATTCCAAAATAACTAGGGTTCACCCCAAGATGGAAATTCTCTCATCATGTACTCAACCTCATTATATGCCTTTATTTCTTCTGCCGAACACAAACAAAGATTTTTAAAATAATATTTCAGCTCTGTAGGTCCGTACAATGCAAGTGAACGGTGTCTTCTGAGATGACACTAAAAAAGGAGTTACATTTTGGTCTGTTCTCACCCAAAACCGATTGTATCGCTTCAGAAGACATGGATTAAACATCTGGAGTCACGTGGATTACTTTTATGCTGCCTTTATGTGCTTATGGCTGGTTAAAAGATTTTGTCACCATTCGATTGCACTGTTGTGTTCTGCAGAAGAAGGAAAGTCATGCATGTCTGGGATGACCTGAGGGTGCGCAAACGATGACAGAATTTGTATTTGTGCGTTAACTATTCCCCAAATAGAGTCAGAAAGGTGAAGTGTAAAGTTCTACATTTTCAAAGTGTGACTTAAGTGTCCAAACTCTTTTTGAGACCACTGTTGATAAACAGAACATATATAATATAGCACTTTAGCAATGTTAGCCTCGAACCCACCTGTACCTGGAGGTTGCGTTGTCGTCGTTTTGGAGGTCCCAGTTGTTTTCAGCGCATCAGACAGCAGCTGTTTGCTGGTCTGCCTTGAGATAACACCGGAGACGGTCCGCTGTTTCCCGTCCGGTCCCTTCTGCGGTTCCGAACCCACTTTGACTAACGTGTTGCGCGACTTGGTAAAAGCTGAGGTCACTGAGCCCATCTCTGCCGAACAACCGTCTGGTGACTGGACGAAAACTCAATTAAACCCTCCATGGCTTTGACTCAGGCACTGTCATCTCTCTAATTCTCTTCCTTACAAACCTACGATACAAAGCAAACTGTGTGTTCTGTCATTAATGTGCTGTTCCACCTCCTTTTATACCGTTCCGTTTATTTGCAAGAAACTCTCTTGTTGCGGTTTCCCGAGAGAAGCGCGCTGTCGTCACGCGCATAAAGTTAGTTTGGCAAACACGAGTCTCTGGGGTCGCGCGCGATGAAAACAAGCATCTCTGTAATTAGTCTGTCAAGTGTATCACATTGGGCGATCCACACACGTGAAATTACATTTTTAACCCTGTCTTAAAGGAGAAGTTCACCCCTAAAATTAAAACACTCTCAACATTTACTCATGCCATCCCAGATGTGAGTGACCAAAAATGTATACCTCCAAAAAAAACACATAATGGCAGCATAAAAGTAGCCTAATCTGTCAAACTCCAGTGGTATAATCCATGTTTTCTGGAGTGATCTAATCAATGTTGGGTAAAAAAAAAAAAAGACCAAAATATAACCCCTTTTTTTTTTTTTTTTTTTTTGGCTATTTTGTCTGATTTGCCATTGCAAACTCTTGGCACAGTCATGATTTCAAGCTCGATTACACTCCCAGTGCTTGGTGCATGCACAGAGCACTAAATGGCGCTAAGAAGTTTTACCAAGAACTTGAGGTCGTGTCTAGAAACTGCAATGGTGGGATTTATAGTTAAAAAGGAGTTTTGGTCTGTTATTACCCAAAACCGTTTGTATCGCTTCAGAAGACATGGATTAAACCACTGGAGTTGTATGGATTACTTTACCTTATGGCTTTATGTGCTTTTTGGTGCTTTAAAATTTTGGTCACCATCTAATGACATTGTATGGACCTAGAGAGATGAGATATTCTACTACAAGTCTTCCTTTGTGTTCTGCACAAGAAAGAAAGTCATACACATACATATGGGATGGCATGAGGGTGAGTTAATAATGAGATAATTTACATTTTTGGGTGAACTATTCCTTTAAGACACCGCACCCTGCTTTTGCCCTACGGGTCATTTTTGACCCATATTGAAAACATTGGCCAAGGATGTCTCAGTTTAGGCCTACGTTTAGCCTATTTCAACTCCGTTTGGCATTTTATAATATCTAAACTAGATTACAGCCATTTCTGCTTGTAGAAAATCAACAATGTACATTTTAGAGTTACAATTTTCATACATGCAATTTCACAAATGTATATCAATTGCATTTTATCTATTGCCTTGCCTGATTTCTCCGAAATGAGCCAACTTTGCACATCCATTGCAACAAATGTGGTATGATGTATTCTTTACCTGTCCTTGGTCAAAAATGCATACTGATCTCACAGTGATATCGGAAATGGTAGTTTGACTTTTCTTTAGCTAAAATTGGTATGTGTTTAGCGAAATGAGAAACACTGCCCCCAGTGTCCGGAGTGGTAATTTTGTTGGCCGTATGGGAACCTGTGAGCTCCATTTTCCAGGTGTAAAGTCCACGGAGGGCTGCCAAAAGCGAGTTGAGGAGCGAGTTGTTTTCAGCTGTATAGGCTTACAGTGAAGAGGAATGCATGTTTTATAAACTGTACCCCCCAAATCTAAACCTAACCATCAGCAGAGTTCAAATGTAATGTTAGTGCGAAAAATTAAACCTCCAAATCGCACCCATCACTGATTATGCAAACCTGATTACTTCCTATTTTTAATGCGGAATCTGAACCCGGGTTTACCACCAGTACCGCCGCTCCCAATAAGCAGACTATGCAGGCTGCGTAGGGCACCAACTCCCTTGGGGGGCACCATCTTACCCTAGGAAGGCACCAGAAAGTCCACCGGCTCCCCTTACTCACACGTTATATGTTATTCAAGGACCTGAAAGCAGTTGCGGAACACAGATGATCGCTTCACGCTCATATCACACGATAGCACAATTTACTTAATTGTATGTCTTGCCTTCCACTGTACCTCTTCATTTGAATTTAGTATTTTAAAATCACATTGGTTTGGAATGACATGAGAGTAAATGATGACCGAATTTACATTTTTTGTGGTCTATTCCTTTAAAATCTACATTCAGTAATGACACATGAGCTCTCTGTGTGCCTCCAAGGGAGCAAACAGGAACTTGAACATTCGTGTCCAGGGAGAACAAGTCTCCATCACTGGAACAAACAGACACAAACACACATCCTTCCCATATGAACCGCTAATAGAGGACATGAACCCTTCTCGGTGAGAGAAAGTGTAATGCAATGGTCCATATTATAGAAGTCAGACTAAACCTCAGGATACGCCTGTGAAGGGTTTATTTTCTGTTCTTGATTCCCCACATGGTGGCAGTGAGGGGCTTCAAATCCAGAGCCAGTTTAAGATATAAATAGTAACGTTGAGTGAGACTGAACTTATTGAACAAAAACATGTGCTCAGTCAAGTGGTTAAATTGCTCTATTTATTTAGTTAGTGTGTTCAGCACTCCTATCGCAATTCATTTAATATTAATTGAAAGGAATAAGAATCCTCCAAGAATCAAATATCCTATTATAAATATTGAAATTCCTTCCGGATTTGTTTTATTTCTTAGTGGATTTTTAGAGCCCTTTTAGATATATAGCGTAATGTTCATCAGAACTCTACTTGTGCTGATTTGGTAGTGCCTAGCTACTGGAAAATACACCCAAAGAATGCTAACACTGGGCAAGATTACACCTCTTTTACTGGGTCAAATATCTGGGTCAGAAAAATAAAATAATATATATATACAGGTGCTGGTCATATAATTAGAATATCATCAAAAAGTTGATTTATTTCAGTAATTCCATTCAAAAAGTGAAACTTGGATATTATATACATTCATTCCACACAGACTGATATATTTCAAATGTTTATTTCATTTAATTGTGATGATTAAAACTGACAACTAATGAAAACCCCAAAATCAGTATCTCAGAAAATTAGAATATTGTGAAAAGGTTCAATATTGAAGACACCTGGTGCCACACTCTAATCAGCTAATTAACTCAAAACACCTGCAAAGGTCTTTAAATGGTCTCTCAGTCTAGTTCTGTAAGCTACACAATCATGGGGAAGACTGCTGACTTGACAGCTGTCCAAAAGACGACCATTGACATCTTGCACAAGGAGGGCAAGACACAAAAGGTCATTGCTAAAGAGGCTGGCTGTTCACAGAGCTCTGTGTCCAAGCACATTAATAGAGAGGCGAAGGGAAGAAAAAGATGTGGTAGAAAAAAGTGTACAAGCAATAGGGATAACCGCACCCTGGAGAGGATTGTGAAACAAAACCCATTCAAAAATGTGGGGGAGATTCACAAAGAGTGGACTGCAGCTGGAGTCAGTGCTTCAAGAACCACCACGCACAGACGTATGCAAGACATGGGTTTCAGCTGTCGCATTCCTTGTGTCAAGCCACTCTTGAACAAGACACAGCATCAGAATCGTCTCGCCTGGGCTAAAGACAAAAAGGACTGGACTGCTGCTGAGTGGTCCAAAGTTATGTTCTCTGATGAAAGTACATTTTGCATTTCCTTTGGAAATCAAGGTCCCAGAGTCTGGAGGAAGAGAGGAGAGGCACAGAATCCATGTTGCTTGAAGTCCAGTGTAAAGTTTCCAGAGTCAGTGATGGTTTGGGGTGCCATGTCATCTGCTGGTGTTGGTCCACTGTATTTTCTGAGGTCCAAGGTCAACGCAGCTGTCTTTTTAGTTTTAGAGCACTTCATGCTTCCTGCTGCTGACCAATTTTATGGAGATGCAGATTTCATTTTCCAACCGGACTTGGCACCTGCACACAGTGCCAAAGCTACCAGTGCCTGGTTTAAGGACCATGGTATCCCTGTTCTTAATTGGCCAGCAAACTCGCCTGACCTTAAGCCTATAGAAAATCTATGGGGTATTGTGAAGAGGAAGATGCGATACGCCAGACCCAACAATGCAGAAGAGCTGAAGGCCACTATCAGAGCAACCTGGGCTCTCATAACACCTGAGCAGTGCCACAGACTGATCGACTCCATGCCACGCCGCATTGCTGCAGTAATTCAGACAAAAGGAGCCCCAACTAAGTATTGAGTGCTGTACATGCTCATACTTTTCATGTTCATACTTTTCAGTTGGCCAACATTTCTAAAAATCATTTTTTTGTATTGGTCTTAAGTAATATTCTAATTTTCGGAGATACTGAATTTGGGATTTTCATTAGTTGTCAGTTTTAATCATCACAATTAAATGAAATAAACATTTGAAATATATCAGTCTGTGTGTAATGAATGAATATAATATCCAAGTTTCACTTTTTGAATGGAATTACTGAAATAAATCAACTTTTTGATGATATTCTAATTATATGACCAGCACCTGTATATGTGTGTGTTGAGATTGAAAAACAAAATCATTGGCATTCAGGAATACAGTAAAATCCCAGTGTAATGCATTAGTTCTAAAGCTTTATACTTTTATACGTTTTTATAAAACAACATCACCGTGCAGCTGGGTTCAACTACAGTATCGCCTTCCAAAACGGTCAGAAATCTAGGGGTAACCATTGATAACAAGCTAAATTTCACAGACCACATCTCAAAGACTGCAAGATCATGTAGATTTACACTCTACAATATCAGGAAGATTAGACCTTTCCTCTCTGAACATGCCACACAACTGCTTGTTCAGTCACTTGTCATCTCTAGACTGGACTACTGTAATGCTCTCTTTGCAGGCCTTCCTGCATGTGCTATTAGACCTCTGCAAATTATCCAGAATGCAGCAGCACGTCTGGTCTTTAATGAAACAAGGAGAGCACATGTTACTCCACTCTTTGTCTCTCTCCACTGGCTGCCGGTTGATGCACGTGTTAAATTCAAGGCCCTGATGCTGGCATACAGAACAGTCACTGGATCTGCTCCAGCATACCTAAAAACATTTATGCAGAGCTACACGTCCACCAGAAGCCTGCGGTCGGCTAAGGAACCCAGGAATGAAACACATACCTGGCCATCTTGATAATAACTGTCTTAGTAGATGTGCTTTCTGTAAAAGGCTTGGACTCAAGCATTGTTTCTGAGATAATGCAAGAATATCTTAAACTGAACTGCACATACTCTTATCTATATATTTCACAATAATATTTCTGGCCCTGTGTTATTTGGAGAGAGATACAGCCAATTTATGGATGGGGATTATTAGGGCCATGGTTGAGAAGGGCCAATGGGGGGATTTGGCCAGGACACCAAGGTTACAACCCTACAAGGAGTGCCCTGGGAATTTTAATGACTACAGTGAGTCAGAACCCCAGTCTCATTTGAAGGACTGTGTTTTTTTAGACAGCTTTGCATTCACATCACTATACTGGGGCATTAGGACCCACACAGAACACCAGGTGGGCACTGCTGGCCTCCCTAATACCTCTTCCAGCAGCAACCTGAGTTTTCCCCAGGAGGTCTCCCATCCAGGTACTGACCTGCTCAACCCTGCTTAGCTTCAGTGGGCAACCAGTCTTGAGCTACTAGGTGATATGGCTGCTGGCAATGGGTGTTGTTGTTGTTGTTGTTGTTGTTGTTGTTGTTTTGTGCACATGTATGTGCTTAAATATATATGGACTGACCCAGAATCATAAATGAGCCTGTTTACATGCACACCAATACACTGATTACTCCCAAAAAATCCAGTCTGATCTCCAGAAATTTTTTGCAAACAAAAATGACTTGCTGTGTTTCACATTTGGCTGCAGTTTCCTAGTGAAATGTCCTGTGGGGGGCACCAAAAACAAGTTTGCAAGGTGAATTTTAGATGAATGTTTTAATGAGTAAAACGTACTTCTCTAACCTAAAAATTTAGCATAAACATTATCCTAAAAGATAAATGAGAGGTAAACAAAGCATACATCTTTACCCTTAACCAACGCCTAAACCTAACCAATAGTGTTTTAGAAGCAAATTCGACATTTCTCTGAATCAACCATGTCAATTCAAATGAAGTCCACATTTGTGGACCTTATTCCCTAAAAACTTTTCATTTGAAAAAACAAATCTTTTTCAACTATTTTCAAAATTTCGCTTCATTTGAATATACATTTTGTCATATTTTATTTTGTTATCACTGTACAATATGGTTCTATTCATTAGTGTAAGTATGCATTTGGCAGACGCTTTTATCCAAAACGACATACAGTGCACTTATTACAGGGACAATCCCCCCGGAGCAACCTGGAGTTAAGTGCCTTGCTCAAGGACACAATGGTGGTGGCTGTGGGGATCAAACCAGCAACCTTCTGATTACCAGTTATGTGCTTTAGCCCACTATGCCACCACCACTCCTAAATCTTTTAAATGGCTGTTTTTATGCAATTAGTAAATTATCAATATCAATACCTCTGTGTCCAAAACACCTGAGTATTGTTGTCTGAGTCCACCCGAGACCCCCGTAATTCCCAATGTGGTAACTCTATTTTTTATTTATTTATTTTTAAGAAGATGGTTGAATCGAAATAAATTTTTGTGCTAATTGACATTACGCCACAAATGCCTGACTGTGACTGAGCTTAACTTGTATTGATTTCTGTTTTTGGGGCCACTGCAACCTATTTATTGCATTTTTTTTTTGTATGATTTTGCTGTCCATACTTCTCTCTGAGTCGCTCTATTCTGTAAGATTGTCTCGCATCACTTCCATACTCGTTTTCTCCACGGTTAGCTGATCCACCTGTCGCCACAGGTCACACATCTCCTC
>JAVLUX010000004.1:4468486-4900986 GCA_032164185.1 Moxostoma hubbsi
CATCTCAAAAAGTCAAAGATTAGATTTTATTGCTTAAATAGCAACCTTAAAGGGACAGTTCACCCAAAAGTTAAAGTTCTCTCATAATTTACTCACCCTGAGACCATCCCAGATGTGTATAACTTTCATTCTTCTACAGAACACCAAAGAAGTATTTTAGAAGAATAGCCTATTTCCACTCTGTAGGTCCTCACACTGCAAGTGAATGGTGGCATTGAAGCTCCAAAAAGCACATAAAAGCAGCATAAAAGTACCCATTTGACTCAATCAATGTCTTCAGAAGCTAAATGATAGGTGTGGATGAGTAAAAGATATCCACTTTCAATTTCACATTCTTCTTTTGATTTTGGCGTCTCGCATTCTATGTGCATATTGCCCCCTACTGGGCAGGGAGGGGAATTCATAGTAAAAAATTGCTTAAATATTGATCTTCTTCTCACCCACATCTAACATATTGCTTCAGAAGACATGGATTAAGCCACTGGAGTCGTGTGGACTACTTTTATGCTGCCTTTATGTGCTTTTTGGAACTTCAAATTTCTGTCCACCATTCACATTGAATGGACCAGCAGTGCTGAGGTAGCCTTCTACAAATCTTCGTTTGTGTTTAGCAGAAGACACCAGGGATGGCATGAGGGTGAGCAAATGATGAGAGGATTTACATTTTTGGGTGAACTGTCCCTTTAAATTTTCAAACTTATACTACTTTCTTTCTCCTGCAAAACACAAACGTTCATATTTTAACGAAATTCATAGTTCACAATCAAATCAGTGATCAACCCATATCAACAGAGCCCAAATCAAATAGGGTGACATGTCAATAACAAAAAACCTCATTGGTTTTCTGTGAATAACAGTTAAATGTGGGTCTGTACCTGCGCAACACTATTGCATGGTTTTTAGACTAGAGAGAATGAGTCATTTGGACTACTAATATGACACTTTTTTCTTCTACTTTTTATGGCTTGACAGTCCCCATCCCCATCCAGTGTCATTATATGGACAACAGCAATATAAACTCCCATCAAAACATCTTATTTCGTTTTCAATGTAAGAAAAAAAACATACAGGTTTAGAACAGCATGAGGCTTAGCAAATGATGACAGAATTTTCTTTTTGCGGTGAACTATGCCTTTAAGAAGCCATCCAACCCCCCCTCTCCTCTTCTGTTTCACCGGTTCCTGACGTGCATGTGTGCTGATGGGCTGCACCACTTTCTTTCGCAGTGGGGGAACTCGAGACCTCATTAACTTCAGCACCTGGACAGCGACTGTCCCGGAAACCCTCCTCTTCATCTCCTCTCAGTGTAACAATGCAGGTTGAGCGTTCCGTGAAGCGATATTCCCCTAAGACATGGTTTGACAAACAATGCGACTTCAATCCGTTTCTGGGGGCTTTTGTTGCCGGGTAATATAGGATAGCTGGATGTATTGCGCACATCGCACGTACAGATCGCTGAAATAGCGCAGGCTGCTGTGGGTTCCCTTCCGTACAGGGAGGGGTGAGCGTGAAGGAGGAATAACGCCGCGGTTCTCTTTGTTTACACCGGAATAAAAGTGAGAATGCGACGGACTCTGATTTTGTGGATTTGGAGTGTTTATCTGCACCTCAGTGCAGCACGTTCAGCGTCCCGTAAGTACATGTGTAGCCTATGTGTGTGCGCGCGCGTGTTCTATAATCTTATTATGCGTCAGCAGTGACTCTTCATCTGTTGGTCACTAACATATATGCTGCATATATTGTTGCGTTTTACAGTTTTAATGGATGATTAATAGAAATAAATGCACTTCTAAATGATCATTGCACACATGTGTACAGAAATGATATTTATGTGTGCCAAATGGTAGCATGAGATGTCACGCTTTAATGCTTTGCATGGGAGTATCAAGAGAATATAATATTAGTGTACTGTAAAAAAGTGCAAATGTAAAGTGTTTACCTAAAGGTTCATTTCTACCTGATTACTTGTGTAATTAAAAATTACTTTTGTAATTGGTATAGTTGGTGTAACCTCATGTAGTCAAATTATTGAATTTGATTCAGTCACATTACATTATGGTTTTTATTGACTTCAACCAGTTAATGTACAAGGTACAAAATAAGCACATTTTTAAGTTACATGAACTCTGAACTATAGTCTTTCTTTCTCAAAAACCTCTTTTAGTCAAGTATTGTTGTTGTAGTCAAGTTTATATACTGTATAATTCATGCATGTGAAATGAAATTGTTCTGCAGTAATAACAAATAGCCTCACTTGCCGCTTGAGTTCATGCATTAATAAATAATGCCCAACAGAGAGGTATGGACATGCTGGCACCCTTTAATATAGTATAAAGTCAAAATGAAAGGAACAAATGGGGATGGAGCATGCAGAGAATTAGAGATGGAGTATTAAAACCAGAAACTACTGCACAGAAATCCGATATGCACTAGGAGACAGTGTGGAGCAGCACCTGTCCCTACAGTTACAGTAATCCATGCCAGATTGGTATCTAAAATATGCATAGGTTACATACATTTACACTCTGTGAAAAGAACACTGTGAAATGTACAGTAACTGTCTGGCAGCAATGAGCTAGGAAGTTGCTGTCGGACGTTACACAGTATGCGTACTGTAAATGTAATCGCAGTACATATACAATACTGTTTTAAAATGATTGATTTATTGTTTGGGGAGTTTTAGTTCATTTGACTGTACTTCTAGAGAGAAATGTAAAAGAAAGAAACAGAAAACACAAAGGGAAGGAGTTGTTAATCATAATGATGTGTGCAAGTCCTCTATTGTTTTACATTTGCTTTCTGAGACTCGCAGACATCACTTTGTAGAAGACTATTTTTTTTTTTACAAATAAAACAGTGAGATACAAGCACTGGACGCTATTAAAATGTTCAGTTAAAAGTGGAAATGCATAAAAACGCAATTAAACATGAACCAAAAACTGTAGAATTGTACACAATAAAATGTCTAAGACTGACTTTATTATTCCTGAATTGGATGCTTCTTCCTGGGCTGGAGTCTTCTTACCTGCAGTGGAAGGAATTATTTACAAAAGTAGAAATGTAGAGGCAAGACTGATGACTCTATGACAATTTTTGTTGACTCATCATTTCCCATTAGAAATACCACAATATATTTCTACAACAGACAACAGTACATAAAAGGACAGTAGGGTTCAATGGTACACACACACACACACACTAGCTGGTTTAAGTCTTGTGTGGTTTTGGTACATGTGCGTCTATAATGCACAAAATGTCTTGAAATGACAAGGACACTTGGAAATCCCACATGCAAACCTGAAGTTTGCACTGAGTCTGCAGAGAAACAACATTGTTTACATGTATTGTATGCATACTAGTTAGTTCCTTTATGTAGCTGAAATAATTGTTGTGGTTTTCTTTGCTGCAAAAAACACTCAAAACATCACTTTGTAGAAAACTCTACTCAGACTGAAAGGAAAGAGCCAAATGGTACAAAACATCTTAATAAAGTGGAATGAATTATGCTTCTGTAAATGTACCCAGCTGGTAGGTAGCCGTGCAGTATGTAAACCTCACTGATGTTACAGGCTGTAGCCTTTAGCCTGCTTGTTAGCATGCCTGCCTCCCATGCTGGAGACACCAGTTTGAATCCTGTTCAGAGCGGGTTGAGCCGGAGCGGTTATAGTGGTGCCGTGACCCGGATGGTAGTGAGGTTTAGAGGGGTGAATGTAACGGTAGCCAGCTGGTAGGTAGCTGTGCAGTATGTAAACCTCACTGATGCTACAGGCTGTAGACTTTAGCCTCCTTGTTAGCGCACCCACCTCCCATGCCAGCGACGCCGGTTCGAATCCCTCTCAGCAGGTTGAGTAGGACCAGTTATACTTCCACGAGTTGGGAACAAGACCCCTGTATGCTCAAGTTAGGCTAGCAACAATTTGTCCAACTTAGCTGCTGCAGTCTGCCCTGCGATGAAGCTCGGAGATCCTATCAAAAATGCTGTGCTGTTTAAAAGTCTTCCCCATTGTTGCGTTTTGTTTGCCTCGGCCCACTTCAGTACTTGCTAACCCATGCCTCACAGTAGCAAGCAAGAGAAAAACAAGTGACAAGCTTCTCCAAACGGAGCTAGCCAGCGCACCAACACACACACATACACGTGGACACACACAGACACACATACACACACACACAATTCCAATTGAACTTTTATCCAATAATGTTAATGTTATTGATGACGTTATCAACTAAATGTCACCAGATAATAAAATCTATCAAAATTTCATGCCCAAATAGTTTATTTTGGTAATATTCTGCATACTAGCTTACTAGCTAAAGAGGATGCCTCTCTCTACTTCTCTCTCCCAGTGCACTCTTAAAGTTAAACACACAGGTAACTTTACATGAGGAAACTAAATGAACGTAGCATTGCAAAATAATGAACAAAGTTACCTTGCTGAAGTCAAATGCTGAAGAAATTGTCATCTTGTCAGTAAGCTTTGCAACAATATAGGGTGGAGAAAAGCAGGTGGCCATCAGCATATCGTTATACTCCATCATTTGTTTGACTGCTAATGTTATGGAGGATATAAAAATGTCGGGTCCTCCTCTGACTGTGTGATAGAACAAACTAGAAAATGTCTGTGTTGGAAATAATGCAAAGTGTACCTTCAGCAAAAACAGATTATTGTTTCTACTGCTGAAAAAAAAATCCAGCTCAAAATGACTGTATTGAGATTCACAGGAAAAATATATTTACTAAATATATTTGACCATGATGCTTTGCTGATCTACAGCAACATGCTGTATACAGGTTCTACTGTAAGTATATTGTCAGGTAACCTTAAAGTCATAGTTCACCAAAAAAATTGAAATTTTCACATCATTTACTCACCTTCATCATATCCCAAGTGTGTATGACTTTCTTTCACAGAACACATTTGAAGAAAAATCGAAAAATATCTCAGCTCAGTAGGTCCTTAAAATGCAAGTGGATGGTGATCTGACTTAAGAAGCTCCAAAAATCTCAGACAGTCAGCATAAACGTCATCGATACGACTCCTGCGGTTAAATAAATGTCTTCTAAAGGGACACGATCGCTTTTGGCGTGAAAAAGATCAATATTTTAGTACTTTTTATCTATAATCCAATGCTTCACGAGAGGGTGGAGTTCATGTGTTCTCTCGTGTGATGTATTTGCATTGCCATGTTACGGACGTAATCTCACGTTCTCCTCTCGGCTGAGACATCCAGGATAAGCACACAAATGCACCATTGTGTGTAAAGAAACAGATACAGATCTAAACCAAAACCAATGAAGCTACTGTACAGCATTCCTCCTTCTCAGTTCTACCTTGCAAAACGCTGCTGACCAAAAGCAATTATTTCGAGTTAAAAAAGTACTTACATTTATGCATTTGGCAGACGCTTTTATCCAAAGTGACTTACAGAGCCCATATTACAGGGACAATCCCCCCGGAGCAACCTGGAGTTAATTGCCTTGCTCAAGGACACAATGGTGGTGGCTGTGGGGGTCACACCAGCAACCTTCTGATTAACAGTTATGTGCTTTAGCCCACTACGGCACAACCACTTAAATATGTATATTTTTCGCACCAAAAGGTATCGTATCACTTTAGAAGACTTTCATTTAACAGTTGGAGTCATATGGATGATGTTTTTGCTGACTGTCTGTGATTTTTGGACCTTCAAAATTCGGATCACCATCCACTTGCATTTTAAGGACCTTCTGAGCTGAGATATTTTTTATTTTTCTTCAAATTAGTTCTGTTGATGAAGAAAGTCCATACACACCTGGGATATCATGAGGGTGAGTAAATGATGAGAATTTTTTTTAATTTTGGGGTGAACTATCTGTGTAGAGTGTGCTCTGTGTGGTAACATTTAAATAAACTGGTTTTATTCGAGTCAGAAATATTATTTACTATGAAAAATGAACCTAAAATAAATACACAAGGTTACACCGACAAAAAATAGTTTTTAAGGAACAGATCAAGTCGATATAGAACCTTAAGGTAATCATTGTATGTAACATCTTTGTTTTGTGTGTGTTGTAGTAAGAAAAACACTAAAAACAGAGTTTAAACACGGGGTATTTTGCAATCAAATTAGCATCACCATTTATCCCAAAATCGTACAACTTTCAGGGCAACATTTTCATGTGAAATTATATTTTACACATGCATAGAGTACATAACGTAGCCAAAAAGTAATACCTTTGCCATTACTCTCTAGTAACATTAGGATGCACCACCAAAACGAATTTTAAGGGTGACAGTACAGTACTTCAAGTAGAAATAGCTCCTTAAGCTAAGAGTTGCAGGTTGCAGAATTTGTCATTTTTTAAATATTGTTCTTGATAAGAAGTCAATCTTTTAAATATCTTAAATATCTGGATTTACAGAAAATGCCCTTCCTACTTTATGAATGTAGTTTATGATGTAATAAATATCAGTTTTCCTCAGTGTGTCTCTCAGTTGTATTTGCCAATAATAAACAGCCAAGAAAAAATATTGTTTCTAACAGAATTTATTATAACACAAACATTTTGTTATTATTTTTATTAATAAAAATAAAGTAGTTTTTATTATTTGAAATCAGTTTAAGATCACACACACACACACACACACACACACACACAACAGAATCAGATATCATTGTAGAAATCAGCACACAGTGGTAGACTAAAATATTACAGGTCTTAACCAAACCAAAACATATCTGTGTGAACCAAATTATAACTATCCATTCAAACATTTTCCAGTTAATGCTATGTTGGTATCATTCACAGAGACTGGCAATAAAACATGCATGACATAATTCTGCCCTGTAATACAGACAGATATTCATAAGATCAGTTCGAGCTCTCCTATTGGCTGTGGCAGCTCCTCCAGATCAGTACCGCTGTGTTTTGTGATGCTAATGAGGGAGCTCATTTAGATTCCTGGCACCTGCCATCTTGATTTGTCAAAGTGTGTGCCTCCACCTGTCATCTCACCCCTCCCCCACCCACCAGGCACCTCCCTTTGTCCACACAGAGATGGACACAACTGAACAAAAGCCTACAAGCAAGCATGCACCCCTGTGTGTTTCACACTCAGTGTCTGTACGGTCACACCTCCAGGAGGTGGTTAGGTTGGTGGTTATTTGGTTTGAACTGTTCACTCATTAACAAAGTATACATTTAGTTAAAGGTCCTTTATGGACTGGATGGGTGAATGGATGGATGGCCATATTGGGACTACAGAAGTATGCTGTGTAAATGGACTGTTCACCACCGTAATAACACATGTGGTATTACAAAAGGTCACACGATGACTTCAATTTCATCAAGAGAGGCTCTTCCAGGAACAATGGCCAATAAATATGTATAGGCAGTGCACAGTGTCTCACACAAACACAAAGGGTAACACACCTAACGTTAAAATAATGCAAAATATATTAGCTAAAAATAAAATGCAACATCATTTTAAGAAGAAACTTAAACATTTCTATAAAATATCTATTGTGATGGGTCACGCAGGGACTTCTTAGAAAGTTTTTCGTTTAAGTTTACTGTAAAAGTTAAACATAATAATATAAAATTTCACAGTTTCACTATTTGGTTGTTTTTTAACAATAATTTACTGTAAAATTACATGCATTGTCTTGTTAAATTAAATATTATTTTTCACCATACAATGTGAGGTTAACATGTAAATTATTTTACTGTAGGATTTTTACTTTTTTTCTGTTCAAATAAAAAAACGAATACAATAATTTTTTGTAAAATGACATGTGTTGTCTTGTTAAATTAAATATAACTTTTCATGAACAGTTTTTACTGTAGCATTTTTACATAATTCTTCCATTAAATTTACAAAAAAAAATGTTTTACAATAATTTACTGTAATATGTATTGTATTGTTAATTTAATTAACAAATTATTAATTTAATGACATGTATTGTCTTGTTCAATTATATATCATTTTGTACCATACATGATAAAGTAAACCTATAGTAATACTTTTTTACTGTATAATATTTATATTCTTTTAACATTCAAAAAAATAACATTAATAAATAAATATATATATATTTAATATATTAAAATTATATTTAATTTAACAAGACAATACATTATATATATATATATATATATATAAGTACAAATATTTGCTGTAAAAATGACTATTACAGTAATGAGAGTCTAAGAATCAAGTTAAATGTTTGGATGCTTTACCGTACTGAGTATTTGGGGGTAAATGAGCTTTGTCATGAAAATAATCGAATTTGTTTTATATACAGAATATAATTTCTTAATTGTTTATCTTTTGATTTGTGGTTGAGACCTGGACGTGTGTGTGTGGTTGTGTGTGTGTGTGTGTGTGTGTGTGTGTGTGTGTGTGTGTGTGTGTGTGTGTGCGCGTACGTGTGTGTGTGTGATTTACCTCATTATGGCTGTATAGGTTCTGGAGACTTCAATTACTCCTTGTGTCTGATTATCACTCTTCAGCTTCAGAGCTTCAGCTTGCTCAATGAATCTGATTCACAGTTCACTAACACCCAGGGAGACATGAACGACACAAAGCCCCCCAGCAGGCCCTTCTCCGCATCCAGACACTGAGAGCTCATGTTTTCAATCAAATCCCAATTTATGAACAGATGTGGTTTGGACAGCAAGAGAAGGCAAACAAAGGCCATTTGCGATGACTCCGTCAACTCATTAATTCAAGATGTGGCTGTTGATTGTAGGTTCATAATTGACAGTTTATACCACAGAGGTTATTAAACATGTTGACTCAGAGCAGCTGCCGGCTGGAATGAGCAGGAATGAATCCATGGATATAAAGTGGATTTAAGTGTCCAAATATGCAGTTCATAGAGTTTACATAAAATTAATGTTCTGGACTGGAATTGTTTGGGCTGCACTGGTATTTTTAGGAATCATCTTAAAAATCATTATATTTGTTGTGTACAATGGGATAAAAATGGGATAGTTCAACTGAAAATTCAGATTCTGTCTTTCTTTTCCCACCTTCATGTTGTAATAAATCCACATAACTCTCTTTCTTCCATGGAACCTAAAAGACCATTTTAGGCAGAATGACAGCTCAGTCACTATTCAATTTTATTGCAAGTGGATGGTGACTGAAGCTAACATTCTGCCCAAATGTGTGTTCCACGGACAAAAGAAAGTCATACAGGTTAGGAACAACATAATGGTGAGTACTGTCATGAGGGTTCCTGTAAATGAACTGGTAGAGCATGGTGCAAGCAAATGCCCAAATGAAGGGTATAAAATGTGTACACTACATGCACTGTAGGTCACTTTGGATAAAAACGTCTGCCAAATGCAAACATGTATACATTTAAGCGAAATCAAATGTTTCAAATTAAATTTTAATATAGGTATATTTGAGAATTTATAGTTGGATTCCATCGTCTGCCCATAAAATTGCATCCCTTTAAAAACGTATAGGTACAGTTATAGGTTCTAGGTGCAATTAAGCTGAACAATAAGGCTGTCCGATTGCACCTGCTCATTTTCCCAAAATAAATGCCTTTGTAAGTGCCTTTGTAAGAACACAATGGAAAAAGTTCTTTGCAACTCCAAGAACGTTTCAAATTGGTCCTCCAAACACTTACCATACACAGGTTTAGAAAGAAGGCTCTACTATGAGCCTTGCAGGGGCAGATCTACCAGGCTGGCATGGGGTGGCAAATGCTGCCCTAAGAAAAGCATTGCCAAGCCATCTGCCACCCCAGCATAAGTATCCAAATGTATTAAACATAAATGTAAGTATATCATCATTGATTTTGACATAGTGTAGGTGTTTATTCATGTCAAACTGAATAAACTCTCACGGAACGCACAAATGACTACCGACCCATTGATTGATTACAGCAGCAACCAATCGCGTGATTGTTTGCAGCAGAAGCCAATCGCGTGATTGTTTGCAGCAGAAGCCAATCGCGTGATTGTTTGCAGCAGAAGCCAATCGCTTGATTGTTTGATGCAGAAGCCAATCGCATGATTGTTTGCAGCAGAAGCCAATCGCGTGATTGTTTGCAGCGGCAGCCAATCGCATGATTGTTTGCAGCAGCAGCCAATCGCGTGATTGTTTGCAGCAAAAGCCAATCGTGTGATTGTTTGCAGCAGAAGCCAATCGCGTGATTGTTTGCAGCAGCAGCCAATCGCGTGATTGTTTGCAGCAGCAGCCAATCGCGTGATTGTTTGCAGCAGCAGCCAATTGCATGATTGTTTGATGCAGAAGCCAATCGCATGATTGTTTGCAGCAGAAGCCAATCGCGTGATTGTTTGCAGCGGCAGCCAATCGCGTGATTGTTTGATGCAGAAGCCAATCGCGTGATTGTTTGCAGCAGAAGCCAATCGCGTGATTGTTTGCAGCGGCAGCCAATCGCGTGATTGTTTGCAGCAGCAGCCAATCGCCTACCTACTATTGCAGCACGTGTGCAGTGTTTGGGTGCTTGTGGGATGATGAGCTTATTTCCTCAACAACATTGACCACACGGATCGATACGTGGAGAAAAGAAAAAGAGGTAAAAGATGGATTTCGCTGTCAGTTATGGGTTGAGACGTGTCCTCGCCACTCTTTGGAAATAGTTTCCCTCATGTATGTGTATAATCCAGATGAAACATCTCCAGTTCTTGAGTTGGGAGTTTCTATTTCATCTTTGTGTGTTTTGACTGGCGATCCGGTGCTGGAATGTGCTATTTTGAATATCATGATAAGTGTTCGTTGCGACTGTTATCAGTGTTTTATAGTGTCAGCAATTTTGCCGCAGCTCGTGCTCTTTTTCCAATGTCCCCAATTGTGATAGCCTTCTCAACCATATTGTTTGTGTGTATGTTGTGTGTGTGTGTGCGTTATCATTTTCTCTTTCTCTCCCTTAACCTTTGCCAACCTTTGTAGGAGCAGTGATGGCTCAGCGGTTAAGGCTCTGGGTTACTAACCAGAAGGTCAGGGGTTCAAGCCCCAACACTGCCAAGACACCACTGTTGGGCCCTTGAGCAAGGCCCTTGACCCTATCTGCTCCAGGGATGCTGTATCATGGCTGACCCTGCCTGACCCCAGCTTAGCTGGGATATGTGAAAAAAAAAATAATTTCACTGTATATATGCAGAAATGTATGTATAATGTGTGACAATTGAACAGTTATTATTATTATTAACCAGGTGAGCTGATTGTTGATGGGGCATTTCATGGCTGGGTTGTGTGATGGGAGACGGTTGTTTGTGAACTGTGTCATCTCATTCACGGGCGCTCAGGTGCATTCCAGGTTCCCACTGCTGGAGCGGAGAGTTTGTGGTTGAGTTCATATACAGAACTGTCATTAAATGTGTCTGTGTTTCCAGCTGTTGCAAAGGCGATGTGCTTACAGGACACAAATAGCAGAATAACCTGGGATATGCATACATTTTCCATCCATGGGTAGACTTAACAAAGGTGGTGACATTTAGTCCAGATTGCCGGTTCTATATGTGAAGCACAGGAGCATTTAGAATTGTTGATGTGTTCAATAGACAATGTCTTGCTGCTCTGTAGACAGAAATTTTGTTATTTTTTCTTATGCAAAAATAGATCATTTTTGTAATGTTGGCAAATCAGTATCAAAATAGTTACTATTTGGTTCCTGTGGAAATGTACCACAAATTCATGGATATTTATAATTTGATAATGTCTCCAATTAATGAACTAGTAGTTGTTGCAATGAAGCTTGGTACTTCATAAGAACTACGCATGGGTGCTTGCTTTAATGTTGCCACCCCTCATACTCTGCACCCCCCCCTTGCCACTCCATGAAAAATTCTTGATCCACCCCTGGATCCTTGAAATATATTGAGATTTACAAAACATTGATCTCAACTGCTCTATGGAATAGAAATGGAAAAACGTGCTCCATTTGATGTACTTACGTTCTATTAGGAGATACCATGATGTTTCCTTGACATCTGCTTTGGTAAGAGAACGTAATCGATAACCTTGCTACCATTGTTATCTTGCATCTGATCCTGAAACTTGCGCAGTCTACTTTTGTCTGGTACAATAAGATTCAAGCTTACAGATCAATATTTACTGCGTTCCTGCTGAAAAGAACAGCTTAGACCAGTATGAATTTCAATACTGATTAGTGCTGGTTTGGTGCTGGTCTACAGCTGGTGGACTAGGATAGCCATGCTGTTTACATTTAAGGGTGTTTCTTCAACGTTTAGCATTTTAAGCACTGTGGATTTCTAGAAAGGAAAGTCCCATTTAAAAAAAAAAAAAATTGTTTTTACATCTGTCTACTAACAATGTCCAACAGTGTATGTACTGTACATGCAATACATGAAATTTGTCATTTTTGTAAAAAGAAAAATAATAATAAAAAAAAATAATAATAACAGGAAAAAAAATTTCTTTGTTTTTTAAATCTATTTTCATCAGGGGCTAAAAACTAAATGTTTTTCATTTCGGTTTGTTCTGAGCAAAAACTGTATTTTTTCGTTACGGTTCAGAAGTTCCGCAGCGTCCTACCCAAATGGTAACCGGTTAGAATAAATAAAAAAAAGAACGGTTATTAACGTTCTTTTTAAAATGACAGTACTCTGCGCTAAGGGGTGAATGACATGCCAGTTGCAGTGTTGCCAGACCTTGCAAGAGAACCAAGCAACCTGGGCCTCATTTCCCAAAAGCATCGTAAGTCTAAGTAGATCGTAGAATCCATCTTACGATTCATCTTAGTTTTGCGGCCCATTTCCAAAAAGCATCATAACTGAAGTAGTACTTGAAAATGCTCGTAGATTTACAAGCGCTCTGGAGTAATCGTACAGCGCTAAGAGCATCGTAAGCACATGCAGACACCTGCAGGACAAACGGGAAATTACACCTGCTACAATTTAAATATCTAGCGCTACACTTATGCTAAAACTTTCATATCAGGATACCTATGTTTTATGTTTTATTTTTAATGGATGAATTGATTAATTCGTAAACAATTAAAGTTATTTGTGTGGACTAGTTGGTAAGTGTGAAGTGGTGGCATGATTGATGCAGACAATTGAATCAATTAATATCAGAGGGAAGGAATAAAGTCAATAACTGCATGAAAACCGTGAGTATATATTGGCTCATCATCCTTGTCTCCTCTTCCTGTCTGACACCCAAATGCGCTCTCGCCAGCACTACAAGTTGTGTAGCACAGCACATGCAGCATTGTCACTATTATCCATTTTGGGAGTAAAGAGCAGACCTCCGCTTTATTGGTGAATGTCCCTAAAACGCTCCGTCTAAACGTCTGCTTATATCGCGCTGCGTGATAACACGGTGAACCTCAGGATCATAGCAGGATCATACACAGGGCCTCCTATGTGTTCACTAATCCCGGAAGCTTTCATATCGAGAGAAATGTGTGAAAACGAAATATTACACATGCACGCCTGATTATGGAAGCAGATTGTGTAAAAGAAATAGACCGTTCTGCACAAAATGATTGTAAAATGAATATGTAAATATGTGGTTAATTAGGTTGAATGTTTAAGAAAATATTGTAAACAAATATTAGCAAGGTTATAAGGTAATAAAAAAAAGGTTACGCACATATAAAAAAAGAGCAACACTGTTGTAAAGAAGTTCGCCCTCACGGGCAAGGAAGAGGCGAGAAACCGGCTTGACATATAAACTAAAGGTTTAATGTGAAACTCAAAAGACAAACACATAAGACGACGGACATGTCCGTGAACGATCTCTCTCCCACGCGATCGGCCTTTAACCCTCTCAGAGGCTTGATTAGCCTAATACGGGACCGGGCGTGTTGAGTCACGACCCGGCCCCGCCCTCCACTGTGCCACATTCCTCCCTCGTTCTTTCAGGCTGGGGACCCCCAGCCACTCCTCCACCCTCTAAAGGACGACAGCCGCGCCTCTCCAGGCGGATCAGCGGCAGTCCTCCAGCCCCTGGCGGACGGAACGCCCCGCCGCGTTCTCGGGAGCCGAAGGGGTCTCCTCCGCCCCTGACAGCGGTTCTCCCGCTCCAGGCGGTCGGCAGCGAGCCCCTCCCCGCTCGTGGTCGGCAGTATCAAAACCCGCCGCGTTTCAGCGGCTGGTAGGAGACTCCTCCGCCCCTGGCAGCGGCCCTAACCGCTCCAGGCGGTCGGCTAGGAGCCCCTTCTCCCTTCGCGGTCGGTGGCCGTTCCTCCGCTTCCAGGCAGCTGGGCTCCTCCGTTCCCCCGGCAGATGGCCGCGGCTGCTCCGCTGGGGTAGTGGCGAGAATTCTGCTATGGCGTATCCCTCCTCCTTCCCGGGTTTCGGCACCAATGTAAAGAAGTTCATGCTCACGGGCAAGGAAGAGGCGAGAAACCGGCTTGACATACAAACTAAAGGTTTAATGTGAAACTCAAAAGACAAACACATAAGACGACGGACATGTCCGTGAACGATCTCTCTCTCCCACGCACGTCCGCCGCGATCGGCCTTTAACCCTCTCGGTGGCTTGATTAGCCTAATACGGGACCGGGCATGTTGAGTCACGACCCGGCCCCGCCCTCCACCGTGCCACAACCGTACAGTCACATTTCAGCACTGTCACACGGACAGCGACTCTCTAAAGTCGCACTTAAAACGCGTCCTCGCGCGTTCATGTTATTTGCAGTTTTGGGAAACGCACGTAAAAAAATAACGAACGTTCATAAATTTGGTAGTGTAGCCCTGGTCTGAAAAAACAAGCCAAAAATAAGCCACGTTCCTCGCCAAAATAAGCGAAAATAAGCCATTATATTGTTTCCTGTGTGGTGGATTTATCAGCATAGAAATCATAACGAGCAGTTTTCAGTTAACACAATTTTCAAGAAGTCAGGGCGAATGCTTCTGCAGAACTAGACTACTGCAGTCAACTATGAAATATTGAAGGAGTTTTCTTTCAGCAAGAGAGTAATATATCATTCTGCGTTCTTCCTTTGGTTCGGTTTTGCTCTCATGGGTGTATGATTACTGCAAATTTAATAAGCAATGCGGCTTAAAAAGTAGATAGTAAATATGAAATTTACTGTCTGAGGATAAACCGTAAAATGAGTTTTACTCCAAGCAACTGCATCATAATTCTCACTGCACCTGAAATGATTCTCTGGGACCTGCACTTCAGTGTTTTTTTAGATGATGAGCACTTGAACTCTACTGAGGGAAAGTACGTGTTCTGGTAGTTTTGACAGAGACATTTGGACTGTTTACTTAAAATGTGATAATTAATCTCAATTGTACTAAGACCGTGAAATGTGTATCTAGTGAGCCTATTTCAATAACCAACATCATTAGAATGAACACTTCTTCTTCAAAGCACACAGAAATTAAAGTTTGAGGGGAACACGAGTGTGTATTTGCTGCCGTGAATAGAAGGCTAATCTTTTTTTAAGAGGACACAAGGGCTATTCTTGACATAACCTTGACTTAGCAGGGTCCATTTCGACTTGTTCATTTAGAAGTGTGTGTGTAATGAGGTAGGAGGTGAAATAAAGAAAAATCAGAGAGCAGTAGAACAGATTGCTGGCTAATGTTTTCCTGTGGTGGATAATACTGTATTGGCACCGTAGAGACGTCAGAGAATCTCAAGTTTTTGATTTAAGATCTCGTCTGGGAGCCACAGAATGAATGTTTTGGGGGATGTAATCTCAGATGCTTCTCTAAACATTCCTTTGGAGAAATTAGATGCAAATGAGACATTTGTTGAGATCAAGAGTAAGACCATAAGAGTTATAAAATGAATGTGGTCGGCATAGTGTAGATAATTCGGTCTTGGAATATTTTTGTGAAACGTTCGAATTAATGAGATCTCCGACCCATTCTCACTTCCAAGCAGCTAACCCCAAGCCATATGCCTAAACCTCACAAATTCTCAAGTCGTAATAAGCAGATAAAAGTAGAGTCAAAATATGAAGCACTCTTATAGTTTTCCAAACCATACGTGAAACTGAAGGTTTTAATTGCTGAAAATCAGTAAAAGCAAAAAACAGTCAAATTTCATTCAAAAGGTACATCTGAAATTAAGCCTGGTCGCAGTGGGTCACAAATAAGCTGAGAGCCAATGGCATTTGACATTGCTGTTGAAATGGTTCTTGTGGTGGCAACTTTTGAATGATAAAACTGATGTAGGACCGGGGGACCGGGGACTTTGGGTCAGTTCTTCATGCAAAGCAATTGGAAATACACCTGGAACGAAACAGGTCACTTCAGCCGAGTGGACTAAACACCAACCACATGGAAACTAATACACATTGCTGATGAAACCAATTGAAAGGAAAATTACCCCAACACGTCATGTTACAACGACAAAAATGTACCCTAACATATAAATTCAAGATGATAAAATTCTGATGGCCTTTGCGTCAGTCTATTGAGGCTAAGGGTTTCTCTTTGAGAGCAATGCACTTGCCAAATGCGTCAGGAATTGCTTTTAACTGTACATGTGTGGCTCTTCAATTTCTCCGTTTGATTTCCGAGTATTCTGATTCATACAAAAAAGTTTGGGCATACGAAGGCATCTCCTCTTCAACTTCAAACTCTCCAGACATGTTTTGTCATTTCGGTTCTCTGGTTTGTGTGCAGCTGTGTTGTCATCGCTGTGGAGGTCCGGTTCTACCAAAACAAAGCAAGTTCTCACTCGAATGCCCCATCTCGCGACTCGAGTGGGGCTGCGTGAGCTGCTGCTCTCGTGCACTCTCATGAAGGTAATGTCCGGTGAAGATTTAGTAGATTATCACTAAATAATAAATTAGATTTTGGGTTGTTTTTCAGCAAACTTTATCATAGGCCTTCAAGTCATGAGTCACATGGAATAATTAGTTTGACTTCTAAATTCTATTAGCTAAATTCTAAATTCTAAATTCTAGCGTCCTTTTTAAGCTTAAAGAGGTGGTCACAATTCACTACTATTGTATGACATCAGCAAACCGAATATTTTTTTAAATTTCTCCCTTTGTGTGCTAAAAAATAAAGAAAGTTATATTGGTTTAGTAAAACACGAGGGTGGGTAAATAATGACAACATTTTCATTTTTGGCTGAACTATCCATTTAAGTCATTTTAAAAATCAACTGAGTCTGAAGAGAGAGAGATCACTGTTGAATCCAAGAGATTGAGCTGCACTCTGGGTAAATGAAAGCGTCATGCCCATTCAGACTGAGGGGGGCACGTGCCCCCCTCAGTCTGAATGGTCAGAAGGTTGATCAAAATTATCTGTGGAGTGGAGGGGGGCAAAGCTGGGCTGGAATATCTCTCGCACGCCCCATCAAGCCGATTCCAGCCCGGCCCCGCCCCCCTCCACTCCACAGGGTCTGAATCAGTTCGCAACTGAATTCGAATTTTCGAAAAGTACCATTGCATTGCCATGTTTTTGGAGATATATGTTTGGAGTACCATGTAAATACAATGGCACGTGAATATTGTAATCATTTAGTACCATGCTGCCCCCATGCCAAAATGCTGAAAACCCGTTTTAGGACTCAACATCAACCCTCATTGAAGAAAGACTCATTGAAATTTCTCTCTGTCTATATCTATCTATAGTTGCTTGTGTGAGTTCCTCCCCCAAATAATCACCTGCCCCAATCACCTGCCCTGCCCAATTCCCAATGCGCTCTAAGTCCTCGTTGTGGCGACTCTCTGGGTCAATCCTGGTGGCTGAGGACAAATCTCATTTGCCTCCGTGTCTGAGACCGTCAACCTGCACATCTTATCACGTGGCTTGTTGAACGCGTTACCGTGGAGACATGGCTCATTTGGAGGCTTCGCTCCATCCACCACGGCATCCACGCACAACTCACCACACACCCCACCGAGAACGAACCACATTATAGCAACCATGAGGAGGTTTCCCCATGTGACTCCACTCTCCCTAACAACCAGGCCAATTTGGTTGCTTAGGAGACCTGGCTAGGGTCACTCAGCACACCCTGGATTCGAACTCATGAACTCCATTTGTAGTAGTCAGCGTCTTTACTCGCTGATCTACCCAGGCCCCCAGAATAAGAGCAGTCTTAATTTCAATTTTTATTACAAAATCACCACGTTGGAAAAGTCTTGGGGTTCTGTTGGGCCCCCTGTCTGTCCAGGGCCCTCAGAATCATCCTAACCCCAGGCTATGGTAACTTGCAGGGTTAATCCAGTGGGCTGTCATCCCAAAGAGACTAGCCCAAATGTCTGAGGTTATGGACATTCTGTATACTGTAAACACTCAAATATCTTTTTAAGTCGTGGAGTGGTGGTGGTGTAGTGATCTAAAGCACATAACTGTAATCTGGTAATCAGAAGGTTGCTGGTTATATCCCCACAGCCACCACCATTGTGTCCTTGAGTAAGGCACTTAACTCCAGGTTGCTCCGGGGGGGATTGTCCCTGTAATAAGTGCACTGTAAGTTGCTTTGGATAAAAGCGTCTGCCAGATGCATAAATGTAAATGTAAGTCCAGACTCCATTTCAGCATAACATTTATCCAAATACCTTGTAAATGTCTCTCGTTCTGGCATTGGCACGCATTTGCCTGTCACGGGTATCTTTGTAACTATGTCTCTAAATGACTGTGACTCAAAAGTCGACAGGGATAGCATTTCCTCCACCACATACAGTATGCTGCTACAACTCTTGCACGCACTCGATTCCAAAGTCTTTTAGTGAAGATGACGTAAGCTCCACTATCTTAACTCACAGCTCCCAAATGTCGCTCATCATTTGCAAGTAGTTAAACCTCAACTTTGTCGTGTTGAACGCCATGCCCACATATTGTTGCTAATGGTCACTGTTTGCTCTCATTGACTCTTCTCAATCATGGCCTCCTAATAATCCCCATCCATTAATTGGCTGTATCACTCTACCCTCGCCTCTCCACCAATAGCTGGTGTGTGGTGAGCATACTGGCGCACTATGGCTGATGTCGCACCATCCAGGTGGATGCTGCACACTGATGCTGGTTGAGGAGAACCCCCTGTTCACTGTGTAAAGCACTATGAGTGTAGTGTCAGAAAAGCACTATATATATGTAACATTCATTCATTCATTGACAATGTCATTGTGTGTCGCTGGCAGTGTGAATGGGGCTTCAGTCACCATTTAATTTCATTTTATGGGAAAAAGGTGCAGTGAAACTGAATGGAGACCAAGGCTGTCAGTGTGCCGTGTTAAACATAGTAAAGTAAAGTTTGGAAAATGATTCATATTAACTCTATAATATATAGAATTATATTGGTGTAACTGTTGAGGTAGAAAGGAATACATATGGCTTTGAATGTCTCTTCTGGCAGGATTTATTTAAACTCTGCAGACTGACCACCCACAGTGTCCAGAAATATGAAGAACCTTTCGGTGAGACAACTGTCCCACTTCTGAAAGATTTCAGAACTTTTAGGATTAGGCACGCGTTGTTAAGATGTTAATATTATGTTAAAAAGGATGCTATTGGGTGTTTTTTGATTTTAAATGCTTGTCTGTTTCTATCTTGTCTTTCTCTAGAGAGATGTGACGAGGTGTTGGCTTCTCCCCTTCCCTACAGCGCCTTCACCAGTTCCTCTGTGCTGGCGGCGGAATTCGGGGCTGGCTATGCAAAACTCAATAGGAGAGTAGGTGAGCATAGACTTGGAATACTAGTTTACTGCTTGTCTGCTTAGTACACACTGCACAGTATACACTGTATATTGAAAATAGCATGTGAAAGATTATAGGCAATGATAAACATTTCAAAGAGCAATATGCTATATTCTTGTCACATGACCTTTATATTCCGAATGGAGCACTAATTAACTTAGTAGATACAGTGTGCAGTATACACTGTGTACTGCCTACTATTTTAAAAAGTATGTGAAACAGTATGCAGAATGCAACGATAAACATTCACAACAGTAGTATGGTATATTGTTGTCACATGACCTACATATTCAGAATGGAACACTAGTTTGCTTCTTAGTATGCACTGTGCAGCATACATTGTATACGGCCTACATGTTTAAGTGTGTAAAACTGTATGAAGTATGTAATGAAAACTAGTAGTATGCTACAGTATATTGTTGTCACATGGCCTATATATTCGTAATGGAATAATAGTTTACTACTTAGTGCATACTGAGCAGGATGCACTGTATACTCCCTCCAATTAAAAAATAAACAGTATAATGCTATGTGCTTGTTCTTGAACCTAGCTACGTCACATGTTTAATTCATTGAGTGGAATCCAGATATTATCACAGTATAGATACATCCATGCATAGTGCACACGGTACTCACATTACAGGATATATGTGCAAAAACAGTAGTTAGTGTAGTATGGTGGTATTCTATTCTGAACAGAGCCAAAATGTCACCCTCGTGATCATTGTGGCCACTCTCTCCTCATTTGTTGACATTCAGACGGAGATGTGGGGAGCAGTTCACTGGCGAATGTATAGAGCATAGATCAGGATTTGCTTATATGGAATTCTCTAGGAGTACTTCTCCATAGGTCAATATGAACTTTAATGCACATTTTGGCTACTAGTAAGAAAATGGAGCATTTTAAACCATTAGCATACGAGTCTAATATAAGCCTATATACTAAAAGCATCATCATTTAAGTTTGGCATGATCATGTGCTGTTTTCTGATTATATTACAATATTTGATTACATGTGTGTGTTATCTTTCAAAGGCAATGGAGGATGGTCACCGTCACACTCTGACAGGTACCAATGGCTGCAGGTGGACCTCAGGGCCAAGAAACAGATCATTGCCATAGGAACACAGGGCAGATACAGCAGCTCTGATTGGACGAAACAGTACAAGCTCCTCTACAGTGACACAGGAAGTAACTGGAAGCCTTATCGGCAGGATGGCAACATATGGGTGAGTTTACAGGGAATGCGGAGTGATTTATTGCTCAGGGAATAAATATTGCTTTTTAGCTGCCTTACTGGAGAGAAAACAGTAAAGGAATTTTTCACCCAAAAATGAAAATTCTCATCATTTACTCACCCTCATACCATCCCAGATGTGTGAGACTCTCTTTCTTCTGCACAACACAAATGAAGATTTTTATAGAAAACTGTTGGTCCTCACAGTGCAAGTGAAGGTCCAAAACAGACATAACGGCAGCATAAAAGTAATCCATAAGACTCCAGTGGTTAAACCCATAACTTCTGAAGCAATATGATTGGTATGGGTGAGAAACAGATCAATATTTAAGTCCATTTTTGTTGTTACCGAAAATCTACACTTTCACTTTCACTTCCACATTTCACATTCAGTCAACTACTGGTTGGGCCGGACAAATTTATTGTAAAAAGTACTTAAATATGGATTGTTTCTCAACCTCACCTATCATATCACTTCTGAAGACATTGATTTAACCTATGGAGTCTTATGGATTACTTTTATGCTGCTTTTATGTCTCTTTTGAACCTTCAAAGTTCTGGTCACAATTCACTTGCACTATAAGGACCAGAAGAGCTGAAATATACTTCTAAAATATTCACTTGTGTTCAGAAGAAGAAAGAAAGGGGCATCTGGGATTTCATTTTTTTTATATTTATTTTTATATATTTCTTAATGTATATTTTGATATTTTATTTCCAATTTGGTAATAAAATGGTAAAGTTTATATTGAAAACATTGCTGAGATCTCTTCTGACAGGATTACCCTGATTCTCTATGACACTGGAGAGTTGAACATTACTGCCCGTATTGACTTATTCTTTACATAGTTACATTGAAATGCTAAACGGAGGTTTTTTTTTTTTAAAATGGTCAGTTCTCCTTGAAATATGTGCCAAGACCGTTGATCTGTTTTGTATTGATCTGTGTACTCCGAATGAGCAGTATTGAGCTTTAATGAAGTTTGGCTCCCTCTTTTCTGTCTCAGACGTTTTCAGGTAACTGGAACTCGGAGCGAGCCGTGCGTCATGAACTTCAGCACCCCTTTTTGGCTCGATACGTGCGTTTTATTCCGCTGGACTGGAGTGAGGAGGGGTGGGTTGGACTGAGAGTGGAGCTCTATGGCTGTGCTTACTGTAAGTGTCTGAACACAGATTTCACTTTCTGTGATTTAAAAAGGGCCACATCATAATTTATTAATGAATCTTTTTTTTTAACTTTTTTTTTTTTTTTTTAAAGACTTGAAAGATGAAAGACTTGATATATTTTCTTAAAGGAATATTCCGGGTTTAATACAAGTGATGCTCAATCGACAGCGATTGTGGCATAATATTGATTACCACAGAAATCTGTTGTGACCTGCCCCTCCTTTTCTTTAAAAAAAAAAAGCACAAATTGAGGTTACAGTGAGGCACTTACAATGGAGGTGAATGGGGGCCAATTTTTGAATGTTAAAGTACTCACTGTTTCGAAAGTATAGCCACAAGACATAAACAATATGTGTGTAAACATGATTTCAGTGTGTTAAAATCACTTACTAACCTTCTCTGTGTGAAGTTATAGCCAGTTTTACAATTTCGTTGCCATGACGATGTAATATCAATAAACTCTAAAAGCCTGAAATGACTTTAAAATGACAATTTGAAAAACGTAACAGCTCAAATTTGTTTTAACGGAAGAAATTATGTAAGTGCTTTTATAAAATTACAAGCTTCAATGTAGCTTTCTACCTTAAAGCCCTCCAAAACGTGGCCCCATTCACTTCCATTGTAAGTGCCTCACTGTAACCTTCATTTTTGCTTTTTTTTTTTTTTTAAAGGAACGGAGGAATGTGTCAAAATAATGTTTTTGTTGTAATCGACATTATGCTGTCGATTGAGCTGAATTTGTACTGTACTGAATGTTCCTTTAAGACTGAAGCATTTTTTATGTATTCAGGGGCGGACGTGATCAGTTTCGACGGGCAGGGAGTGATTTCCTATCGCTTCCGACAGAAAAAGATGAAGGTCTTAAAGGATGTGATTTCGCTGAAGTTTAAGACCTCTAAAGGAGACGGTGTTCTTCTGCATGGAGAGGGGCAGCAGGGTGATTACATCACTCTGGAGCTCCGCCGAGCCAAACTACTGCTGCAGATCAACCTAGGTAACGTATTTATCTCAAGAGTGACTGTGATAGGACCAGACATAATGATGTTTAAAATGATGCAGAATGTGAAATTTACTCCTGTTTGGAAAGCTAATACTATTGCTTATGCTTATTTGATAAAACCTTGACATGCAACTCACATTAGTATATAATGACCCATGTGACCTGTTTCACTAATTGCTTCTTGTGGGTGTGTCTATTTCAGGCAGTAATCAGTACGGCTCCATTCAGGGTCACACGTCAGTAAGCAGTGGAAGTCTGCTGGATGATGACCATTGGCACTCAATTCTGATCGAACGCTACAGACGCAGCGTCAACTTCACTCTCGATCAACACACGCAGAGCTTCCGCACCAATGGAGAGTTCGATCACCTGGATCTGGACTATGAAGTAAACAAAACAATTCGAATAAATTATTTTGAGAAATGTCAGTGTTATTGGTGACAGGGGGGCTGGTGGCTGGTTTAGAAATCTACAGAGTGATTCCTAAAATGAATTCTTAAACTGTTAAAGGGATAGTTCAACACAAAAATGAATATTTAAAAGAATAGCTCTGTTAGTGCAAGTGAATGGTGGCCAGAACTTTGAAGCTCCAAAAAAAGGCATAAAGGCAGCATAGAATTAATCCATGAGACTCCAGTGATTATATCCATGTCATCAGAAGCGATATGATACGTGTGGGTGAGAAATAAATCAATATTTAAATACTTTTTTTTACTATAAATACTCTTCCTTGCCCAGAAGAATGCAAGTTACCAAAAATAAAAGAAAATGTGAAAGTGAAAGTGGAGATTTACAGTAAAAAAAAATGGCTTGAATATTGATCTCTCACCCACACCTATCATATCCCTTCTGAAGACGTGGCTTTAACCAATTAAGTCATATGGATTATTTTTTTGCTGCCTTTATGTGCTTTTTGTAGCTTCAAAGTTCTGGCCACCATTCACTTGCATTGTATAGACTAACAGAACTTAGATATTCTTCTAAAATCTTCATTTGAGTTCAGCGGAAAAAAGAAAGTGAAACACATCTGGACACATCTGGGATTGCATGAGGATGAATAAATGATGAGAGAATAGTTTACATTTTTGGGTTACCTATCTCTTTATGGCACAAATGGAGATGTTTGGTAGAAGGTTACACTGAATTGCCAATCACTTGCATTGCATCATTTTCATACAATGAAAATGAAATGTGACTGAGGCTAACATTTGGCTTTTGTGTTCCAACGAAGAAATAAAATCGTACATGTTTGGAACAAAATAAAAGCAAGTAAATGGTTAAAAAATGTCGTCCCTTTTAGAAATATTAGGGCCATAATTCACCCTAAAATAATAATGAGATTAATAAGATTAATCTTTCGCTAACTGTATGACAGATGGCAAATGTTTCCATCACTTTCTATTCCCAGATTACATTTGGAGGAATGCCAGTGTCTGCCAAGCCCAGCTCCGGGGGCAGAGAGAACTACATCGGCTGCATGGAGTCCATTTATTACAACGGAGACAACATCACCAATTTTGCCCGCAGGAAGAAGGTCGACACCTCTAGTTTTGTAAGTGCCACATGTACATATTTATTTTCATCAAATAAACTCCGCAGAGCTATTCAATGCTGTGGCAGGGCGGAGGGCGGGGCCGGGTCGTGATCCTCCACACCCGGTCCCGTATTAGGCTAATCAAGCCTCCGAGAGGGATAAAGGCCGACCTTTTATTTATTTAGTTTGGTTCTTTTTAAGAGGACTCAAGTGTGAATACCCTTCCAGAACACTGTTTCTGTTGAGCATGGGAATTCCTTGTCTCTCTCTCTCTCTCTCTCTCTCTCTCTCTCTCTCTCTCTCTCTCTCTCTCTCTCTGGCTTAGTTGGTAGAGCGAGTCTGCCTCTTATATACCCGGCCCACATGACTCCATGTGCCGAAGTGTCCTTGGGCAAGACACTGAACCCCAAGTTGCTCCCAATGGCAGGCTAGTGCCTTGCATAGCAGCCCTGCCGTCATTGGTGTGTGAATGAGTGAACGAGTCACAGTGTGACGTGCTTTGAATACCGCTAAGGTTAAAATGGCACTATATAAGTGCAGACAATGCTGTTTTTTTGTATGTTAATAATCAATGGGAATCGTCCTAATTTTGCCCTAATTTCTCTCTTTCTCTTACTTTTTACTGTTTATCATATCATAGATCATATTTTTTGTCTAAAACAGTCAGCTCTATATCCAAGTATACAAGATGAGCCATCATCAGTATTTTTGTCCATTTTCCAAGTGAATACTAAATGTGTATATCCGCTTACTAATAACAGTTACTATTGTCAACTTTGAGGAATTCACCAGCATACAGATGGTAATAATAGATGTAAAAGCTAAAAGACATGGACTAAAAGCCATAAAACTCCAACTTTAATGGCACTGTCTTAAGAGATGACTATGAAATGTCTTTATTATGATTTTCCACCGTGATGTGCATTGTGTATTATTGTTTCAATGATTTTTCTAATTTGATTCTTTGTATTGCTTACAGTAATCGCAGCTCACCAAGGTTTGACGTTTTGATATATCTCACATTAAAAAGTCAGTAGTTAAAGTTCCTCTCCTGCATTAACCTTATCCATTAATGGAGATCCCATCCCCTTTCCCATAATGTGTACGTGTGAGCAATTAGGAAGTGAGACGTTTGCATATAACCAATAACAGGAGGTTATTATCCACAGTCCCTTTCCATGCTGGAAAAAGCAGGTCATGCCAGCTTAAAGTGATTAAACAGGGTCAAAAAAGGTCTTTACCAGCTCTAAACTGCTTAAACAAGATGGTCTACCAGGTTGGAAAGGGGTCTACCCACCGGTAGTCAAGATGACCAACCATCTAGACCATTTTGGACCAGCTAATTACCATAAATGCCCAGCTTGGAGCTGGTTTCAGCTGGATTTTCCAGCAGGGTCCGGATGTGAACTAATCAATTTTCCTGTGTCAAGTTCCCTTGTCATTTGACCAAATGAATCTTTCCCTTGAAACTCCAAAATAACAAAGTGGCATTTTCACACTTAGTGTGAAGTAGTGACACAGTAGTTCACCCAAAATAGAAAACACTGCAATTATTTACTATTTACCCTCATGTCTTTCTAAACACGGATCTAGAGGACTTTCTTTTTTCCATGGATTACAGAAAATTGATAGTGGGCGGAATGACTCAGTGCCTCAGTCGCCATTCACTTTCATTGTATGGAACAAAGATGCAATGAAAGTGAATGGTAACTGAGTCTGTCATCGTCTTTTGTGATCCACAGAAGAAAGAAAGTCACATGGGATTTGAACAGAAGGTGATTTACTCTCATCCTGTGCTGTTTCTATTCCAGCACAACCTGACGTTCTCCTGTTCGGAATCGCAAACATTCCCGGCGTTCTTTAACTCCACCAGCTCCCTGCAACTCCCAGGTCGGAGCGACGCAGATACGGTCTCAGTCAGGCTTCAGTTCCGCACGTGGAACCCGAGCGGTCTGCTGTTATTTACCCCTCTAATGCCCGGGGGCATGGAGGTCAGCCTGGTGGAGGGTAAAGTCACTGTCCACATCTACATCACAATGGGCAAGAACACACGCGTGGACATATCCTCAGGTAACATTATATCAGAAAACGCCATTTAAGAGCTCCTTCACCAGTACCGCTGCTCCCTACACGCATACTACGCAGTCTGTGTAGGGCACCAACTCCCTAGGGTGGCACCATCTTACCCTAGGAGGGCACTAGAAAGTCCACTGGCTGCCCTTACTCACACGTTATACATTATTCAAGGACCCGAAAGCAGTTGCGGAACACAGACGATCACTTCACGCTCATATCACGCGAATTATACTCCGCGTAGGGCATCAATTTGGCTAACCCTGTCCATCACAATTTAAAAATTTCAAGTTTCTCTTTAATAAACATTATATTTGTTCCAGAACCTTGTGAGCTGCCTGTCTAGACATCATCTTATAGGAATATTTTGCAGAAAATTTAAATTATGTCATTGTTTACACACCCTCATGTCATTCCAAACGCATGCCTTTCTTTCTGATGTAGAACACAAAAGTCAAAATTGTAATCTTGGTCTGTCTTTTCAATACAATGGCAGTGGATAGTGACTCACTTTAAAGCTTAAAAAGGCACTTAAAAGTAGTCCATGCGACTCGTGCGTCATATTCCAAGTCTTCTGAATGCAAAGGATAGGTTTTGGCGAGAAACTACCTGAAATGTACTGCAAGTCATTTTTCAGTGAAAATATTGATGTTGTGCATTTATGAGTGCATGAGAAAAGCTCCTTACTTAGCAACTTGTTAGCAAAGTACATATATTTTTTAAAAAGACGGCTTATTATATAAATATATAATGGGGGACAAATATGCTTATACTTAATATTCTTTAAATTTGATGTAATGCTACATCCACAGTTATCAGTATACGGTCCAAGATTACTGTTGGTGACGAGTGGATTTGTAAAATTACTACTTGATGAAGCCATTTCTCTCTGCAGGCTCTGGACTGAATGACGGCCAATGGCACAGTGTTCACTTTCTGGCACTGGAGAGCATCGCCATGTTGACCATCAATGGAGACGAGATGTCCACAGTGAGAGCTGCTCTTCCCATGCAGATACGGACTGGAGGAGATTATTTCTTTGGAGGTCATTTCAGAAATGTGCACGTCAAACTACTGCAACATAAATTTCCTTTTATCATTACAACTGCTTCATTTACATTTACATTTATGCATTTGACAGACGCTTTTATCCAAAGCGTCTTACAGTGCACTTTTTACTGGGACAATCCCCCCGGAGCAACTTGGAGTTAAGTGCCTTGCTCAAGGACACAATGGTGGTGGCTGTGGGGATCAAACCAGCAACCTTCTGATTACCAGTTCAGTGCTTTAGCCCACTACGCCACCACCACTCTGCTTCCCTGCTGAAAGAAAAGCATCTGAATCCAGTCCAAAATTGTCTGTTGGTCTCCCATCTTGGCATGCTGGTTCAGCTGGTTGCCTAGCTGACATATGGTTTAAGATGTTGTTTTCAGCAGGGTTGTCCACGTAATAATGAAAGGTATGAAGATATATTACTCTCTTTACAAAAATTGAATAAAAGTGCCAGCCGTTCTGCTTCCCTGCTGTAAGGAACATATTTTTAAACCAGTCTAAGATGTTTTGCTGGTCTTAGATGATGTATGATGTTTTAGCTGGTATCCCAGCTGTAAAGTCCCCAAAACCCATCTAAAACCAGTAAACCAGGCCAGCCCGCGAGACCAGCTAAAACAAACGTTTAAGCTGCTTTAAGATGTAAGCAGGGTTGTCAAGTTTTTCTGCTCTATAAACAAAAATTCAATCATAATATAAGTCAGTTTGGATGTCAGCATCTTATTGATGAAGATTATCTTTCCTGCTTTTGCCTGATTTCAATATTTTCCAAAATAATCTGAGGCTACGGGTTTTCGTTTTCTTTGTCATCATGTGCAGGATATTTCCCACGGACAGACCTATCTCCATCCCAGCGCTCATTTCAGGGCTGTATGCAGCTCATACATGTAGATGAACAGCTGGTCGACCTGCGTTCTGTGGAGCAAGGCATACTGGGTAGCTTTGAGAACGTCAGTCTGGACATGTGTGCCATCATAGACAGGTAATTCATGCTTAAAGGAATGTTTCATGCTTAATACAAGTTAAGCTCAATGAACAGCATTTGGCATAATGTTGATGACCACTAAATACTATATCATTTAGACTCATCCCTTGTTTATTTAAAGCAAAAATCGTGGGTAACACTTTACATTACAGGTGCATTAATAAGCATTAATTAATGCTTAACTAATGCTCAGATAATACTGAGTTAATGTATGACTCATGATTGACTCACTAAGCCATTAATGATTGCCACATCAGCAACTAATAAAGTGTCTGTCTGTTTAATATATTAAGTCATATATTAATTGCTATTAATTAAACTTGTCATTGTCGATTAATTCCCTAACAACTTATTATATGAACTAATAGTGTTAATGAATGTGTTAATTACCACAATGAGCTGAATTAACGCATACATTTTCAGTAATAATGCAGTAATTAAGCATGTATTAATGCATATTAGTGCACCCGTATTGGGTGGAAGTTCAAATACGTGTCTTCGGCTCATTGTGGTAATTAACACATTAATTAACACTATTGGTTCATATAATAAGTTGTTAGGGAATTAATCCACCGTGACATATTTAATTAATAGCAATTCATATATGACTTAATATATTAATCAGACAGACTCTTTATTAGTTGCTTATGTGGCAATCATTAATGAATAGTTAATCATGAGTCATACATTAACTCAGTATTATCTGAGCATTAGTTAAGCATTAATTAATGATTATTAATGCACCTGTATTGTAAAGTGTTACCAAATCATGGTTACATAGTTTGACACAGAATTTTAAAAGTATAACCACAAGACGTACACATTATATGTGTCAATATGATTTTAGTCTGATAAAATAGTTTACTAACCTTATTTGTGTAAAGTTATATCTAATATTACAACTTTGTTGTCATGACGATGCAGCACCGCTAAACCTTGTAATCTGGTGAACGCTGTAACAACTGTAAATTTCAGATTTGATCACACTAAAAACATATTAACATACCTGATTAGTATGTAAGATACTGTATATGTTTATGTATATTGTATACTGTATACTGTATGTATATATGACCATTTTTGATCACTCCATAATTCCCATACTGTACTTTCCTTTATGTTATTTTATAGTTTTGATGACTTCACTGTTATTCTAAATACTTTTGACTGATTGTGAATAAATATCCTGCTTTGTAAAACTAAGCATGCGCTCTCCTAACAGTGTTGCTCTTTAATATGGTAAAGTCAGTGTACAAAATGTCAATCCCTTTGCACTAAAGTCAGTCCCTGTGCACATCCATATTCATTCATTAACCCATGTAAAATGACTCTAAAATTAATGAAGAGCAGATGTTTGCCTTTGAACACAATGTTGCGATCTGATCAATGCTTTTGCTGTGTTCTCGAAAGAGTCATTCATAGAAAGTCAGTGCTGTTCCCCGAGTCATGGCATTGATTGTTTTATTAGTGATCTATGGACTTTCAGAGCTGTTTTAAGGAGGTCATGTAAGCCACATCTGAATCACTTCATCAGGAGTTCCTCACAGCTCCGGCAGGTGTCCTGGCCTCTGTTAATCAGGCCGACTGTGTTAACATGCATGATCAGGGGGAACCTTTTCACTAATCTGATACTTCTACAGACTGGATTCGAGAGCTGCAGACATGAGGATTTACAGAGCTACAAAACATTTATATTGTTTAATTTGACAGGGACAATACAGAATAACATTGCTACATAAGTTGAAGCATCAGATGCTCTGTAAAAAGGCTTTGCAGCAGCACACGTCTCTGGTTTCCCAAAGATGATATTTTAACAGGGTAATGAGGCCAATTATACTGGTGAGGATGTCTTAGAATTTTCTGCATAAAAAATTAAATCTATTTTCGTGACCATTTGAAACAAGGTTTTTTTGCATTGTGGCAGTATTTACATGACTATTAAGCACACATTTTCCACCCAAATTCCATTAGACAATAGATGTTTTTCTTTTCATTATTTACCTTTTTCTCAAAGGTGAGTCATTATATTCAAATTATCATCATACATTAAAGACAGTACAACATGTTTTACCATGATATTATAATTGTATAATTTTATAAATAATTTACAATTGCAACATTATTTTTAAATAATGTAAAAATAACCATTTAAATAATTATATATATATATATATATATATATATATATATATATATATATAATCATTATTAATAAACAATTAAATATTTTTAAGAATTCATAATTTATGTAATATTATTAATTATTAATAACAATTTAAATACAACTATTAATTATTCTAAATTACTCTCACATAATTATTGATGAATAATTATATATAATTAAATTCATTTAAATAATTAAATACAATTTTAACACAAATTATAAATAGAATATATGAATACAGTTTATATACTGTGTGTGTGTGGTTGTGTGTGTGTGTGTGTGTGTGTGTGTGGTTGTGTGTGGTTGTGTGTGTGTGTGTGTGTGTGTGTGTGTGTGTGTGTGTGTGTGTGTGGGCAGGTTTGGTGGTTTACAAGGACATTTTTTAGGTTACAAACTGGTAATTACAAGGGTATTATGCCATAAATGTGGTTTATAAGGACATTTCTAGTGTCCCCATAATTCAAATTGCTTAAAAACATGCTAAACAATATTTTTTTGAAAATGTAAAAATGCAGAAAGTGTTTAGTGAGGGTTAGGTTTAGGGGTTGTGTTGGGTTTAGTCGATAGAATCTATAGTTCGTACAGTATAAAAGTCATTATGTCTATGGAGAGTCGTCATAATGACAGCCGCATTTACATGTATTCATTTGGCAGACGCTTTTATCCAAATGAGGAATGCATTGTAAGGGAATTGTCTTAAGGAGACAGTGGTACGAAAAGTGCCGTATTACATGTTTCACTAGCATCAGAATAGCATTCAAGACAGATTAACAGTGCAACAAGCAATCATTTTTAGTGACTGGTTAAGTGCACATTGATAAGATGTGATTTTAACCTTTTTTTGAAGACAAAAATTGAGTCAGCTTCACAGATGGAGTTTTGAATACACCTTGAGTGAAATAAGTCAACCCGGAAGTCTCTACGATTTTCTGGTGCAGAGATGTGTGTGTGTGTGTGTGGACAGTATATAAATTAAATAATACATTTTATTTGTTAAAATAATATATAGAAATAATGTCATATATACTGTATAAAATATTTAAATAAAATGTGATACTTCGAATTTGGATGAAAAATGTTTAATTGTCATGATGTCACAATGCAAAAACATCTTAAAGTTGTCTTTATTGTCTTTAAGCATTATGCCAGTTTGATTTCCTTTTGATATGGGGTGAAATGTGACCTGGACAACTTTTTGACAGGTTTCATAAAATTCACCCAATCAGGGGCTGTCAAAAAAAATTGTTGTAATGTAATTTCATTTATTAAAGAACTTTAAGAATTTCCTCCTGATCTCTTTCTCAGGTGCGTGCCAAACCATTGTGAACATGGAGGCAAGTGCTCTCAAACTGGAGACATGTTTAAATGTGCCTGTGATGGTACTGGATACTCTGGTGCCACCTGCCACAACTGTAAGTCATTTACAATTTACAACTTCTTTTGTCCTTCTATGCTTCAGGGATTGAACTGACTGGTACACATAGATAAAGCACTGTAGGTTTTCTTGCAGTGGTGGCTGTTTTGATGCTTACGCTGTGTGTGTCTGCAGCTGTGTACGAGCAGTCCTGTGAGGAGTATAAACACTTGGGCAGGGGCTCAGGCACGTACTGGATCGATCCAGATGGCAGCGGACCCCTCGAGCCATTCAAAGTGGCCTGCAATATGACGGGTCAGAACTAACAAAGAAATGTGGAAATTATAACATTCAACCATTCCTCGTACCTGGTTTTAAGTATACAAGCAAACATTAAGAATTTAAAAAAATAAATAAAAAAATTAAAATAAACAAAATTACATTATCAGGCCTTCATATTTTATTTATGGTACTTTTCAGATTTCTTTAATGTGCAAAATTGACTGTTTTAGCCTTGATATTAAATTCAGATGTTCGATATTAAATTATCAAAATGAATTATAAAAATACAAGTTTGTACAAAGTATGATAATCTAAATAAAACGTTCGTGGCATCATTTTCATTACACCAAACCAATTTGCCGTTGTGGCACGGTGGAGGGCGGGGCCGGGTCGTGACTCAACACGCCCGGTCCCGTATTAGGCTAATCAAGCCACCGAGAGGGATAAAGGCCAATCGCAGAGGATGGTGCGGGAGAGAGAGATCCTTACGGACATGTCCGTCGTCTTATGTGTTTGTATTTTGAGTTTTCCATTAAAACTATCATTTATATGTCAAGCCGGTTTCTTGCCTCGTCCTTGCCCGTGAGGGCGAACTTCTTTACAGCCCTTAATAACGTTTTTTTGGTTTAAAAGTTAATCTACTTTTTAACGAAGTCAATTTATATGCCCATTTATGTTAACACTGATCTATCAAACCCCTATACAACTGAATACTCACTAACTGGTACTCATGCTAATGATGTATATTTCAGAAGACAAGGTGTGGACAACCGTTGTGAATGATTTGCCAGCTCAGAGTTCAGTGACAGCGGGCTCGAGTCCTGAAGACAAGACTGTGCTCACACTCAACTACAGCATGTCTGCTGAGCAGGTGACCGTTACAAACAGTGTTAATAGAGAACATTACATCTGACCGACAGACGCCGCAGTTGGCGATCAGCTCACCTGCAGAACTGCTGTTGTAACGGTGTGTTTTTGTAGGTGAATGCAGTCACCAGCAGTGCAGAGCTCTGTGAGCAGCATGTGGCCTACACGTGTTACAAATCCCATCTGCTCCACTCACCAGGTAAACAGATGTGGCAGCTTTTACTGGCTGTACTATGTTACATTCAGTGATTGATTATGTTTTAGCTCCCCAGAGAACATTTTATAGCACAGAGGTTGCTCGTGCCATCCCAGATGTGTGATATCTCAGCTCTGTAGGTCCATACAATGCAAGTGAATGGTGACCAAAACTTTGAATATCCAAAAAGCACATAATGGCAGCATGAAAGTAATCCATAAGACTCCAGTGGTTTAATCCATGTCTTCTGATGCAATCCAATCTGTTTTCATGGCGATCATGATTTCAAGCTCGATTACTCTTCCTAGCGCCATCTAGCACTCTGTGCATGCGCCAAGAACTAGGAGGTGTAATCGTTCTTGAAATTGTGATGGTGCCTGGGTCAGTCCTGGGATTCGGTAACATTTCAACTTGTAATTTTTGTAACTACATAGTCTTGTAACTACATTTGTTTCATTGCCTGAATACTCCACAACACTAAGCACATGTTAAACCTCCAACAAATGACATTTTCCAACCTTAGGCATAAAAGATTCTCTACTTAACCCTCTTTATAAAACAAACATTTACTACTCATGTGTACTACTTCACACCAATATAATGATAACAAATAAAATATTTATGATTGTTTTTCTTTTTTATGTGGTAAAATATTTTTTTATTATTATTTTTTGTCAAAAAAAAAAAATATTCTGATTTTTTAATAAAACCTCAATGTTTCTGTGCTAGCCCATAACACGTCAAGCTGTGCTCAGCAAATAATACATTGATTTTTAACTGTGGTCCCATTTTTATTTATCTAATATTGTCACACTCGTCTCGACCCCGTCACAACTCTCACAACACTTGGTTACTTGCACTCACAAATATTTAACACTGTTTCATTCAAGTCAATATATAGAATTTGTAATGTACTGTATAATATATAGACCATTAATCAATTATCATCATATATACTTACGGATTAAAATATAATTGTGAAAAGTACTAATTTAATGTCTTAATTTCATGTGACAGGGTTGAGTTGTTAAACTTGACGATACTCATGTGACTATAATACACTTATGTTGTTTCTTACCTAGTTTTGCTCCATGCTGTGATGTCACTTCTGGTTTATGATGTCACATATGGGTGGAAATCAAATGTTTATGGGCTGAAACTGGTTGGTGTGACGGAGTTGAGACTGAGGGACAAAACTTTATAGCCTAGTTTTGATAAAAAAAATAAAATAAATGTTGATAAAATATCTTTCTCGGCGAAGTAACACAAATACGGGCTTAAATTAATAACATAAAATTAAAGATAGTGTCACGTTTTGTTTATTTTTTAGGTTCAAATTCAGTGAAGTGCCTCAGGGTTATTTTATTTTATACATTTTTTTTTTTTACTTTCTCCCCAATTTGGAATTCCCAATTCACTCTAAGTCCTCATGGTGGCGTAGTGACTTGCCTCAATTTGGGTTGCGGAGGACGAATCTCAGTTGCCTCAATCCATGCATCTAATCACGTGGCTTGTTGAGCGCATTACCGCGGAGACGTAGCGCGTGTGGAGGCTTCATGCCATTCTCCGCAGCATCCATGCACAACTCACCATGCGCCCCACCGAGAGCGAGAACCACATTATAGTGACCATGAGCAGGTTACCCCATGTGACTCTACCCTCCCTAGCAACCGGGCCAATTGTGTTGCTTAGGAACCCTGGATGGAGTCACTCAGAACTCAGAACTTGCTCAGTCAGTGTTTTTACTTGCTGAACTACCCAGGCCCCCTGAAGTGCCCCTGGGACATGAAAAAATGCTCTAAAGATTCTTTTAATTCATTATAATGGACATATCAACATCTTGTAAAAAGCTTTTAATATTTCATTTTAGTGAACCACCACTTCCACCACCAAGTCTGGGGAACTGAAATATCACCGAATCCCAAGAATGTCCAGCCTAGAGACTGCAATGGCGAGATGCCCAGTATAAAACGAGTAAAATGGTCTGTTCACACCCAAGAATACATGATTTAAACCACTGGCGTTGTATGGATTGCCTTTATACTGCCTTTATGTGCTTTTTGGGCATCAATGTTTTGGTCACCATTCACTTGCATTGCATGGACCTACAGAGCTGAACTGTTCTTCTAACAAAAAAATCTTCGTTTGTATTCTGCAGAAGAAAAAAAGTCATACGCATGGGATGAGTGAGTAAATGATGAGAGGATTTTGGGATGAACTATTCTTTAATGAAGTTTAAGGATCAACTTTGTCTCAGATCTTTTACCTGAAGTTACTTAGGAGAAATGAGAAAATTGCTGACATACAGTCAGCATATAGATCTATCAAATGTGAATGGCATTGCTAAGATAATGTTTGAAATCTTTGAGTTGATATTGAGATCTCTGACTTTGATTGCAGATTTTGGTATTATGGCAAATCTTAGCACAATTTGAAACTTTGTTTAGATCTCTTCTGAAACTCCAGAGGAGACACATATGAGATTACTGGGGTTTCGTTCTCAGGAGAAAAATCTGAGAAACAGGACACTTAATCCGAAGTCTGTTTCGAAGTTTTCTCATTGGTGCCTTGGAGAAACAATTGAGACTTTGGGAAAATAATGATGGGTTGGAATGAATTAATAGTTAGTCTTTATTTATTTCAATTTCTCGTTCATCAGTGTTTGTCATGTCTCATATTCTTTGCTTCTCTGTCTGTCTTAGATGGTTCTCCATCCACTTGGTGGGTCGGCAGGGGCAATGAGAAGCACTTCTACTGGGGCGGCTCAGGACCAGGTGTACAGAAATGCGCTTGTGGCATTGAACGCAACTGCACAGACCCAAAGTACTACTGCAACTGTGATGCAGACCTGAGACAATGGTAAGATCTCATTCTTTGCAAGTTGTTGTGAAAGAAACAAGCAGGAAACTTGCAATTGCAACGAACAGTAGATGTTATATGGCTTACTATTGCAAGACAAAAAGCCACTCGTCAATTAATTCTGGAAGCATTTTACAGTTAAATGAAGTTTTGAAAATGCTATCTACTGCATTGCAAAATGTTATGTTGCCCCCTTGTGGTCACTGATTCTTTCTTTGATTGGTGTTTCTCCAGGAAAGAGGATGCAGGTCTGTTAATGTACAAGGATCATCTGCCTGTCAGTCGGGTGGTTGTTGGGGACACACACCGCTCCGGATCTGAAGCCAAACTCACTGTTGGGCCGCTACGATGTCAAGGAGATCGTAAGAGTTCATGTTCATGCTTTTATCCAAAACGACATGGAATACAACCTTATTCATTCTAAGGATTTCTAATTCATTAATTAGATAGGGTCAAGACGGTCAAGCGTTCGCAAAAGAGATGCGTCTTTAGATTTTTCTTGAACGTGGCTAGAGAATCAGCTGTATGGTAAATGGTCTACACTTATATAGCACCTTTTTTAACCTTCTCGGTATTCAAAGCGCTTTACGCTGAGTCTCATTCACACACACATTCACACACCAATGGTGGCAGAGCTGCTATGCAAGGTGCTAGCCAGCCATTGGGAGAAACTTGGGGTTCAGTGTCTTGCCCAAGGACACTTCGGCACATGGAGTCGTGTGGGCCGGGATTTGAACAACCAACTCTGCGATTAGTAGCCGACCCGCTCTACCAACTGAGCCACAGCTGCCCCCAAAGAGTATGGGAAGAGTCAACCAGTTCAGACCAAGCGGGCTGCCCCGTTCTGGATCAGCTGCAGAGGTTTGTCTCTACATGCAGGAAGTCCTGCCAGAAGGATATTGCAGTAGTCCAGTCTAGATATAACAAGAGCCTAATGATTGGGCTGAAGCTTAATGTATTAGCTTCAACGTACAATGATTTAGCCTAGTAGAGCGTGTTTCTGGATATGAAAGTCCTTTGTTGGTCCTGAAACAAATTCCTATTGAGCACGCATATCCCCATTTCTACCCTTAACCTTTCCATTAACCAATAATTGGTTGATTAGATTGTTGTTTAACCCCTAAAATATGATTGGTTGATCTTCTTCTAGTACCCTATGTTCACTCAGTAACATTTCCTACACGCTAACTACAATATGTGGATACAGCGCTAAATAAAGTCATGCTATTTGTTTGTTTCTTTCATAGGCCACTACTGGAATGCAGCATCCTTCAACACACCTGCATCTTATCTGCATTTCCCCACCATCCAAGGCAAGACCAGTGCTGACATCTCCTTCTACTTCAAGACTTCATCGTCGCATGGTGTCTTTCTGGAAAATCTGGGCAATCCTGATTTTATTCGCTTGGAACTGAATTGTGAGATGTTTGTGCTATAGATCTTTACTTGTTTGTAAATCTAACATGTACAGTAGTGTACGAGATATATTTGTTTCACGTCATCTTAGATAGGGTTGCCATAAGCATTATGAGTGCATCTTGAGATTGTGAATCGCCCAGTTGTCATCCAGAGAAAGTGAATCACAGTTATCTTCCCACAGCTTCTACATTGGTGTCGTTCTCTTTTGATGTGGGAAACGGACCGGTGGAGTTGACCGTACGCTCATCAACACCCCTCAACGATGACCAGTGGCACAGGGTGGAGGCGGAACGGAACATTAATGAGGCTGTTTTGCGATTGGATAAGATGCACAGAGAGGTGCGGCCAGCTCCGCCTCAGGGCCACACCCGCCTGCAGCTCTTCAGTCAGCTGTTTGTAGGTAAGATCTCCAGCAGGTATTTGGGAAGTAGAGTTTTATAATGGCTCAAATTATTCCAGGGAACAGATGTCACATTACCCATTGTTAGGCTTTTTTTTTCTTCTTACAATTCTTTAAAGACTTTATAAGGGTACAGGTTTTGTTTTTGTTTGTTTTTTTGTTTTTTTTTATAGTGGAAAAAGTATCTGTTTTTATACATTACAGGTGCGTCAGGGGGACAGAGAGGTTTTCTGGGTTGCATTCGTTCCCTGAAGGTCAACGGGGTGACCCTTGACCTGGAGGAGAGGGCAAAGGTCACACCAGGGGTGAAGCCGGGCTGCTCGGGTCAATGCGCCAGTTATGGCATGCTGTGCCAGAATGGAGGGAAATGTATTGAGAAATACAACGGATACTCCTGCGACTGCAGTCTGACTGCCTTCGACGGACCGTTCTGCAATGACGGTAAGGACCTTCTTGTTGTAAATACTGTTGATGCATCACTGTCCAGTTCAGTTGTTGTTACGTTTGAAATAATGAATGGAAAAAAGTGTGAGTAATGTATATATGCAGTGTGATTAAAAAATAAATAAATAATGCATAGAAAAATTGTCCTATATCAGCATGGCTGTGTCCTATATCGGCAGCAGGCAGAGTGCCACAGTTAATGGGAGTGGTGGTGGTGTAGTGGGTTAAAGCACATAACTGTTAATCAGAAGGTCGCTGGTTCAATCCTCACAGCCACCACCATTGTGTCCTTGAGTAAGGCACTTAACTCCAGGTTTCTCCGGGGGGATTGTCCCTGTAATAAGTGCACTGTACGTCGCTTTGGATAAAAGCGTCTGCCAAATGCATAAATGTAAATGTAGTTAATCACAGTGATTGTGAGTGTGCCATTTGCTTTTATACAGTAAAACAGTTGAACAATTCAACAAACAAGTAGAAAAAATAATGAGGATAAACTAAGAAATGTCACAAAAAATGCACATGTGCAGGGAACTACTATCTTACACCACTGATCCGGATCTGCCATTGCTAGTTCAAAAGATGCCCCCAAGCCTCCGTTACAAATTCGGAAATGGCACTTAAGAACAAGTAATGTCCACTTGGAATGTTTTTTACTAGAACATTGGAGAAACAAGGGTGTGTGTATGTGTGGGCAGGTTTGTGTGGTTTACAAGGGCATGTTTTACATTACAAACTGGTAATTACAAGATATTATGCTATAAATGTGTTTTATGAGGACATTTTTTGTGTCTCCATAATTAAAATCGTTTAAAAAGCATACTAAACTATGTTTTTTTGAAAATGAGATTACCTGTGTCTGTCGGGACTCACTTTCAGAGATTAACAGTAAAGCTGATGCTGTTTAACTCTATTCCCTAGCTGTAGTGTAAGTCAGCTTGCTGAAGATAATGGAAATTTGGTCAAATACACAACTGAACTGGCTCATAACACATAAAAAGTTTATTTTGTCGCAACCTGCTGGCTAAAATCTTTAATGTCACAGGGATAAATTAAAAGACACAAATCTAGATGCTTTTACACATTTGCGCTGCTCTTACTGCTCCAGTTGGAATGTCTCTCGTCCATACAGATTCAAGGACAGGAACTAACTGTTGTATAATATGGAATATTCCAGAGACTATTTAGCAGAGATCAGTCTTCCACTTCTATTAAAATTAATGGGAGAAATTAGAATGCCCAACGGTCAACGGATGTAGAAAAGAAGTCCCGCCTGACAGGTAAAAGAGCCAATTACCTTTTAAATGCAGACATCACCTGTCAATCAACTCGAGAACATGCATGTGCATTAGCAGAACAATTGGGTAAATAATGTTTTTTTTCTGAGATAAGGCGTTAATCTGAGATAAGGCGTTAATCTGAGATAAGGCGTAATTCATGATACTAGTGTTGTCAGTTTTTACTGCTGATTTCAAATATGTTCTTTGATTGTAATCTTGACCAACCGTTTTGGAGATTTCGGTCTTCCCCCATTCAAGAAGATCAGAGCTATATGTATGTTGCTTCATTGAAAATAGCTGCCCAGCCTGCCCAAGAGCATTCCAAAGATGGCTGCCGAGTGGACTGACCTGCTAAATAGAGTTTAAATATTCCTACCATCAAAGCAAATCAAGCTTGAAATACCACATTTTCAGCAGGGGGCAGTAAGCGGTACTCCAACACACAGCTGTACAGACAACAAACGACACTCAGTCTTGATGAGGACGCATTCTTGCGTTCAAACAGCTGGTGCAATTCTGAATGCTGGGATCTCGAGGGTCAAAACGTGTTTTATTAAGCTTCAAACTACGTTTAACTTGACACAGCAACCTAAAAACGCTGTGTTTATGATGCGAGTCAACCAAAGTGAGACGCTCTAAAAGCATCCGTCTGATGCATGCGTACATTGACGTGTCCTTAGAAAAGCCCTCACAATAAATCTGTCTCGGACAGATTGATGAATTCAATTGCAAAATTCCACATTTTTGTACTGTCTTATCACCAATTTACTCTTATGCCAAAATAGCGTAAAGCATTTTAATTATATGAATTAATATATTTATAATATATTTATATGTGTGTATGTACTATTTTTATAATTATTTCAATATAACTATTTATAAGCATTATACATTGAATTATTGATATTTGAGGGCCTTTCTCAGCAAGTATTTATATATGCGATTAATTGCGATTAATTTGATTAATCACCATATTTACTGCTTATGGCAACCCTATCTAATCACCAATTAATTTGATTACAGATCTTAATCAATTGGCAAGCTTAATTATGACATTAATTAAACATTTGTAAATGTATTTATTTATTGCCTTTAAAAGTTTTATTGTGTTCAGAGTGATTTCTATAGACATCAGAGTAACAATACTATTGCCGTTTTCTCATTTATCTGTAAATTATGGAGAAAGACCTTCCTAATGACAAATGTATTTAGAAATCTAAACCAGGTGAGATCACTTGAAGTCTTTATGGCAAAATCTAATGACTTTCTTGCCTTCTTCTGTCTCTGTTCTAGATGTTGGGGGGTACTTTGAGAGTGGAACGCTGGTGCGCTACGACCTGATGTCAGAGAGCAGCTCATTTCCTGCAGTAAAACAAGGTGGTTCTGGAGTTCTGAGTACTGTGGGTAATTTGACTCGTGAGGAGCTGAGCTTCAGCTTCAGTACTTCTCACACACCCTCTGTCCTCATCTACATCAGCTCCAAGACACTGGACTATATGGCTGTGGTGATGCGACACAATGGTGAGATGTGTTCGATTTATTTAGACATTAATCTTCATGCCTCTATTTTATGAGTACTAGCGTTAAGTGCAGCGCTATGCCATATGGTATTTTCGGTTAAGTCTAGGCACATGTTGGATTGGTGAAATTGCATTCGCAATGCGCAAATGGGCTGGATTAAGTGCAATTTAATTCTAACGTTTTCTCCTGTTATTATTCCACCGTCTGTGTCCTATTATAGGATATAATTCTTTCCCTCAAGCATCAGCGATATAAACCAAGACAGCACATTCATAAGACGTTTTTAGTGTAAAGAGACCGTATGCAATTTTTCAAAGAATTGAAAATGATGTTCTTTTGTGCATTAAAATACATCCTAGGTGATTGTCGTGCATATTTTTATGAATTTGGATGCATGTTAAATTACAGAGAATGTAAGGATTATGTAAGGATCATTTTCATCTACTTACACACAAATCATGGCTAGTATTAACAGTGTTTGTATAGGCACGCACTGCAATTCTACTAGTCGATTTTGATCAATTAAATTTATTTATTTATACATGCTAAAAATAAACGAAAGATCATTCTAAATTGAAATTACACTTCAAACTAAACGTAAATATAATCAAAATAACTAATTGTTCAAAAGAGTCATTGCAGACCAATTTCAAACATTTTACCAACTTCTTCCATCGGCCTGTTTTGCAATGACTTAAACATCACTCTATGACAACAGGTGGAAAAATACCTGTAGATTTACACATTAGACCCTAAATACAATTGTACATTTAAACATAATAATAATAATAATTGAAAAATGATCCGTGACCTATAGATGGTTCTTATACCTTTTTTTTTTCATATAAGACTCATATAAAACTCTGATTGTCAGGGACTTCATTTGATGTTCCACTATATTTTCAGAGTTTGGACATGAACTGTGTGGAGTTTGCATGTTCCCCCTGTGTTTGGGTGGGTTTCCTCTGGGTGCACTGGTTTCCCCCACTAGTTAAGTTAAGGTTAAGTGAATTGGAGACTCTAAATTGCCCCGTGAGAGTCCACCAGCCACTGGAGATAGGGCATCAGGTGTAAAACTTTGCACCTACATGGGACAAATGCAAGGAAAAAGAGAGAGTAAAAAATGAGAGAATTTTCATTTTTGGGTGAACTATCCCCTTTAAGGTATTTTATATAGAGAGTGATATTACAGTGGTTATGGCATGTTGCTAAGCAGCTGGCGGGCAATTTGAACATTAATATACAGCATCTGATGAGTGTGGTGTGCATTTCAGCTACTTTACAACATGGAGAGTGAATGTCTAGAATCTGTTTCATCTGAATGTCTTTTGTGTTTCCTCTCAGGCAGTCTGCAGATCCGCTATAATCTGGGGGGATTGAGGGAGCCATTCACCATCAGTCTGAACAATCGTAACATGGCCAACGGACAGCCCCATAACGTCAACATCACACGGCATGACAGACTCATTCAGCTGCAGGTACAGCTTTCTGAAATGCATTTCACTTCCCTGTATTACGTATCTGCTGTGATCTTAGAGGATGTTGATTTCTGTGTCTCAATGTTGTGTTGCAGTTGGATCATTATCCCACAGTAAGCTACATGCTTCCCGAGGCCTCAGACGTTGAGTTTAACCTTGTGAAGACCATTTTCTTAGGAAAGGTTTTTGGTGAGCATTTATTTAAATATTTTGAGCATTAATTGATATAAAGTGTTACTGCTGGGGGGAGGGGGGTGTTTCTGTTGGATGTGTGTTTCTGTTGGAAATTTTTTCGTTTAATTTGTTCATTTATAAGTAGATTTAAAATGGTTTTTCATCCTTAGTAATCAACTTTTGAACCATACCTAGCAAAAATATTTCAGTCAACACCCGATTGCTTTTTGGGAAATGCACTGTAGAGATTAAGTAGCCTACTGCTTTAGTGATACTAACATTCTGCTTAGTGCCACGGGATACCCAGTCATGGACAAATAAGTGAAATGAGATAAAAAAGCGTCCAATTCCGGACTGGTCACCCTACTACATTATACCTAATGCCTACCTACACAGTGCTTCAAACATCTAAGTTATGTAATAACCTGGACAATGGATCGCCAGTCTTTTTATAAACATTTTTAAAAGCAAATACGTTCCCCATACTGCTCCACTTCACTACAACGGTCCAGTGGGTTTGTTTTGGGTGCGCAGCTTCACCACACCTTTTGATAGAAATTTTGATAGCTGAAAGATAAATAAAACAGGCTGTGTCCGAGGGACATCAATAGGCTATTTCTAAAACAGACAACTAATATTTCTCTGGCACATGTAGGTTCCTGAACCCATGCCAACACAGAAGAAAGTTGGCATGAAGCCCTGTCTAGACCCTTACCTGACCAGTACGGTTTGTGTCACAGGCATTCCTTAGTCCGTTTGTTTGATGAGAGAGAGATAATATGTAGTTGCAATAAACGTTGAGCAGCGGTGGATTATTATTCTGTTGCATGGCAATTTTGACCAGCCCTAGAGCAGCTTTGGGACTCTCTGATCTCTGTCTGGTTCATGTTCTTTTGACTTGAATGCAGAAACTTAAAGCAGCTAAACCTGTAGTAAAGACTGTAAAAAGTTGGACCAATGAAGAAGAGCTGGAACTATAAGCCTACTTTGACTGCACTGATTAGTGCTTTTGAAGCTGCAGACACCAATCCGGACGAGCTCACAGATACTTTGACATCGTATACCAGTTTCTGTGACGATATGTGCATTCCTACTAGGACTTCAACAATGACAAACCATGGTTTACAGCAAAATTCAGGCAGCTTTGTCTGGTCAAAGAGGATACTTACAGAAGTGGGGATGAAATCTTGTACAATCAGGCCAGAAACACACTGAATAAGGTAATCGGAGTGGCTAAAAAGCTTCTCTGAGAAGCTAAAAACAAGTTTTCAGCTAATGACCTTGCATTAGTGTGGAGAGGCCTGAAAGTCATAACTGACTATCCCCCAACACTGTAGGGAATCAACAACTGGCTGACAACCTGAATGTGTTTACTGTCGATTTGAAAAGCCCACACCGCTCTGACCTTCACAAACACCAACACCTCCTGCAACCGTCCTCCTCCCCAACCTGCAATTAAGAGTCAGGAACCCCCCCCTTAAGTCCTCATGGTGGCGTAGTGACTCGCCTCAATCCAGGTGGCGGAGGACAAATCTCTGCTGCCTCCACGTCTGAGACCGTCAACCCACACATCTTATCACATGGGTTGTTGAGTGCATTACCACAGAGATATTGTGTGTGTGGAGGTCATGCCATCCACTGCAACATCCATGTGCCCCACCGAGAGCGAACCACATTATAGCGATCACAAGGAGGTTATCTCATGTGACTCTAGCCTCCCAAGCAACCAGGCCAATTTGATTGTTTATGAGACCTGGCTGGAGTCACTCAGCACACCCTGAGATTTGAACTAGAAAACTCCAGGGGTGGTAGCCAGCATCTTTACCACTGAGCTACCCAGGTTTTCAGTAATTGTGAAAGAATGACTGCACAAAGAAACAGATCACTCTCTCAAATGACTGTTTTGCTCATGAATTACTCCATCCTGTTGCATTGATAATTTCTGATGTTATCTTTGTGTTTCAGAGACCGGACAGATTGATCCAGTCTTGATTGAGCGCTATAACACCCCAGGCTTCGTGGGCTGTCTCTCCAGAGTGCAGTTCAACCGCATTGCTCCACTCAAGGCCGCCTTGAGGAAAGGCATTCCCTCCACAGCCTCCATACAGGGAGTTCTGGTGGAGTCCAACTGCGGGGCATCTCCACTCACAGTACCGCCCATGTCTGCAGCATTTGACCCCTGGCACCCGGATTCAGGTGAACAGAATAATGATGCTATTTTCATAGACCTCCTCAACATGACAACCAGACATAGTTGTTTAATGAATTTCAAATTTTTTGATATATCATGACAGCATGATATGCTTTGCCAAGTTCAAAGTTCATGTTCTAGGCTAGCCTTTTAAAGGGACAGTGTAACGCGGGGTTAGGATGGGCAAGGAGGAGGCGAGAACCGGCTTGTCAACGTAAATAATATTTTAATGAGAACTTAAACAAAAAGCACAAACACACACATACACAACGGACATGTCCGTGATTGATCTCTCTCTCTCGAACCGTCGTCACCGGCCGCCTTTATCCCTCGCGCGCCTCATCAGGCCGATTGGGGACTGGGCGTGCAACATTCTAGCCCGGCCCCACCCCCCTCCACTCCACACTCCTCCCGGCGTTACCTTAAGCCGGGGGCCACCGGCATGATGTACATCCCCCCCCTCTTTCCCTGGGGAGGGGCGTGCTTTATGACCCGTCTGCCAGCTGGTTATCCCCGCCTTCCTCGACCTGGGAGGAGACAGGAGGGGAAAACAACAACAACAACAAAAAATAGGCGAGGGAAAAGGCCAACATGGTGCGAAAGAGCGAGAGAGAGAGGAGAGAGAGAAAAAAACTCACTTACCGGTTCTCTGATGTACCATCGCGTGGTCCTCGAACACTCCTCCACACTCTCCGGCGGACGACAGCCGCTCCTCTCCGGGCGAACCGAAGTCAACCTCCGACCCCCAGCGGACAGAACGCCCCCTCCACTTTCCTGGCGACGCGTGGGGACATTCCTCCGTCCCTGGCAGCGGTCCTACCTCTCCGAGCGGTCGGGGAGTTACTTCCCTCCTCCCCTCGACCCCTCCGCATCTCTGGGGACGGCAGGGCACTCCTCCGCCCCCGGCAGCGGCTCCCTCTCTCCAGGCGGTCGGGGAATCCAGTCCCCACTCGCCCCGCGGACGGCGCCCGTTCCCCACGTCCGGGCGGTCGGGCCACTCCGTCACCTGGCAGATGGCAGCGGTGGTCCCCTGGGTGGATGGCAGTGTCGAGGACTCTGGGCATCCCTCCTCCTTCCCGGGTTTCGGCACCAATGTAACGCGGGGTTAGGATGGGCAAGGAGGCGGCGAGAACCGGGTTGTCAATGTAAATAATATTTTAATGAGAACTCAAACAAAAAGCACAAACACACACAACGGACATGTCCGTGATTGATCTCTCTCTCTCGAACCGTCGTCACCGGCCGCCTTTATCCCTCGCACGCCTCATCAGGCCGATTGGGGACCGGGCGTGCGACATTCTAGCCCGGCCCCGCCCCCCTCCACTCCACAGACAGCTTACCAGAAAAGTTTTTTACTCTCATGTTGTTTGAAAGCTGTATTATTTACTTTTATCTGTGGAACACTAAAGGAAATGTTTTGAGGAGTGTTCACGCTGCTGTTTTGCATACAACAAAAGCATGTAGTGAACAGTTGCTCAAAAAGGAAAATATAGCACTATAAAGTGCTGCACACCGGATTCCAAACCTTTCTTCTGCTGTAACACTTTTTTTAAACAAAAGAAATGTTAAATATTTAAATATATATATATAGAATGTAGAATGAAACAGCTTTTATAAGGTCACTGATATGACTCGAGTCTTCGTCTCATGTGAGTTACAATTCATTCTTTAGGATAGTTTTTTTTAAAGGGGAAAAAAACAACCTAGTGCACCTTTATCCATCCATCTATCTTCTATAGCTGCTTGTCCTATGCTGGGTTGTTGGTAGTGCTTGGGCTAAAGCCAAGGAAATACCCAACACACTCTCATTCATGAGGCAATTTAGAGTCTCAAATTAACTTTCTAGCGTGTCTTTTGGACTGCGGGGGGGAAACTGGAGCACCTGGAGGAACACAGGGAGGACAAGTAAACTCCACACAGAAAGGCCCAGTTGAGCTGGGACTTGAACCTGGGACCTTCTCACAGTGAGGCGACAGTACTCCCCACTGAGCCACCGTGGTATAGAGTTTGGAGCCTGCAGAGATGGCAGCTGAGAAGAGCAGACGATTCATCTCAGATCTGCTCCTCTGCCAACGTCAACCCACTAACCCGCACTGAGACAACACTCCGAATGTATTCAAAGATGTGCCCGTCTGCTGCCTAGATAACATCTGTGATAGTGTCCCACTGACCTTCTGAAAGTCATGAAGGCCAAGAGATGAAATTAAAGGAGTTCTTATTCTCTTTATTGCATATCTGTAAAGGTTTAGAGTTACTTAAATTGAAAATGTTTTAATGCCACACTGTTTTTCTCTTTTTAATCAAGCTGGTGCCCAGTTCCCATTCAATGATGAGCAAGTTAGCCGTGATGGTGTCAACAGAAACTCTGCAATGATTGGAGGTGAAATCTATTGTTGTAGTTTGTAAAGTTTTCATAGATTCTTCACGCTGGGTATATTACATGTGAAGTGCATGTGTAATATCTGAGAACCTATTCATTTTCTCCATAGACTCATTTATATTCTCAGAGTTCAAATGTTGTTAATCAATGACAGTTGATGCATCAGCTGAAGCTATCTAAGGAATTTCGAAACTAGTCTTATTGTGATTTTAATAGCATTCTTCCTTCTCCTTCCTCACTTAGGCATCATAGCAGTGGTCATTTTCGCCATCCTCTGCACACTGGCGTTCCTGGTTCGGCACATGTTCCGTCACAAGGGCTCTTATCACACCAATGAGGCAAAAGGGGCGGAGTCTGCCGACTGCGCTGATGAAGCCATAATTGTGAATGACCCCGCTTTCACAGAGACCATCGACGAGAGCAAGAAGGAGTGGTTCATTTAGCCACACACCTTGGAGGGGATTTATTCTCTGACGTGGATACCATACAGGATACGTCTGGGCAAAGTGCCCATTCTGAGTCTTTTGGGTAGCCTATGTGAAATGAACACTTGGCAGTGTCCAATTGGACCACGTCTGTGCACTGGCTGGCATGTATTTTCTGTAATTATTTTGTTTGTAAGTGACTGCAGCACAAGGACTTCTATAAGATCAAATTCTTCACACTTGACAGGCATATTCCATGGACTACAGTTTTTAGCATTTTTATCATTGCATTATTGCTGTCTGTAAACAAATGGAACAGACAACGCTGGAATGGCATGGAAATATGTGCCCGGCAAACGTGAATGCACCAAATACTCCAATAGCACAAAACGGAACATACAGAATGCATAATTATGTTTCCGATAATGACATTTGATTGTATTTAAACATGTTGTCGTAAGCATCTTCAGGACAATAATATATTGTAGCATGGAAACCAGACAGTGGCATTCCTGAATCATTCGTCAACTTTAACGCAGCACATTTGTATGTCGTCGTAAATGTACTTTATATTTATTATCTGAATTCAGTGTTATTTATTTGATTCTCCATAAGTGCTTGTTTAATCTCTATGAAAAACATAAGGCGTTTTAGAGCCCCCACTACACATTTGGTTGGGCTTTTTATAACTCTTTTGATGTCTTAACATGAATGCTCTTAAAATCATAAGCTTTAGATAGAAATTGCAGTTTTGTTCCAATGTGTTATATCGTAAAATATTAGTTACTTTTAATGTGCCTCAAGGGTTCAGTCCTGCTTCTGTCAAAGCATGGGTTTCATGAAAGATGACCCTTAAAGGAACAGTTCACCCAAAAACGGAAAATTCTCTCATCATTTACTCACCCTCATGCCATCCCAGATGTGTATGACTGTCTTTCTTCCGCAGAACACAAATGAAGATTTATTTGAAAAATATCTCAGCTCTGTAGGTCCATACAATGCAAGTGAATGGTGACCAAAGCTCCAGAAAGCATGTAAAAGCAGCATAAAATAATCCATAAGACTCAAGTGATTTAAATCATGTTTTCTGAAGCGATCCAATCGGTTTTGGGTGAGATTGCACTTTCTAGTGCTTGACGCATGTGTAGAGCACTAGATGGTGCTTGGAAGTGTAATCGAGCTTAAAATGTCATATGTGCGTTTTGGAGCTTCACCGTTTTGAGTAAACTCAAATTTTCATTTTTAGGTGAACTATTACTTTAAATGTTAATATATTTGCAGTTTAATACACTGCTAATTCGGGGTTGGTCATAGCAGCATCAAATAGCAAATGTATGTACAAACCATTTCATTATTGTCTTCATTGTTTGTGCTTTAAGTAATTTTGAATTCTTAACTAAGTCTGAATTACATGATGGAAAATGGGACTTCTCAATGAGGAATCTCCTCACATGGATTCATTAACATGAGTATTACTTGAACCTAATCAGCTACATTTTAAACCTGATTTGTATTTAAGCACTAAAGTATTGTTGCTTTTTAAAGTTATTAAACATCTGTACATTTTGAGTTGTTTCAACTGTTTGAAATTGTTTCCATGCATTACTAATATGTCTGTTGATCTTTTAAATTAACACAATAATTAATGAGGACAGGCTTACTTAACATATTTATTAAAGGAATAGTTCATCCAAAAATGGAAAATTCTCTCATCATTTACTCACCCACATGCCCTCCCAGATGTGTATGACTTTCTTTCTTCTGCTGAACATAAATTAAATATGATTATTTAAAGAATATTTCAGCTCTGTTGGTTCATACAATGCAAGTGAATGGGTGCCAAAATGTTAACACTTCAAAAAGCACATAAAGACATAAAGACATAATAAAAGTAAACCATATGAGTGCAGTGTTTTAATCCATATCTTCAAAAGTTATATGATAGATGTGGGTGAGAAAAAGATAAATATTTAAGTTATTTTTTGTTAGAAATTCTTCTCCCTTCCCAGTAGGTGGCGGTATGCATGAAGTGGAAATTGACTGAGCAGGGAGGAGAATTTATAGTAATAAAGGACTTAAATATTGATGTGTTTCTCACCCACACCTATCATATCGCTTCTAAAGACATGGATTAAACCACTGAAGTCCTATGTATTATTTGAAGGCTGATTTATGTCATTTTTGGAGCTTCAAAATTTTGGCACCCATTTACTTGCATTTATAGAAAAAAATCAGCTGAGGAATTATTTAAAAAATCTTCATTTGTGTTCTGCTGAAGAAAAAAAGTCACACACATCTGGGATGGCATGAGGGTGAGTAAATGATGAGAGAATTTGCATTTTTGGGTGAATTATCCATTTAAGGTTTGTCTTAAAATGATTTAATGTGACTTTTTTCATGTTTAGAAATGTTCATGAACATCGTTTAATTTTAAGGGATGTAAAGATTCTCCAATAATGAACACATTGCAAATATCAATAAACTACTTTATTGTTTTTGTTACTAAACAGACAAGAATATCTTTAGGTAGTAAGTGATGAAACAGTTGTGTTTGCGTCTCACCGTCCACTTTTAATGATTCATTATGTTTATGTTTATGTTTGTGATTGTTAATGTTCCTTTAATACAATTAAGAAACCGTTAATCAAATGAGAATGACATCTATTATGATTGTCTGAGTTCTGAATACCTGCGTAGTCAACAGTGATTTCTTAGATGAATTTGGAAGATTTTGTTCTAACGTACATCCAACTCTAATATTGACCCTGATTAAAAAGTACTTGAACGATACTATGGTATCATTAATGATTACGTTCATGTACCATGGTATTACATAGTACTCCAATGAACTTAAAAGAATGCCAAAGGTATATATCTTGGTATATATACTGTGTGTGTGTGTGTGTGTGTGTGTGTGTGTGTGTGTGTGTGTGTGTGTGTGTGTGTGTGTGTGTGTATATATATATGCCATGGGAATCAGCAACTAACAATTTTTTTTATATATAATTTTCAAATTATACAAGTGATACACACTACATTTACTTTATTTTCTCTCATCATTTACTCAGCCTCAGGACATCCCAGATCTCAGCTCTGCAGGTCCATACAATGCAAGTGAATCCTGACCAAAACTTTGAAAAACACATAAAGGCAACATACAATGAATCCATACGACTACAGTGGTTTAATCAATGTCTTTCTAGCACAATTACCACTCAGTGGCTGCATCTGAAACCAAAGGTAGCTGTCCTGTTGCCTCACTGCCCTATCAGTCAATGACTCTATCCACCCTTTTCCTGAACATGGAAGTGTTCCACGATTCGACTGTTTTCAATGTCCAACCGTCTCCAGTGTTTGTCTCGCATCGGCTTATATTCTTAGCTTGTAATGTAATATTTAAGGTATTACATTTGTAAAGCAAGAAGGAGTGGTTCATTCCACTTTTTATAGACAGTGCCAAGGGCGTAGCCAGGAAATTACTTTTGGGTGGGCCTCACTAAAAATGGATGGGACAAGTTTATGCCCTAGTTTTTGTTTTGTTTTTTCCAAATTTTCCTTAACAACAGAGAAGCAGTGCATTCAAACAGTTCTTGCACACTTTCAGAAATCTGAATTTATAATTTTTTTTAAATATTATATTTTTTTTACAGTGTTGTGAAAAAGTATTTGCCCCTTCCTGATTTCTTCTATTTTTGTGTATTGTTCATGCTAAATTGATTAGATCTTCAAACATGATATCACATAAAACAAAGGCAACCTGAGTAAAAACAAATTACAGTTTTCAATATATATATATATATATATATATATATATATATATAATGAAGCAAAAAAGCACCTATATCACCCATGTGAAAAACTAACTGCCCCCTTAAACTGGTTGTGCTACCTTTAGCAGCAACAAACGCCAAACACTAGCAAAAAAAAGTGAAGATCACTCTTTCAATACGCTGTGGTGGAATTTTGGCCCACTCTTCTTTGCAGAACTTCTTTAGTTCAGACACGTTGGAGGGTTTTCGATTATGAACTGCCCGATTAAGGTTCAAAAAGTTAAGGCTCAATCAGGTTCAAATCAGGACTTTGACTAGGCCACTCCAAAACTTTAATTTTCCTTCTTTTGCACCATTCAGAGATGGACTTACTCCTATACTCCCATGCTTTGTATCATTATTGTGCTGCATAATCCAGTTGCGCTTGAGCTTCAAGTCACGGACTGATGACCGGACGTTCTCCTTTACAATTTTCTGGTAGAGAGCAGAATTCATGTTTCGCTCAATTATTGCAAGTCGCTCTGGCCCTGAAGCAGCAAAGCATCCCCACATCATCACACTAACACCGCCATGCTTGACCGTAGGTATGATGTTCTTTTCGTGGAATTCTGTGTTTGATTTACGGCAGATGTAACGGGACACCGGTCTTACAAACAGCTCCACTTTCGACTCAACAGTGCACAGAACATTCTCACAAAAGCTTATGGATCATCAAGGTGTGTTTTGGCAAAATTCAGACGAGCCTTAATGTTCTTCTGGGTTAGCAGTGTGTTTCACCTCACCACTCTTCCATGGATGGCATTTTTGGCCAGTGTATTTCTGATAGTGGAGTCATGAACAGTGACCGTTATTGATCCGAGAAAGGCCTGTTGTTCCTTGGATGTTGTCTTTTTTGTGACTTCCTGGATGAATCGTCACTGTGCTCTTGGAGGAATTTTGGAAGGTCGTCCACTTCTGGAAAGGTTCAATACTGTGCCAAGTTTTCTGCATTCGGAGATAACGGCTCTCACTGTGGTAATTTGGAGTCCCAGAGCCTTTGAAATATCTTTGTAACCCTTCCCAGACTGATTTATTTCAATCACATTTTTCCTCATCATTTCTGGAATTTCGTTCGACCTTGGCATAGTGTGCTTCTGGACGAGACCTTTTAGCCATCTTCATGCTGCTGAAAAAGTTATATTTAGGTGTTAATTTGATTGAACAGGGCTGCCAGTAATCAGGCCTGGGTGTGTCTAGTCGAGCTGAACGCCATGCGGTTACATAGGGGATTTTGGGGATATATTTAGTAACTAGGGGGCAAATACTATTTCACACAGCCCCAGTTTGAATTGGATAACTTCTTTGCTTCAATAAATTACATTACAATTTAAATACTGTATTTTGTGTTTACTCAGATTGCCTTTGTTTTATGTTAGATTTTGTTTGTATTTTTTAAACAATTTAAACACAAAAACAGATTAAGGATGGGGTCAAATAATTTTTCACATCACTGTGTATATATATATATATATATATATATATATATATATATATATATATATATATATATATATATATATATACACACACACACACACAAGGGTCTGCCATATATATATATATATATATACACACACACACACAAGGGTCTGCCATATATATATATATATACACACACACACAAGGGTCTGCCATATATATATATATATATATATATACACACACACACACAAGGGTCTGCCATATATATATATATATACACACACACACAAGGGTCTGCCATATATATATATATATATAAATGAGCCACGAATTGATGACAAGTGATCAAATCATTATAGCCTATCGATACACCTACTCTTTCGAGAGGAGTCGGGAAAATGAAGACAGATTGTTTAGCTCCATCTCTAATCCTGGCAGTCTGACCTGTCCTGTCAAAATCCTCCGGCTTGAAGTGCTCACTGCTTAGCAAAGAGGACTCACTGGTGTAAAAACCTTCCCTCCTTAAAGCTACTTCCCACTGCCTCCTCAACTGTTTCTCTTTGGGAAACCTTTGAAAAGTATGAGAAATATTAGCTAGCCAACGAACTGCAGTCACATTCACAATATGTCAGTCTCACAGCCGAAACGAGTAGCTTGTCACTAAAGTCAGTTTGGAGAAAAATGGCAATATAGATGAAAATCCCAATTATGGGCACTTTAGTTCATAATAGAACTTATGATATAAGCTATATTATAAGAAATCACGTAAACTGTATAAATACCGTTTCATAGCTAATTAGCGTTATCGCTAGCTATTAATACTTTCTAACTCTGGTGGCCAACTAGTTAGCTTTCAACAATGCTATAATGACCAAATACAACCAGAAACAACTGTTCAGTCTTACCTATGAAAGGTAATACCCCGAGATACAGCCACAAGATGCACACGAGTCAGGCATCTTTTCTCCAGTAAAGCTGCCTGAGAGTTATGGCAAGTTTTCTGGTCCAATATGGCGACGATGTTGACGTACGATCCAGCGGCCAATGAGGCGTCTATGTATTTGTATGTCTATGTTGATCCCTTCATGCCTTCGTATACAGCCGTACACGCGTCAAGCAAGCACTAGGATGTGTAATCGAGCTTGAATTCATGATTGTGCCTAGAGACTGCAATGGCAAGATGCACAATGAAAAAGGAGTTATATATTTTGGTCTGTTCTCACCCAAAACCGATTAGATTGCTTCAGAAGACATGGTTTAAAACAGTGGAGTCTTATGGATAACTTTTATGCTGCCTGTATGTGATTTTAAGAGCTTTAAAGTTTTGGTCACCATTCACTTGCATTGTATGGACCTACAGAGCTGAAATATTCCTCTAAAAATCTTCATCTGAGATGGCATAAGGTTGAGTAAGAGTGAATGATGAAAGAATGTACTAATTACATTCTAATGTCTGAAAAGTAATTGCATTACTTATTAGTTACTTTCTAAAACCCTTATCAACCTCTACAAGATGGGAAAATATAGGGATAGACATGACACTGCTCTTTTAATTCTTTCAAATAAATCATATATAATGAAATAAATTATTCATGAACTGGCCAACGAATTTAAGGGAGGAGCGTTAAATACGAAAACATATAATCTAACATTAAATTTTTATTTTAAATTCACTATTGTTTTAATATAGAATTGTTCTATAGTCTTTTATACGGTATTTAACGCAATTACATCAGAAGTAACTTTAATTAAATTGCTGAAAAAATGAAGAGTATTCCCTTACTTTACTTTTTAAAATGTAAAAATAATTTAATTACAGTTATTAATTTATTAACGCATTACACCCAACACTGAACATCGTGAATTTAGTTATTTTCGCAGTGAGAAAACTGATATAATTTGCAAAATTAATAAAAAAGTGCAAGTCGGAACCTTCGATCGCAGCCGTTGTTGTTTCTAGGTCGCGCGCACTGTGACGGAGTTCGCCCTATGTTTCCGTGAGCACGCGCTGACGGAGTTTTCTGTCTTCGTTGTCGCTATTTTTTATTTTATTAGTAAAAATCAAAGTTCGCCACGTGAACGTCCCATTTCCGAAGGGGAACTTGTTAATTGGTAGACTGGAGCGGCGGCAGAGATCCACGTTTATGATTGTCTTTATTTCTGGATGATGGTAAGAGCGCGAGATTAGCCGTTAGCTTTAATCCTTAACACAAACACACACAGTTGTGATTAATTATCCATCTTTAATCATCAATATTACGTTCTTCTGCTCTCATGACTGTATTGGCGGGACTGTGAGTGTTTTATAGAGAGCTGGTGGCATGTTATGTACCGAGGCCTCACCATTTACACTACTTACATGAAAACACAGAATTAAACACTTTTAATTCTGTGTATGAGTTGTGTGGACGTACGCAGGATCTGGCTTGTTGAAACCAGCAACATTACTATATAATAACACGTTCCCGGTGGTGATTCAAAGTAAAATAATCACCCTTATTGGCTCCGCTGATCTGCTTTTACATGATGTGTCATCTGCGAGCGACGCGACACAACTAGATCGCTCACTTTATAATACAATGAAGCTAGTTTTGTCGTGTCGCTTGCTGTCGGTGTAGACTGGGTCGCACAAGCGTCAATAGACTGATGGCATATGATCTGGAGGGGAGGGGGCACAAATGAGATCTCTGATAAGATTGGGAGTAAACATCCGATATCTGGACAGATAATCAGAGAACATGAGGAGAGGATGTTTGTAGATCAGGAGAGATTTGGAAAGTCAGGGATCCGCAGATCCAGATAGGAAATCTGGATATATCGGAAGCAATTAAGAGGGATCATCGGAGATATGGATAAATCTGAGATGAGAAATAATAATATATCAAATTAGACATCAAGAGAGATTGTGGAGATCAGCGATTAAGGGAGAACATCAAAAACCTGGAGTGATCGGAGATGAGAAATCAAGAGACGATTAGAGATCAGAAGAGCTTGTGCTTTTATGGGCAGGTGGTCCATTATTCCTGACATTGTTATTACACCTTTGAAGGAGTGGTTTACTCGCTTTTCACTCCTCGTTTACACACTCCCAGGCCATCACGTGTGTATGACTGTCTTTCTTTTGCAGCATGCTAACAATGAGTTTTAGAAGAAAGTTTCAGCTCTGTGGGTTCATACAATGCTAGATCGTGGTGGCATAAATGTAATGAACATAAATGTCATCCATATGACTCCACTGGTTAAATCCATGTCTTTAGAGCTGATATGATGGGTGTGAGTGAGACAGATCAATATTTAAGTCATTTTTTTTAAAGCAAGTCTCCACTTTCACTTCACTTTTTGTTTTGTGCCGATTTGCGTTCTTCGCGCATATCGCCACTTTTCTGGTCAAAGGTGGATATTTAGTGTAAAAATTGACTTAAATATTGTTTCTTGCTTCTCATGTCATGGATTTAACCACTGGAGTCATATAGATTTATTTTATGCAGGCTTTATATGCTTTTTGGAACTTCAAAGTTCTGGCCACCATTCACTTGCATTGTATAGACCAACAGAGCTGATATATTCTTCAAAAAATCTTCAACCTCTTTCTTGTTAATGAGAATGGTTGTATAATACAGTGATGATGCTGGCTGATCAAATTATACTGCTCTGTGCTTGTTTTGTAATCTCTAACGATTCTAAGCTAATTAACATGGTTTTGAACCCAGATGTTCTTCCATCCCTCAAGTGTATTGTTCTGCCTGAGTAAATCACTGTTTTAAAGTCACAATCCAATAGCAGAGCAGTGTTGGTTTGCTAGGTTACAGCACCGGCTGCGACTCTGGCTTCTTGCTAAATATTTGCCATTCCTTGAGTTGTTGCCATGGATACAAGAAGGGAACCCCAGGATATAATGAACAGTAAATTCATTACATGGAATGTTTGTCCCTGGAAAAGCTTCTGCTGTTTCCTGCCGGAGATACATCAGCAGAATGAGTCATTTTCTTCTGTAGTCATCACTATGTCTAATGTAAGGGACTGACGCTTTGCACACTCTCGAGATGGACTGTATTTGACCCTCTTGCTACATCATATAGTTGTACAAGACATACCAAAATTAGACACTGAGACGGACTAACACTAGTGTCTTTCTTGTGTTCCTCACAGGTTTCTTTCCTGTCTGTCGCTGTACCCTGCGGGTCCGTTCCTCGTCGTCCTCTCTCGCTGCTAGACTCTATGGAGGAGTAGCTCTTGAGTGACAGGGACGACAGCCAAACAAGCATCAGGAGGTGTGACCGAATCACAGCAGCAGGGCCGAGAGGAAGAGAGGATGTCGTCAAACAGGACCCAGACCCCTCATGGTCTGAAGCAGATCGGGCTGGACCAGATCTGGGATGATCTGCGAGCGGGGATACAGCAGGTGTACACCCGCCAGAGCATGGCCAAGTCACGCTACATGGAGCTCTACACGTATCCTTCATTGTAATATTATGAATGAATTATAAAACTTCCACATTTGAAATGAATACAAAGATACAGTAAGTAGTGTCATTGTTGTATTTGCTGTGTTTACCTTTTAGTTAAAAAACAGCAATCTGTTGTGGCCTTAACTTTCTATTTTCCAGGCATGTCTATAATTATTGCACAAGTGTGCATCAGTCAAATCAGGCCCGCGGTGCTGGTGCCCCCCCGTCCAAACCTTCGAAGAAGACCGCCTCACCCGGAGGAGCACAGTTTGTGGGGCTGGAACTCTATAAAAGACTGAAGGAATTTCTGAAGAATTACCTTACAAACCTCTTAAAGGTATGTTTTCAAAAAAAGCACATTGTGAAATTGGTTCATGTTTTCTGGTGAAAATGTATAATAGAGCTTTTGTAATATGAATTGATATTTCAGCAGCCATTATTCATTCAAAGAGTTCAAAGCAGTCTCTACTATTATTCTATACATAAAAACATCTACAAATCTACTAATAGACTTAAGAAATAGCGTTTAACCTCCTCAACTCGGCGGGGCTAGAAGCGTGCGATTAGTTGACACTTAAATTGTTAAAGTCCCCGGATACATAAGTCACTTGTTTAGAATCTGACATTTTCAAAGAATACCATCACTTTTGCATTTGTTCATTAAAACAAAAAAATAAAGACTCTAAAGCTTCGTCACAAATGAGCGCCACCCAGAGGTGATGTAGAAACATGCAATGAACAGAAAAGATTTAATCATAAAGCGCTTAAATAGGCGAGTCATATATCAAATTAAAGCTCTCATCCTTATTTAGGTGCCCTAATACCGCAGTTCGAAAGATTATCAAAAGAATCACAAAGTGAAGTATGATCTCCAGAAGAAAACAAAGACAAACCTCTCGTGTATGCTATAATCACTACTTCTGAAAAGTAGCCAAAACGCCATATCATATTTTAACCTTAGGCTGTTTTCTTCAAAATTAGCCATTTTTTACTTGTCTATGAGCTTGCTTGGTAAAATTATCCAATGTAAAATCTCAGGTGTCCAGAAAAAAAATCGCAGTCTACAAGAAAAAGCATGATCAATCATCTGCTAAATGTGTTATCAGCTATTGATAATGATATGTTATTGAGCAGGGGTCAGCGATCTATTGCACGCAAGCCAGCATTGGCACACGGAGGGGTAATTGCTGGCACGGCAGCAACATGTATTCATGAGCTGAATGGGAGGCTAAACAAAAAGTGAAATGTGATGAGACTACAGTACCGATCTGACACGTGACGCATGTGCAAGCCATTCGAACATCACCAGCCAGAAGCACTTCACTTTCAGTTAATTGCGTGATTATAAATGCCTGTTTGGCTTCGCTCAGGTTGCACGGATGACAGACTACTTTCCGTGTTTCATTTGTTTTTTTTTGCTTTCCGAACAACACGTCATGTCATAGGGAAAACACTACTATTAATCCTTGAGATTTCTAACCAAGCATACAGGTACACCGGTCACTCAAAATGACACTAAACGATTTAAAGGGAAAACATAAACCCACATCGTGATGTCCAAACATGAGTATATTCAAAATATAAATTAATCCTAGAAATACACTTTTAGGATTTTACATGTGTGGTTCACCGAAAAGGGCTAAAAAAATGTATCGTCTTGTGATGCGCGAATGGCTTGCACGTACAGTGTGAGTCTCGTCACACTTTAATACTGTTTTATTTGAAATTAAGTCAAATCATAACACGCTGTGAAAACACAGTACATAACATAGGCTACCGTTTCTCTGGTGCTGCTGAGATGTCGGCTGATTGTGCCTTTGTGCTTTCCCGGCAACCACTTGCGCAATTGTGGTTTGGGTCAAAACAAGGAGACCAACGGTGCTTGTTGTCATGTTGAACTTTAACACACTATCAAGGTGTGTGCAGAAAACAATGTTAATTTATAAAGATGCGCTCCAAATTGTTTACATTGAGCACGCTTAATCTCTGATCTGTGCGGCTCGTCTTCTGTGAAGCGGATAAGGCATGACATGCAGCCCGCAAGCGCCCTCTAGTGGCGGACAACTATGTAGACGGCCTTATCAATGCCTGTAGTCATAACTACTGAAAGCATTTGTCGATAAGCTTAATCTGTCAAATTATTAACAACAATTAATTGATTTTCCATTAATCATTAACTTCCCTTTACAGTATTAGGGCCCATTTACACTTGGTCACTTCATGTGTTTTTACTGATTGGATTGCTATCCGAACAACTGCAAACTCTGCACATTCTCCGCCAAATGGATATGAATCCATTCTTCAATTCCAGCACTGTATGCGAATAACACGGATCTCACTTCCGTGATTATGCTTATGCCGGGCAGAAAATGTCAAAGATGTGATTTACTATTTCATTCTGACTGACTTTGAGCAGTGTTTCTGTTTTTGTGCATGCTTTGTATCCCCTCCCCAGGCTTCTGGTAGACAGGATGCGTCATGCACGTCAGGTGCGCTTATTGCCAGTGTTTAGTTTCAGGTTCTTCAGCTATCTGTATCATGTCTTTCCTACATTATGCAACCGTGTCTTCATTTGTTGTTATTTATTGCACAACATGAGCCCTATGCAAATGCTTGGCAGCAGCTGTTATATTTCATGTTTTCTCTATGCTGACGTAGCGCTGTTTGGGCAGAGTAAAGATTACATATGCATCTTGAACAGCCAGATGCATATACACTTGACCAGTTTTGTCTGGAATGTGTCTCAAACCACCTCCTGAAGTGGTTTGAGCAATCGGATTGCAATCAGTCTGAAATGTGTTTCGAGGGGCATTTACACCTGGTCTTTGGGAGTGAAAAATTGCAGATGGCAGCCAAAAAATGCACGAGTTTAAAAAGTTAAGCATCATAAAGGCCCGGACATGCACCATTTTTTTGCATTCCTGATTAGATTGCACCCGGTTGACTGTGTTGCCTTTAAAAGTACTTTTCTGACTTGGAGCAAATACAACATGTTCAGCACATAAGACAATGATGCGCACATCCGCGGGTTGAGGAAAAATCTTGGCTGTACGGACCGTGCACTTAATTTGGCCCCAAGGGCATCCTCCAGACATATGCTTGACTTTTACCAAGCCATACTCTAGAAGGAGAGCCGTAGCCTAGGGAACAAATCATTCACATTTGAATTGTTAAAAGACTCATTGATAAGTCCCCTATTGAATATCCTCCTAAGGATGGAGAAGATCTAATGGACGAGAGTGTGCTGAAGTTCTACACGCAGCAGTGGGAGGACTATAGGTTCTCCAGTAAAGTGCTCAACGGGATCTGTGCTTACCTCAACCGCCACTGGGTGCGCCGGGAGTGCGATGAGGGCCGGAAAGGGATCTATGAAATCTACTCCGTAAGTGTTGCTTTAACTTGTTTTGCACAATTCCATTTCATATTATACAGCTTATGAGGGTTTATCCTAATTTGCAGCTTGCTCTGGTGACGTGGAGGGAATGTTTGTTTCGGCCGCTGAATAAGCAGGTAAGATCTGAAGCACGAGTCAAGTGTCAAAGTGGGTATGGGATTGGAACTCTGACTAATAACAAATGGAGTCATTTTTTTTTTTAGGTCACAAATGCAGTGTTGAAGCTGATTGAGAAGGAGAGGAATGGAGAAACCATCAACACCAGGCTCATCAGTGGAGTGGTCCAGTCTTACGGTGGGACATTGTTTACTTCAACGTCATTTGCTAAATGACATTTGCTACTCAAGTGTAGTAGCTCAGAGATGTTTATCTTTATCTTCTGCAGTTGAGTTGGGCCTCAATGAGGACGATGCTTTTGCTAAAGGTCCAACACTGTCGGTCTACAAGGAGTACTTTGAAACTCAGTTCCTGGCTGACACGGAGCGGTTTTACACAAGGGAAAGCACAGAGTTCTTACAGCAAAATCCCGTTACAGAGTACATGAAGAAGGTGAGGCCAAAATAGCTCGTGCTAGTTCACCCAAAAATGAAAATTCTCTCATCGAGCACACAAGAGTTTTAGAGGAATATCTCAGCTCTGTAGGTCCTCACAATGCAAGTGAATGGTATAGACAGAGAGCTGAGAAAGTCATGATCGTCCGGGATGGCATGAGGATGAGTGAACGGTGAACTATCCCTTTAAAGAGGAAAGAAAACATGGAAGAAGAATCCACATTCTTGGTCATTTTAATGTGTTTTCTAGTTGGTGTGACATTGAGTTTTGGGTTGTGTTTTGCAGGCAGAGGCCCGTTTGCTGGAAGAGCAGAGGAGGGTGCAGGTGTACCTCCATGAGAGCACACAGGATGAGCTTGCCAGAAAGTGTGAGCAGGTGCTCATCGAGAAGCATCTGGAGATCTTCCACATGGAGTTCCAGAACCTTCTGGATGCAGACAAGAACGAAGGTGTGAACAAACTTCTGTAAATTAGTCTTTGATCATTTTGGGTGGAATTTTTTGTGGGTATAGTATATTATAAGTAATGCACGTCACTTCTCTATCGATAAATACATTTCCCTCTCTCGTCCTCGTGAAGTAGTCACGTAGGCCTCTGCAATGGGTTTGAGCTTTCTTTGGTCAGTCTAGCATTTCACTTATGGATGTAATTGCCTTGTTTTAAATGAATTGAAATAGACAGAGGGGCAAAAATCATTTTTAGGCATTTTTTTTTTTCTCGCTCCACAGATCTCGGTCGTATGTATAACCTCGTGTCACGGATCACAGATGGATTGGGAGAGCTGAAGAAACTTCTGGAAACACACATTTATAATCAAGGCTTGGCAGCCATCGAGAAATGTGGAGAGTCTGCTCTCAATGTGAGTCCTTATGAAGATAATAGAACCGCTCTCATACACCGGAAGTGACCATGAAAGATAGCTAACCAAACTTTATTTTATGTGACGTTTATAGGCAGGTAAATTAAAATTTGCATATAACTAGGAAAATGGAATATACATGTGTGCTCAAGGATAGCTTATTTCCATGATTCTAAATGTTTCAAGCCAAACACTCTCAATATCTTTCAAAGATTTGACGCCTTGATCTTTTGTTTTTTCTTCTGCTCTTTAAACCTTTTTAAACTTTGATTCCCAGCGGACTGATTAAAAAACCTGTGCATCACACAGGTGACAATGTGCATCAGATGATTTTTGTGTGACGATTATGCTATCATCATCATGCTTTTGATTTGATCTTTGAGCCATCACATGTGGTCAGTTGAGAACTGCTGTGAATACTTTTATGTTCTTATAGGACCCCAAAATGTACGTCCAGACTATTTTGGACGTCCACAAGAAGTACAATGCCCTGGTGATGTCCGCATTCAACAATGATGCTGGTTTTGTGGCTGCTCTAGACAAGGTACTATCAACTTTTCTGCAATGTGTAGTCAAGTTTGAGTTAGCTGAGCCATTCATTGTCTCGCATGAATACATTTTGCCCATTTTTAAGTATTTAAACCGGTTTTCTTTCCGCACAGGCTTGTGGACGCTTCATTAATAACAATGCTGTTACCAAGATGGTTCAGTCCTCCAGCAAATCTCCTGAACTACTTGCCAGATACTGCGACTCTCTGCTCAAGAAAAGGTGTACATCGAATTGAATGAGAGTTTTTATAGCATATATTTGAACAATTCTGCTTGTTTCATGAATTTGGATTGAGTTTAATTATTTATTTATTTTTAGCTCCAAAAACCCAGAGGAGGCAGAACTTGAAGACACTCTCAATCAAGTGGTGCGTTTTATATAATTGGATTAATTGTGATTTTTCTAGATCACTATTTGCTTTGGGAATATTTAGAATTTCAGAGATTTTCAGGCCTGAATATGTGATGGAAATGTTGAAAGTCTGGGAAATTTCTGTCGTGACTATATATGTAGTAAATTTTAGTGGCACTCAGCTCTAAAATGAATTGTTTTGAAAATGCTCGTTTTGGTTGCAGTCAATTTGTATAAATCCTTATAGGGAAGTATTTGTGCATATTGATCTCTCTTTGTGTTCATTTTTCATTGTAGATGGTGGTGTTCAAGTACATTGAGGACAAGGACGTGTTCCAGAAGTTCTATGCGAAGATGCTGGCCAAACGTCTGGTCCATCAGAACAGTGCCAGTGATGACGCAGAGGCCAGCATGATCTCCAAACTTAAAGTACAACCATTTTTCCCCATCATCTCTGTAAAAAACCGTTCCGATTTAGTCTGTGCTGCTGACTAGTAGCGATGTCAAAAGTACCAGTGCTTTTCTCACTAGTTAGATACTAAGGCTGTGAAGTGATACAGATTTCCCAATTCGATTCTGATTCACAAGGTCTCCCATTATCAATAGTATCAATTACTATTTCGATAGCAATTCATATGTGTTATGTCCATTACATATGAATTCTCAGCTAATGCTAATAATAATACAGAGGACCTTCTAACTAGTTATATTATGAAAATATACATTTTAATAATTATATTTAGTTCGTTATTGATCATTCTGGACACATTTTAAGCTTTTTAAAAATGAGCAGATCCATGTATTCCAGCAATAAATAAGATATTATATTGCATGTATTATATTTTTTCCATGTTTATTGTTATCATCAACACTCTACGGACATGTTGGAGAGAATCGGCAGTACGTTTTTGTTTTTACACGCCAGACTTTTGACAACATATAAGCATAATGCAACTGAAAACTTTTAAGAAATTAAGAAAACCGAAAAGGGTGCATCATATATAATAGTGCATTCAGAAAGTTTTCAGACCCCTTAATTTTTTTCACATTTTGTTGTTGCAGCCTCATGCTAAAATGCTTTACATTATTATTTTTTTGTTTCGCATCAATCTACACTTCATACCCCATAATGGCAAAGCAAAAACTAGATTTTTGACAACTGTAAATTTATTAATAAAAAGGAAAAAACAGAAAAATCACATTGACAAGTATTCAGAGTAAGGCTTAAACGATTAGTCGACCTTGTCAACGATGTCGACAATTAAACATTTTCATTGTCAAATAGTTGTTTGATCTCTTTAATGTAACACCAAGATCATATGAAATTCTAACGATGACGTGCGAGAGCAGCACTTAAGTTCGAGTTGGATTGAGGGGTGGAAGAAGACGCTGCTCATAGTCCAGATGCACTCCAAACTTTCCAACAGCGTAAGGTGATGTATATCGCCAAGTATGAAGGAAATTATACTACAAAAATACTAAATAGAGAAGAAGTGTCGTTCTGACTTGAAATAAATCTAAGCCGGATCTGGCATTCCCCTTGAGCAAAACTTGCCTGTCAAAGCGTCTAAAAATGAAACATAAAAAGGAAGCGGTTTGTGTAAATAAGCACAAACTCTGAAACTGGCATTACTCTATGAAAAACAGAGAAAGAGCGTTAAAAACGGCTGCCGGCTGATAAACCCTCTTGCACGGAGACACTCGTGCGTCACGCGCTCACTGCAGCTAGATTTTAACATGATTGCTTGCGATGTAGTGAATTGTACATATATATGTGCCACTGTGTATCTTCTCATGAAGAGCTCTGTTAAGAAGAGAGCGTTAAAGATGGATCAAAGTGAACAAAAAGGTGAGAAAGTGTAGTCTTAGTCCAATATACAATGCAAAAAAAAGCCTAAATGGTTATTGACTTTTTTGTTTTGTTTTCCAGTTTAAATATATAAAAGTCCTTACATTTACTTTAAGAGCTATACTGCAGAAAACAATGTTAGAGAATGTTGAATATAATATTTAACATGTATTTAATATTTTAAAATATCAAAAAATCCTTAAAACAATATACATTTACCTGAGATGCAACATATAAGATATTTAGATTTGCTTTCAAAGATTATATTTTGAATATAATTATATTTTGTCATTACTGCACTGGCAGAAATATGAACAAGTGAAAAAAATGCACTTATATTTAAGATACATTCTCTAAAAGCAAGTCTAAATATCTTATATGATTTTGAGATCATTTTAAATGGAAAACAAGACAAAAACACTTGATAACAATAGGAAGGTTTGCAGTTATTTTTTTAATGAATTAAATTGAAAAAGAAAAAACTCCAAGCATTATTTTCCTTGTAATTCAGTGAATGTGATTTAGAGGTATTTTTATTTATTTATTTATTTATTTGGCCTTTTGTAGGCTTTTTAATGACAGAGTTAGTGGAGAGGAGACAGGAAATGACAGGGGAGAAGAGAATGGGAATCAGGAAAGGACCTCTCAAGCCGGGACTTGAACTCTGGTCACCCATGATGCATCAGCACCACGTGTCATGAGCGCAGTCCGCTAGGCTACAGCTCTGACAGAGGTATTTTTTAAATATGGTTAAGAGCTAATAATCGACAAATAATAGAATAATCGTTCTAATAATCGTTACATTAATCAATTATCAAAATAATCTTTGTTGCAGCTCTAATTCAGACACTTAACTCCGTACTTAGTTGAAGCACCTTTGGCAGCGATTACAGCCTCAAGTATTTTTGGGAATGATGCGACAAGCTTTGCACACCTGGATTTGGGGATTTTCTGCCATTCTTCTCATCAGATCCTCTCAAGCTCTGTCAGGTTGGATGGGGGTCCGTTGGTGGACAGCCATTTTCAGGTCTCTACAGAGATGTTCGATTGGGTTCAAGTTAATAGCAAAGGGTCTAAATGCATACGTCAACGTGATATATCAGTTTTTCTTTTTATAAATTTGCAAAGTTACCAAAAATCAAGTTTTTGCTTTGTCATTATTAGTCCATACCAGTACCCCTCCTCCACCTTGCTCGTGTCTTATTCAAAGTGGTGCCCTGTGTCCATTAGTGATCCAGCCACGGGCCCGTCCATCTGGTCCATCAAGAAAATTTTAACCAAATTCAGAGTTGATGTAGTTAAATGCAATGTCGGGGGCATTTCAAGGCTCAACTTAAGTGATGGCGATGGCACAAACCCAACAGATCCGGACCCACTGCAGCCAAATAAGGTCAATTTCCTCCAGGGCGCTCACGAGACACAACACGCTGTTAAAGACGAGTCCGAATCCATCTTAAGCACGGCTTCTTATTCAGTTAAAGGATCGCAACGCTCAAGTTCTTATTCGTCACTACACATCTCCATCTCTGGCGAATAAAATCTAAATATTTACTCTCTGGTGACTAATAAAATACATATTGTAGTTGCATAGTGCAAAATTTGGTTGCAAATGCAAGTGATTTACGCGAACACGTGCTAAAACCAGTACTGTCTCTTTAAGAAAACCGGCATTTCTGAAAGAGCATCTGTAAGACCGCGTTTACGCCTGGTATTAAGTGTCTGGGGTGATCCTATCACATTTGGTCAGGCGAGACACACCGCTGTTTACACCAGGTAATTTAAATGCACCTCCTGTGACCACTTGTGTTTGAATTTCAAAGGGGAATGGTCTTTGATTTCGTGACAACATACCTCAATGACTATGCCAGTGTGTTACGCCATCATAATACACAGATTAGCCACAACATTAAAACCACTGACAGGTGAAGTGAATATCATTATCTCGTTACAATGCACCTGTCAAGGGGTGTGATATATTAACAGTTGAATTTCATGTGTTGGAAGCAGGAGAAATGGGCAAGCGGACAGGGTCATAGGCGCCCAAGGCTCATTGATGTGCATGGGGAGCAAAGGCAAGACTGTCTGGTCCGATCCCACCGAAGAGCTACTATAGCACAAATTGCTGAAAATGTCATTCTGGCTATAATAGAAAGGTGTCAGAACACACAGTGCATCACTGCATATGGGGCTGCCTAGCCTCAGACCGGTCAGAGTGCCGATGCTGACCCCTGTCCACCGCCGAAAGCACCTACAATGGGCATGTGAGTGTCAGAACTGTACCATGGAGCAATGAAAGAAGGTGGCCTGGTCTGATGAATCACATTTTCTTTTAGATCATGTGGACGACTGGGTGCATGTGCGTAGTTTACCTGGGGAAGAGATTGTAGCAGGATGCACCATGGGAAGAGGGAAGGCTGTGATGCTCTGGGCAATGTTCTGCTGGCAAACCTTGGGTCCTGGCATTCATGTGGATGTTACTTTGACACGTACCACCTACCTAAAGATTGTTGCAGACCATGTACACCCCTTCATGGCAACGGTATTCCCTGATGGCAGTGGCTTCATGCAGCAAGATAATGTGCCTTGCCACACTGCAAAAATTGTTCAGGAATGGTTTGAGGAACATGACAAAGAGTTCAAGGTGTCGACTTGGCCTCCAAATTCCCCAGATCTCAATCCGATTTAGCATCTATGGGATGTGCATGGAGACCCAACCTTGCAGCTTACAGGACTTAATTTTCATTTTGGGTGAACCCTTTATCGTATAATTTACTCACCCTCAAACCATCCTAGGTGTATATGACTTTCTTCTTTCAGCCAAACACAATCGGAGTTATGTTAAAAATATCCTGGCTCTTCCAAACTTTATAATGGCAGTGAATGGTACCTTAGATTTTGAAGCCCAAAAAAGCGCATCCATCAAAAAAGTAATCCATATGGCTCCAGGGGGTTTATAAAGGCCTTCTGAAGTGAAGTGTTATTGTAAGAAAAATATCCAGATTTATAACTTTATGAACTACAATCACTGGTAACGGCTGTCTGCACGTTCACTGGCTTCCTCTATCCTCTCACTTCTGCGTTCATCACTTCTCACCGGAGCTTGCACTATGCCAGCGTCATACGCCAGAACTTGACTTTCTCGTGAAAGCGTGGTTATTTCTTTTTATAGCTGCTCGTTACCTGCAAAGGTTAAACTCTTGTTTTAATGCAGAATTTGATTGACAGGTGAGTGGTGGTGCTTTGCTGCTGTCAGGGACGCATTCAGGACCGATTACTGTTATCACCTCAAATGTGATGTTATCACGTGCGTTATGTGTTTTTTAGTGATCCAATCACAAATAATTTTCGACCCCGTTTCCACCTGTATTTAGTTTTAACCAGATGTGATCGGATCACCTGAAAGAGGGTTGCTGCTAAATACTAAAATGAAAAAATAAATAAAAATCTCTTGTCACAAAATCACATTTCTAAAGATGAACAGTGGAATAACTGTTGGTTGATTTGTCAATTTCAGCAAGCTTGTGGCTTTGAGTACACATCAAAACTCCAGCGCATGTTCCAGGACATTGGAGTGAGCAAAGACCTCAATGAACAATTCAAGAAACACCTCACAAACTCAGAACCTTTAGATCGTAAGTGTCATTTTTGTCTGCTGTGCAATTAAATGGTTGTTAAAAGTTGAAGTTGTTTACAAATGTAACAAATGTATTTTTTTTTTGTAGTGGACTTCAGCATCCAGGTGCTGAGCTCGGGTTCATGGCCCTTTCAGCAGTCCTGCACTTTTGCTCTGCCATCAGAGGTAACGCATGAAGCACACTATTCCCTAACGTTAGCATTTTGCTATCCTAAGAACCAGGGACTAAAAATGGTTCAAGGATGGAAAGCAAAAACTGAAAAAAAAAAAAGTTCAGAACTTAACCAAAAACAGGAGTTTTACCAAAGTATGCACTTTGATTCTCATGTTAAATAAAAATAATTTGGCCCGCAAAAAAGTGAAGTTTAGTCCACCCAGTGTGTGTGTGCAGGAGTGAGAGATTTAGGATATTTTAGGTGGCCAGATAATATTTGAGATTTATTGAAAGGGTTTTACTTTATATAGACTACTGTATACCATGCTTGTTATGAGTTCTACCCTGAAAATTGCTCCACATTTTTTGCAAATTTTGGGTTCGGCAAGTCCCTTATTTTGAGCTTGTTTTCCCAAAGCAAGTGCCTTGTTTCTCTTGTGAGATCTGGTATATCACCCTCCCTTAGTAGTACTGTCTTTTTAAAAAAGAACATTATTAACCATTTTAATTATTTTATTCTAACCGTATACCATTTTAAAAGTATGCCAGAACAAACAAAAAATACGGTTTCTGTTCAGAATGAACCAAAATTAGAAAAAATGTGTTTTTAGTCCCTACAAAAAAACTAGATGCTATAAAATATTAGTATAAAACAGAAAACCTTTGGGTGAAATTTTGCATTTGTTATCAGATTGTAGTCATATTTATATTTAATTGGCATTTTGTTTTGGAAAGCTACATAGTTTTGCTGTCTTCTGTTTGGAGTAGTCTTGACGCTCAAAAAGGTTGCCTAGATAGGCCACTGACCAGGGTTTAAAATGCATTCTGCATTTTCTGTCTATTCTGTCACAGTTGGAGAGGAGCTACCAAAGGTTCACAGCTTTCTATGCCAGCAGACACAGCGGACGCAAGCTCACCTGGCTGTACCACCTATCCAAAGGGGAACTGGTCACCAACTGCTTTAAAAACCGTTATACCTTACAGGTGTGACGAGATAAATGTGACTTGAATGCCGCATATTTCATGCATTAACGTTTAGAATTAACATCCAATATCCTGGTACACAGTATTCTGGGATTGTTACTGTTTTTGTCAAATAAAGTAGAATTTGGTCTTCTTGGGCGGTTGACTTGATTTGCATTTAAATGTTTATAAATGATCATCTCTGCAGGCGTCCACGTTCCAGATGGCCATTCTGCTGCAGTACAACACAGAAGACGTTTATACCGTCCAGCAGCTGACAGACAGCACACAGATCAAAACCGTATGTGAACAACTGCATTCAAAAAAAAATGCTGAACTTGTGTTTTCCAGCATATTGACCAAGTTTTTAAAAAATGTATATTTCAGGACATACTAGTGCAGGTCTTGCAAATATTATTGAAATCCAAGTTGCTGGTAAGTGATTTTTTCCTCTAAGTAGTCATATTTGACGCACATGCTAATGTTCAATAAATTGTACGTTTTTAGTTTTCATTCGCAAATCTGTGTAATTTTGTTCAGGTTCTAGAGGACGAGAACGCAAACGTGGATGAAGTGGAATTCAAACCCGACACCCTCATAAAACTCTTTCTTGGATATAAAAAGTGTGTACCCTGAGTGCTCCTCCCCTTAAAAACAATAGTTGTGAATCTGTAGCTTGGTTGCGTATAACATATTGTGCTCTAAAATGCAGCTGATTAAAAAAAACTTGCTTGTGAATATTGAAGTCTTGACTGTATTTCTCTGTCCAGTAAAAAGCTGCGAGTGAACATTAATGTGCCAATGAAAACCGAGCAGAAACAGGAACAGGAAACAACGCACAAAAACATAGAGGAGGACAGGAAACTGCTGATACAGGTATGTACATCCAAGCTCTAATAATAAATGATGAAGTTTTGCAGTATGCAGTCAAGCACTGTATGTACGTGTATAGAATGAGCATTATCAGTGTGTAAATAAAACCAGAACATTATGACCAACCAGGGTCAGAAATGAACTTTTCCATTTAATGGGCAAGATTTGCACACTGGATTTGATTTTCAGGGGCATTTTACTGGGCAGTTCTTTCCAAACAAATAATAAATATAAGGTTTTATCCTTTTATGTCAAATACTTAAAGGGATAGTTTACCCAAAAATGAAAATTCTCTCATCATTTACTTACCCTCATGCCATCCCAAATGTGAGTGACTTACTTTCTTCTGTAGAATGGAAATGAAGATTTTTAAAAGAATATCTCAGCTCTGTAGGTCCATACAATGCAAGTGAATGGTGACCAGAACTTTGAAGCTCCAAAAAGGACATGAAGCAGGGTATCCGAAATCCGGTTTTCACGTGTATGTTCAGTGTACATATACGCTGGTCCCGTGAGTGATGCTCTGGGGATCGAGATATTACCCATTTATTTTCTCCTTTGTCATTTCAACATTAACAGACTGGGTGAGAGAAGACACATTTTAGTAAGTTGTACCGTATCTTTTAACATGCCCTCAGAGGTTCATTCATGTTTTTTTCTTGCTTTTAAGTTGGAGAGAGAGAGTGCATTGCCCCCCTCCGTTTGAATGTCCAGCTACTATCTGTCACACGCACCATTAAAGAGTATAAATACAACATTTATTGTTTGAATTTTTAGATAAAAGTGACCTCATTTATTAGCTTAAAGTAAAATTGTGACTAAATTCTGACTCAAATGATGGAGCAAAACACAATTTGCACAATTTAGCCAAAAAAATTAACTATCACAAAACCCCAAATTTCACTGTTTCTTGGTCCAGGCATAAAATGACCAGCTAACATTTCACTAATCATATCAGCAGCACCTGGGAAAGTGTGAACAAGGACTAGTCAGGTGAAATCACTCCATCATTCTGATTGGATTATAAGAGCAGACTGATTGCTATAAAAGGAGGGAAGAAGTGCTTCCAATCATTGTGTTCCTGTTAGCAATGGACATCTCTAAAGAAAGATGTGCAGCCATCATCGCTTTGCATCAAAATGGCCTCACATGCAAGGAAATTGCTGCAAAGAATATTGCACCTGAAAGAACCATTTACCGGATCATCAAGAACTTCAAGGAGAGAGAGATTCAACTAGAGTGAAGAAGGCTTCAGGACATCCCAGAGTGACCAGCAAGCACCAGGACATCTCCTCCTGAGGAGTCAGCTACAGAATCGTGTCACCACCATTGCAGAGCTCAATATTGGCAGCAGTTTGGTGTGAGTGCATCTGCGTGCACAGTGAGGCGAAGACTTTTGGACAATGGCCTGGTGTCAAGAAGGGCAGCAAAGAAGCCACTTCTCTTCAAAAAAAACATCAAGGACAGACTGAAATTCTGCAGGAAGTACAAGGATTGGACAGCAGAAGACTGGTGCAAAGATATTTTCTCTGATGAAGACCCCTTCCGACTGTTTGGGACATCTGGAAAATCGATAGTCCGGAGAAGAAAAGGTGAACGCTACCATGAGTCCTGTGTCGTGCCAACAGTGAAGCATCCTGAGACCATCACAGGGAGTGGGCTCTCTCACAATTCTGCCCAAAAACACTGCCATGAATAAAGAATGGTATCAAAACGTCCTGCAAGAGCAACTTCTCCCAACGATCCAGGAACAATTTGGCGATGATCCGTGCATTTTCCAGCATGATGGAGCACCATGTCACAAGGCAAGTGTGATAATGAAGTGGCTCGGAGATCATTACATGGAAATTTTGGATCCGTGGCCAGGCAACTCCCCGGATCATAATCCCATTGAGAACATGTGGTCAATCCTCAAAAGGCGAGTGGACAAGCAGAAGCCCACAAATTGTGATCAACTCCGAGCACTAATAAGGCAAGAATGGATCGCCATCATTCAGGATTTGGCCCAGAATCTGATAACCAGCATGCCAGAGCGAATTGCAGAGGTTATGAAGAACAAGCGTCAACACTGTGAATATTGATGCCACACTTATAATGACATGATTTTAACCACTAGAGTTTCATGGATTTCTTTTATTCTTCTAGAAATTCATATTTGTGTTCTGCAGAACGAAGAAAGTCATACACATCAGGGATGGCATGAGGATGAGTAAATTATTAGAGAATTTTCATATTTAGGTGAGCTATCCCTTTAAAATTAAACATTGATTAACATTCGTTCACATAAAATTATATCAAAATAAACTTATACTGTATAATAATAATTATAATGTGTATAATTAGGCCTAAATGGAGGAATTCATCATCAGCCATTTTTTTGCCCCTATATTTTGAATTTCAGGGGTTATTTATTTTTTTAATATCAGTGGCATTTGTGCCCTTAGCACCCCTTAATTTCTGAACCAGTGACCCACTACATTTGCCATGGAGACACCAGCTGTGATTTTAAACATTTATTCCTTGACTTACTATTTGATTGGACTGCCAAAAGATTTCCAAGACTTTTTACACAAAATTTGATATAAAAGGTTAAATGGCCATATATGTTTCTGAGATGATAACTGGACAGCTGCATTAACCGTGAATTGTAGCAAGGTGATGTGACAACAGTTTAAAAGGAATATTCCGGGTTCAATACAAGTTAAACTCAATCGATAGCATTTGTGGCATTATGTTGATTACCACATAATCAGTTTCAACTTGTCTGTCCTTTAACAACAAAACAACAAAAAAAATCAAAGTTACAGAGAGGCACTTATTACACTTATACCAGTTTTTCACAATTCCCTACATTTAATCATAGAAAACATTCCCTGTCTTGGGTCAGTTAGGATCACTAATTTTAAGAATGTGAAATGTCAGAATAATAGTAGAAAGAATGATTTATTTCAGCTTTTATTTCTTCACATTCCCAGTGGGTCAGAAGTTTACTAACACTTTGTTAATATTTGGTAGTATTGACTTTTTGGGTAGCTTTCCACAAGCTTCTCACAATAAGTTGCAAATTTTGGCCCATTCCTTTAGACAGAACTGGTGTAACTGAGTCAGGTTTGTGGGCCTCCTTGCTCGCACACACTTTTTCAGTTCTGCCCACAAAGTTTCAATCGTATTGAGGGTCAGGGCTTTGTGATTGCCACTACAATACCTTGACTTCGTCCTTAAGCCATTTTACCACAACTTTGGAGATTCGCTTGTGGTCATTGTCCATTTGGAATACTCATTTGCGACCTGGCTTGAGATGTTGCTTCAATATCCTCAGAATGTTCCTTACTCATGGTGTCATCTATTTTGTGAAGTGCACCAGTCCTTCTTGCAGCAAAGCACCCCCACAACATGATGCTGCCACCCCCATGCTTCACGGTTGGGATGGTGTTCTTCAGCTTGCAAGCCTCACCCTTTTTCCTTCAAACATAACCGTGGTCATTATGGCCAAAAAGTTACATTTTTGTTTCATCAGACCAGAGGATATTTTTCCAAAAAGTAAGATCTTTGTTCCCACTTGCAAACTGTAGTCTGGCTTTTTTTGCTTCCTTGCTGAGCAGCATTTTAAGGTTATGGTGATATAAGACTCGTTTTACTGTGGATATAGATACCTGTCTACCTGTTTCCTCCAGCATCTTCACAAGGTCCTTTTGCTGCTGTTCTGGAATTGATTTGCACTTTTCGCACCAAACTAATTTCATCTCTAGGTGAAAGAATACGTGTGCTTTGTGCAGCACGATGGCTGCATGGTCCCATGGTTTTTATACTTGCGTACTATTGTTTGTACTGATGAACGTGGTACCTTCAGGCATTTGGAAATTGTTCCCAATGATGAACCAGACTTTTGTTTTTTTCATGATGTCAAGCAAAGAGGCACTGATTTTTAAGTTAGGCCTTAAAATACATCCACATGTACACCTCAAATTGACGCCAATTTGCCTATTAGAATCCAATTGGCTAATTGCCTAAAGGATTGACATCATTTTCTGGAATTTTCCAAGCTGCTTAAAGGCACAGTTAACTTGGAGAATGTAAACTTCTGAACCATTGGAATTGTAATGTACAGCGCTGGACTGAGAAGAGAAATCGGCCCGGGATTTTACATAGTAACTGGCCCAAATGTTGACTGGGGTGAGGTGTGTTTGCTGTCCTTTTCTGTATATCGCAGCGCCATTTTGTGGTCCTTTCTGCATAACGCAGCAGCACATTTTAGCTCATAGCGGCCCGTTTCGCAGCCGACCCACCGGCCCGCTCGTTTCTCCCAATGGCCAGCACCTTTTCAGCCCCAAAGTGCTTCGGCCCACCAGGAAAATGCCCGGTATGCCAGATTACCAGTCCAGTCATGGTAATGTAGTCAATCAAAAGTTAAACAACTGTCTGTAAACAATTGTTGGAAAAATTACTTGTGTCATGCACAAAGTAGATGTCCTAAATATTAGCAAAACTATAGTTTGCTAATTAAATCTGTGGAGTGGTTAAATGGGTTTTAATGACTTCAACCTGTTTATGTAAACTTCTGCCTTCAACTGTACAATGGATGTGAATGGGGCCAATTTTTGGACCGTTTAAAATGCAGAAATTGAAGCTTATAATTTTATAAAAGCTCTTACATTAATTCTGTTAAAACTAATGTATTATTTGAGCTGTAAAGTTGTTTAAATTTACATTTTAACAGTCATTTTAAGGGTTTAAAGTTTGCTGACATTGCATCATCATGATAACAAAGTTGTCAAATTGGCTATAACTTTACACGAAATGGTTAGTATGCAATTTTCTCACACTAAAATCATGTTTCCATGCATATTGTTTGTCTTTGCTATACTTTTGAAAAGATGAGTATTTTAACGTTCAAAAATTGGCCCCATTCACTTCCATTTTAAGTGCCTCACTGGAGCCCAGATTTTCTTTCTTTCTTTTTTGATTTTAAGAAAAGGAAGTTAAAATAAATCCCAAAATGCTCCAAGTTAAAATATATTTTTGTGGTAAACAATATTATGGCACAAAAGCTGTCGATTTATGTTTAACTTGTATTGAACTCCGAATACTCCTTTTAAACCTTTTATCGTTGTTTTTTTTAGGATATTCCCCGTACATACCGTGCATTGCATACAGTTGATTTGTATTAAATTCTGAATACCTGTAAAAACACATTACGTCTGCAGGCGGCTATAGTGAGAATCATGAAAATGAGGAAGGTTCTGAAGCACCAGCAGCTTCTGGCAGAAGTTCTGAACCAGCTTTCATCCAGATTCAAACCCAGAGTCCCCGTCATCAAGGTTGGTTATTCCTGTCATACAAACCTAGTCTGGTTTACAGGATACATTTACAAATATGGGAAATTAGACATTTGATTATCACAGAAACCCACAACAGACCTAATGCTGACTACGATTGGTCTTCTGTTACAGAAGTGCATTGACATCCTCATAGAGAAGGAATATCTGGAGCGGGTGGATGGAGAAAAGGACACGTACAGCTACTTAGCCTAAACATTTTATTGCTTCTCCACATCTTCACTGTCTCTTTCACTCTCACTTTTTTTTTTTTTAAGTTGTCTCAAGAGTAATAAATATCATTCCTCTTGATGTTTGGCCTGTGCTGATGGGGAATATGTGCACAGAAGGAATTTTAAATAGGAAATGGACAAACAAAAGAGGAGGATCTGTGTGTGCATCAGTGAATGTGTGTGTGTGTGTGGGAGCTGGACTTCACTGTTGTATTGGAGCGACCCACCCTGGATGGACAGACTGCATTTAACATGTACATACAAACAGAAATCTTGAGCTTTATTCTTGCTAAATTAAACATTACAGGTTTTTAAACCCCAAATAGAAATAAACCCTTCACATTAAGCATGCTATATCCTCTCAGCATTTAAATGAGGAAAGAAACAAAAATAAAAGATGCATTGAAATCTTGGAGAAGGGGCTAAACCTGGAAATTGTTTATGCCTGGAAGATATGAATAGAATAAATAGGAAAAAGGTGCAATTTTAGCTGCACTTCCCAAGAAGGAACGAGTTGGACAGGTCTGGAGACGTGTACTCTGCATTGTTACGTGCTACCAGAAAACCATTTGTATAGTGTTTCATTTTTTTTAAATGTGTGTTAAATAAAATAATTAAATGTTTCTGTATTTCTGATGCTGTGGAGTCGCTGACAAATGGACTCTTGCAGACGTAATGAAATGTTTTGAATATTCATTAGCAAAAATTATGCATATTTTGGCCATTTAAAGGTAGTTGACATGTAACATGATGTGCTCCATCTAAAACTATTTAAAACAACATTTTGCTAATTCATTCATAATTATTCATGCATGCTGCTTTTGTGGCTGTCTGTTTATTTTAGAGACTATATGGAGTATTTATAGTTTAAAAATCATCTGTAGCGTCGCACAGCACTAGTGCAGTCATGTAAAATTTGACCTAAAATCTTGTTTTGGGGGGGGGGGGACAACATGAGTTGTGGAAGATCAGATGTGATCCAGGAGCTTTATACCATTCGTGCCATTGAAGAGATGGTAATTCTATCCCTTACAGCCTCGTTGTCAATCCCATTAAAAATCAAAAATGTCGCTAGCGTGAATCAAGTCATTTTTATTTGTATAGGGTTTTTCAAAACACATCGTCAAAGCAGCTTTACAGAAAATCATACATAACAGAAAATTAAACTGAAATATCTATAAAACTTTGTTTAAAAAATATTGTAAATTGTGTTTTTGTATGAACTGTAAGATTAATGACTAATGTATTTGAAGTTCATCCTGGATTAACTACAGCAGTTCACATTGATGCATTGTCCATTGATAGTTGGCTGAAGAAAAGGCTTTTGTTGGCAAATAATTGAAAGTCTGCATTCCATTCGAGTCCATCATTAGACCAAGGTGATGCAGGCAGAGATCGGTGAGGTGCATCGCTGTTCAACCAGCAAGCCATTTCAATGATGTCTATCCTAAATCCAATGTTCAGGGAGTGGCATATGAAGTATCCCATCTCTTAAGGTTGGAGTTGGCATCAGTTCATCTCCGGAAAGCTATCGTAATAGACTGAAGTGATGTCTGGCTGGCACGGGCTGCATTTAGTAGTCATTAACTAGAGACATATAGCAGTAGAGTCCAGACCAGACTTAAAACGAAATTTCTGGCAATTCAATCTTTGATTTCACTGATACACTCTGCTAATTTGGAAATTTGACAGATTTTGTCAGGTTTCAAAGAAATATAAAGTTGGGTATCATCGGCATAACAGTGAATATGTATTCCACAATTCCCGATCATTTCTCCCAGGGGAAGCATATATAAGGAGAAAAGAAGAGGCCCTAAAACTGTTCCCTGTGGCACTCCATACTGAACTTTTGTTTGATTTGACAATTCCTCATTTACACAGACAAAATGGTAGTGGCCTACTAAATAGTACCTAAACCATGCTAATGCAAGTCCACAAATGCAATATAATTCTCCAGCCTATTCAAGAGAATGTCATGATCTATGGTGTCAAAGGCAGCACTAATATCCAAAAGCACTAGAAGAGAAATGCAGCTACGATCAGATGATAAGAGCACCTCTGATAAATGCAGTCTCCTGACTGAAATTGTTCATATATACTATTTCGCTGTAGAAATGAACATAGTTGAGAGGACACAACCTTTTCTAGTATTTTCGAAATGAGGGGAAATTTGAAATCGGTCTATAAGTAGCCAATTTTCCAGGAACATCTGTTACTTTTCTCAACCCAGTTCAGAACAGGCCAATCACTGTCGTTTGTGATTGTTGAATATAATTTTTATATTTTAAACGAATTTCATTGAAATTACTCACACATTTTTCCAATAGTATATCAGGAACTAGTCTTTTTAAGATTAAGACTTTTTAAAAGATTATACTTTTTAAAACACAAACGTATCGGATAAAACAAAAAAAACGGCCCAATTTTTGGGCCATCAAGCGCTCCCTTAAGGAAGCCTCTGCTACTACTACTGGAAACAGCCATGATGCCGCTCATTTGAAATAATACGTATTTAAAAAGGTGTGTGATTGGAGAGCTCATTACCTGCACAGGTGTGTGTGACTGATGGAGCCCGGATCTGAAGCTGCGACCGCTGGCGTCCAAGTGCGCGATGAGCTCTCCGAGAAATGTCAAAAGTTATTTCTGGAGTTTTTGGAGGAGTAAGTGCGTTTGCTATAGTGTCGTTTAAATCGGGAGCTCTATTAAATTGACTTCTCAAATATAGGTGTGAATAACTAGGTTTCAGGATAAAAACGGTGATGTGTTATATCTGACTGATGCGCAAGAGCTGATCAGACCAGAGAGGAACACACTGACTGTGAACTTCAGTAACATCGAGCATTTCAACCAACAGCTGGCCACCACCATTCAAGAGGAATATTACAGGTGAGCAGAACAGGTGTTTTACAGTAAGGTAAAATATCTAAAAATATTTAGACAAAGTCGTTATTATACAATGTGATATTTAGCATTTTTATAGATAGATAGATAGAATATAATGTACAGCTAAGACATAAACTGAACAAGTTTCACAGACATGTGACTAACAGAAATGGACTAATGTCTCCCTGAACAAAGTGGGGGTCAAAAAAATCAAAAGTTACCGTCAGTATCTGGTGTGGCCACCAGCTGCATTAAGTATTGCAATGAATCTCCTCATGGACTGCACCAGATGTGCCAGTTCTTACTGTGAGATGTTTCCCCACTCTGCCACCAAGGCACTTGCAAGTTCCCGGACATTTCTGGTGGGAATGGCCCTAGCCCTCACCGTCCAATCCAACAGGTCCCATATGTGCTCAATGGGATTGCGATCCGTGCCGTGGCAGAACACTGACATTCCTGTCTTGCAATGAATCACGCACAGAACAAGCAGTATGACTGATGATGTCAGGATGAGCCTGCAGGGAGGGTACCACATGAGGGAGGAGGATATCTTCCCTGTAACGCACCGTGTTGAAATTGTCTGCAATGACAACAAGCTCAGTCCGATGATACTGTGACACACCGCCCCAGACCACGATGGACCCTCCAGATTGATCCCTCTCCAGAGTAAAGGCCTCTGTGTAATGCTCATTCTTTGACGATAAACCCAACCATCTAAGAATCACCCCTGGAGAAACAAAACCATGACTGACTCTTCAGTGAAGATTGAAGAGCACTTTATGCAAGTCCTGTCTGGTCCAGCGAAGGTGGGTTTGTGCACATAGGCGACGTTGTTGCCGGTGATGTCTGGAAAGGACCTGCCTTACAACAGACCTACAAGCCCTCAGTCCAGACTCTCTCAGCCTGAAGGAAGTTTTCTTCCAGGATAACCTTGTTCGTGGCTTGATTAATGCATCCTTCACAAAGACTGCCCGATTCCAGCATTGCTGAAGGACCCCCAGATCTAGACCCTGTTATGGCCAGCCCAATCTCTAGACCTGAACCCCATTGAAAACCTCTGGAATGTGATCAAGAGGAAGACGGATGGCCACACGCCATCAAACAATCTGAGCCGCTTGAATTTTTGGCCAGGAGTGGCATAAAGTCAACAACAGCGACGTGAAAGACTGGTAGAGGGCATGCCAAGATGCATGAAAGCTGTGGTTGAAAATCAGGGTTATTACACCAAATATTGCTTTCTAAGTTAAAACATGAATTTGAACTCTTACGTTGCATTATTCGAGTTGACAACACTGATTTTTTTTTTTTATTTTGACTAGTTTAATAATTGGAATTTGGGAGAAATGTTGTCAGTACTTTATAGAATAAAATGGTCATTCACACACACTCATACACCAATGGTGGCAGTGCTGCCATGCAAGGCACTAGCCTGCCATTGGGAGCAACTTGGGGTTCAGTGTCTTGCCCAAGTGGCATGTGGAGTTAAGTGGGCCGGGAATCGAACCGCCAATAAATAATTTGCGCACTGCTATTACGCAAACAAGTTGCGACACAAGATGAGAAATTTAAGAATATTTTTTTTTTAAATGTGTAAAAGATTACTTGTATTAAAGAAAATTTGCTTAAAACATAATTTTTGCCCATTGTGTAATTTCTCTCTGGTAATTATGGTGATCTCACATACTCATCCTGTGTTTTTCAGGGTTTACCCGTTTCTCTGCAGAGCGGTTCGCCACTTTGCCAGAGACCATGGAAATGTTCCACCATCCAAAGAATTTTATGTGGCTTTTTCCGACTTCCCATCCAGACAAAAGTAAGCACTTCTAATGTTTTAGTTTCTGAAGACCGTTTTGTAGGATTTGATCACTCTAAATCTTAAATTGAGTTTTAAATCGAGATTTATTCTTTCCTCCTACAGGTAAACCATTTTAAATTAGTTTGACTGTCTTTCACCCTCTCACTGATGCTTAGACTTGAACCTTTGAAGTACCTTTAAGATTTCTATTTATTTTTAAATGACCGCTATTGTGATTGGCTATCCTCTTATGTGAAATGAGTAACACTCCCATCTGCCCATGCTGCCCAGAATCCGTGAGCTGTCCACCGCCCGCATCGGGACACTGTTACGCATCAGTGGTCAGGTGGTGCGAACTCACCCCGTACACCCAGAACTGGTCAGTGGCACTTTCCTCTGTCTGGACTGCCAGTCTGTCATCAAAGATGTGGAACAGCAGTTCAAATACACTCAACCAACCATCTGCAAGAACCCGGTGTGCGCCAACCGCCGCAGGTTCATGCTCGACACCAACAAGTCCCGCTTCGTTGACTTCCAGAAAGTAAGAATGTAGTCAACGTGACGGAATGTGGAAGTCTGTGTTTATAATATCAATACAATAGTTTTGACTTTCCCCAAATTGGCAGAAAAAAAAATCCCAACTAATTGCCAACAAAATGTATAATTACTTTAAAACGCATTTTAAATATTGCATGATACTTTATAAATTATTTATTGTATTTTTTTTCTTCACCTTTTTTATTTTTTGTCAGGTGCGCATTCAGGAGACGCAGGCGGAGCTGCCGAGAGGTTCCATTCCCCGCAGTGTGGAGGTGATTCTGAGGGCGGAGGCCGTGGAAACCGCGCAAGCGGGAGATCGCTGTGACTTCACTGGCACACTGATTGTTGTACCTGATGTGTCCGCTCTGGCACTTGCTGGTACTGATCAATTTCCTCGTGTGTGTGTGTGTCCCCACATGCCCTCTGAGTAAAATCAATTTCAGTCACATCTGATATATTCAACATGTCTGATCTTTCTAGGTACACGGGCAGAGACCAGTAGCAGAGTGACTGGGAAGGAGGGCTTTGAGGCAGATGGTATTCAGGGCTTAAAGGCTCTTGGTGTCCGAGAACTCTCCTACAGACTGGCCTTCCTAGCCAACTATGTGGCCGCAACCAATCCACGGGTGAGAGCCTTTTATAACCATTTTTATGGCAGATCATCATTCCTTAAATAATAAAAAAAAAGGAATGTATTATTACACACACAGTATTGTGCAAAAGTTTGAAATTTGTGAAAATTATTGCTTAGTCTTCAGAAATGTTGCTATAAATAGATTTATTAATGTCATACAAAGTCTAGTAAACAGGGGGAAAAAGCTAAATCAATATTTGGTGTGACAACCTTTTGCCTTCACAACAGCACCATAGGTACACCTGGACACCCTATTTTTATTTATTTTTTCTCTCTTCTTGGTTGTTGGCAGATGGGATGTTCCAAGCTTCTTGGAGAATTTGCCACAATTCTTCTGTTTATTTAAGCTGTCTCAATTGCTTCTGTCTCCTTGTAATCACAGACTGACTCCATGATCATAATAAAATTATCAAAAAAGGGAAATCTAAACCATTACTGCTGATCACAATTTTGGTTGTGTAATTTGTAATCCATACCAGGTTACATTTAATAGGTAATCTACCCAACACATAATTAGTTGTTTTTTTTCGGTTGTAGTTTGGAGGGAAGGAGCTTCGTCCGGAGGATCAGACCGCTGAGAGTGTGAAGAACCAGATGACTGTGCAGGAATGGGAGAAAGTGTTTGAAATGAGCCAAGACAAAAATCTCTATCATAATCTCTGCACCAGTCTCTTCCCCACCATTCATGGTACTCCGTGATCATTTCTCAATCGGCATACTTCATTGATTATTGCATTCATATTAGTTTGATCGATATATGGCTTGCAGTGGCCAATGCTGATATAATGCTTACATACTGGTACATGTATCTCTATATGTTATACATTAGTGCTGTCAGTCAATTCAAATATTTAATCCTGATTAACTGCTTGTATCGTGATTAATCGCTGATTTTGAAAGTGTGTGTCTGTCTGTCTGTCTGTGTGTCCTTTTTAAAGTGCATTTTAATTCCTTCTCAGAAAAGAAAACGATATGCAACAATGATTTTATTAACATTTTCCAAACGATGCATTGCACAGTATAAAGAAACATTTTAAATTAATTGCATGTGTTAATGCGTTATATACACGCACAACAATTAGTTCCGGTCCTCAAATCTGATTGGACGAGAGACGTTCCATGAGCAATGATGGCCTGACACTCCGAAGCCTCATTGTGTGTATCACTCTGCTTGTGTTCGTCATCCTAAACTAAAGTGTAAGAGCAGTGCATATGTGTTAAGTCACTATAGGCTATGTGTCTCTTTACATGTTGTTGTTGTTGTTGTTGTTGTTTTTTTTTTACATATGTTAGCCAGCAGGTGGTGGCAAAAGATCATTTTTGTGTGTAATATGAGCCAGTTGGTGATGTCAAGTGAATCTGTTAGTCATTGTTTACATAGAACAGCACTCTGTGATCGCTCGTATTACTGCTACACGACTAAAGCTAGGAAATGGCTTTTAAACATTTTTAAATAAATAACTTCAGCATTAAGGCTCTTCACAGCTTCACATCCATCCTTTGTTTATTCTATACCTTGTTCGAAACGGCACAAACTGTGATACTATTTCTGAAGTGACATTTTTGAATTACTAACGGAGGTTTGGACACATCATTTGTTTTGAACCAGCAAAGAACGATTCTGATCGGTCGCGTAAGAATGTAGTTCCCTGCATTTTTCCATGCATTTTTATGACCATACTCTGTTTTTCCTAATTTTTTAAAATGTACTTGTTCATTGAATGTGTGTGTGTGTGTGTGTGTGTGTGTGTGTGTGTGTGTGTGTGTGTGCGCACAATCACAGAGTGCGATTATGGCCCTATAGCAGCACTTAAGGCCGTGTGTGATAAATGAGAGTACACAAAGATGATTTTACATTTAACAGTTATTTTACACAATATTCACCCTATAAATGAAAACCAAAAAAATTCAGTCTGTCATTAGATTTTTGGAACTGATGAACTAACATTTAATTTAATCGGCAAAGCATGCGCATGTATCGGCTGATGTTAATAATCCCAGCATTAAAAGATATTTACAGATTAATTGATCTGGCTGCCATATCAGTCTACCATTATTCCATATGTTTCTTTTGTTCTAATTAAGTAGGAAGTCTTGCAGTTTTTAATCACTTCCACCCTTTTTTTTTTTTTAAAGGTAATGATGAAATTAAACGAGGGATTCTGCTCATGTTATTTGGTGGTGTTGCCAAAACAACCATGGAGGGGACGTCTTTGCGTGGAGACATCAACGTGTGCATAGTTGGAGACCCGAGCACATCTAAGAGCCAGTTCCTCAAGTAAATGGAATGTGCAAAAGGCACTTCATTGACCGGATAATATGAGAATCGTTGAGTGTCTGATTTGTGGATGTGATATTTATTTGTATTTATTAATTTTTTCTGTTTCAGGCATGTGCAGGATTTTGCCCCGAGAGCGGTGTACACCAGCGGAAAGGCCAGCAGTGCCGCCGGTCTGACTGCTGCTGTGGTCAAAGACGAGGAGTCGCACGAGTTTGTCATTGAAGCAGGAGCCCTCATGTTGGCTGATAATGTACGTTTTGCCAATTCCTGGTAGATTCTGCAATATGTTCAAAGAATATGTTCGTTGCTTTGCACTTTTCCTGGAAATGTTCCACCTTTTAAATCTGGCAGCATGTGACTTTCGAGTGGTTTTTAATTCTTCACGTTCCCTCTTTAGGGGGTTTGTTGTATAGATGAGTTTGATAAGATGGATCTGAAGGACCAGGTGGCCATCCATGAAGCCATGGAACAACAGACTATCTCAATCACAAAGGCTGGCATCAAGGTGGGTGTCCATCTGATGGATGCATCTGAAAGCTCAATATATTCTCTAGTTTCTGTTTTGAAGAAAACATTTAAAAGCCTCCCTAAATCAGCCGGATCCCGTTTTTGCGTTTAGAGATGGGGTGTAGTGAAATTCACATTGGAATGAAACCATTGCATTTATGAGAGGTCCTCACTAAAAGCTTCTAAAGGCTGTGTGTTTCTTTTTAGGCTACTCTGAATGCTCGCACCTCCATCCTGGCTGCTGCCAACCCCATAGATGGCAGATACAACCGCGCCAAATCCCTGAAACAGAATGTCAACATGTCGGCTCCTATCATGTCCAGATTTGACCTTTTCTTCATACTGGTGGATGAATGCAATGAGGTCAGACGTTAAATAAAGTTGAGTACAACAAAAATAAATGCAGCATAACAAAATGTTATAAATGTTTTTTTTTATTAATATATTAGGTGACTGACTATGCCATTGCCAGACGGATTGTGGACCTTCATGCCAGGAATATTGAGTCCGTAGAAAGAGTTTACTCTACTGATGAAATCCAGAGATACATACTATTCGCCCGTCAGTTTCAGCCCAAGGCAAGGCATCGTCTAACACGGTTTTATGTCCTCTGCTTGTCACAGAAAGGAAAGACTCAGAAGTATTGTTTAATAAAGTATAAGATTAGATGATCTAACTGATATCCTGCATTTTCTAGATCACTCCAGAGGCTCAGGAGTTTGTTGTGGATCAGTACAAGCGTTTGCGGCAGAGGGATGGAGGAGGAACCACCAAATCGGCCTGGAGAATCACAGTGCGGCAGCTGGAGAGCATGTTGCGTCTGTCCGAGGCCATGGCCAGACTCTACTGCTCAGATGAGGTCACAACACTTTTCATACACTCATTCAACATATACAGTCGTGCATTAGCTGTAAGTAGATTTGGAAATGTCAATTCTCCTCTTCCCTGAAAAAGGTTCTGCCTAAACATGTGAAAGAGGCATTTAGGCTCTTGAATAAATCCATCATTCGCGTTGACTCCCCTGACATCAATTTTGACCAAGAACAAGAGGATGATGTTAATGGTGAGATACTGACTGTTTCATCCCTAGCAGTGAGGTACAGTGGTGGCCAAAAATATTGGCACCCGTGTTAAATATGAGCAAAAACTGTTTATCCTATAACTGAAAGATGGGAAATATCTCATTATTAAATATTTTTTTCTCAAATGCGTTTGCCACCATTATTACCACCGCTAGAAATTCATATGTGTAAAATATATCTGAAGGATATTCCCATTTTTGTGTGTGTGTGTGTGTGTGTGTGTGTGTGTGTGTGTGTGTGTACTGGGTGGCTAGGTACATAAGGTAACACACAGGCAAAATTCCCTTAATCATCAATCGCAGTGAGTTACACTAAGAATATAGTTCTGAATTCACAAAATGGGAAGTGTCTATAAGAAAATAGCCAAAGCATTGAACATGCCCATTTCCACTATCAGGGCAATAATTAAGAAGTTCCAATCAACTGGAGATCTTAAGAATCGGCCTGGAAAAGGACGTGTGTCTGTATTGTCTCCACGCACTGTGAGGAGGAAGGTTCAAGTGGCCAAAGAATCTCCCCAGGATCACCGCTGGTGAATTGCAGAAATTAGTTGGTGTCTTGGGGTCAGAAAGTAAAATAAATGGCAGACATAACCTACATCACAAGTTGTTTGGGAAGATTTCAAGAAAAAAGCCTCTGCTCTCATCCAACAACAAACTCAAGCGTCTTCAGTTTGCCAGGCACTACTGGAACTTCAAATGCGACCAGGATCTGTGGTCAGATGAAACTAAAGAGCTTTTTGGCAGCAAACACCAGAGATGGGTTTGGCGTACACAGAGATGAAATGCCCATATGCCCAGGTTTAAAAGTGGTGCTGCATCTTGAATGTTGTGGGGCTGTTTTTTCTCTTGGACATCTTGTTTGGATACATGGCATCATGGACTCTATCATATACCAACAGATAACAAATCAAAACCTGACTGCCTCTGCCAGAAAGCTTACAATGTTCCCTGGTTGGATCTTCCAGCAGGACAATGATCCAAAACAAACATCGATATCAACACTATTTCACTGACCACACAATCAAGGTTCTGCCATGGCCATCCCAGTCCCCTGACCTGAACCCCATAGAAAATGTGTGGGGTGAACTGAAGCGGAGAGTCCACCAACATGGACCTCTGAATTAGAAGGATCTGTAGAGATTCTGTATGAAGGAATGATCTCAGATCCCTTGCCAGGTGTTCTCTAACCTCACTGGGCATTATAACAGAAGACTCAGAACTGTTATCTTGGCAAAGGGAGGTTGCAAAATTATTGAATAAAAGGGTGCAAATAATTATGGCCATGTGTTTTTGAGAAAAATATTTGTTTAATTGGATCTCCCATACGCGTGCATGCTCTCATGCCATTCCAGATGTGTATGACTATCTTCTCCAGAACTGTGCAAGATGTCTCTGCTCTGGAGTTTAAAAACCACCACCAAAGGCACCACAAAAGTAATCCATAAGTGTCCAGTGGTTTAATCCATGTCTTCAGAAGTGATGTGAAAAGCGTGGGTACAATCAATCTCCATTTTCACTTCCACTTTCTTCTTGTGTTTTTGATTCACATCTTGCATGCATATCGCCACCAACTGGTCAGGGAGGATAATTTATTTATGGATTACATTTATGCTGCCTTTTATGCACATTTTGGAGCTTCAAAAAGTTGGTCACCATTCGCTTGCATTGTGAGAACCTACAGAGCTGAGATCTTATAGTCTTTGTGTTCTGCAGAAGAAAGTCATACACATCTGGCATGGCATGAGGGTGTGTGTGTATATGATAGATTTTTCATTTTTAGATGAATGATAACTTGAATGATTATTCTGCCCTGCAAAGACAAATTGCAGTAACTACAGTCTAAACCGTGTTATGACCCAAATCAAGTCTCTTACCAGGGGTTTTCAAACTGGGGATCCCCAAGAGGGACTCAAGAAGGTCCTACGGGGGTCAGAGATGAATTTGAGACCTAAAAAAACAGATTATTGTTAAAGGATTTTAAACCATTTAATTTTCCTTTATGACTATGACAGGTAACCCTTAACAATGAAGTTTGATTCCTTTAATATTAGTTAAAACTACATTTGTTAATATAAGAACGAACAATACTTTTACAACATTTATAAAAGTATATTGGTTGACGTAAATGTTACATTTGAAATTAATAAATACTTTTTTTTCTTTTTTTTTTTTTTTTTTTTAAAGTTATTAGTAGATGCATAAGAATGTAAACTAGTCTGGAACAATTGTGTTTTTCAGTTAACGTTAACCATGATTATTTAAAAAGATTTTTCGTTATTCGTTCATAACACCCAATGCATTTACTAGTGGTAACAAATGGAACCTGATTGAAAAGTGATACCCAATGACCAAATGAAAGCCAGTTGTTTGATTTTTGCTAATAACAAATCTGAATGCATATTAATAGCATGCTTGCTGTTGCTTGCATGCATGCTTCACTCAATACAGATTGGACTTTAAAGCATATTTTCATAGTATGTGTTTTTGGAAGGGGGTCGCTTGTGATGAGTTCATGTTTGGGGTTCTTGGGATGGGAAAAAGTTTGAAAACCCCTGTCTTAGACTAATTTGTTCTGTGACATTCAGGTTTGGCTTAACCATGCTCTCAAAACCTTGAAGCTATTTTTCAGTTACTTTGTTTTGGCTTTGTAGGACAATATTGTAAAATATTGGAAGTGTGTCTGACACTAAACTTTTAAACTTTAAACTTTTTTGCTGATTTCAGTTGTATCTGAAGATCAAAATGAATTGTTTGGTAAAGAGACAGAAGGTCAAAATGAAGTTCATGAGAATGGTCATGTGATGGAGGCCATGGACACTGAAGCAGGAAAACCGGAGAAGCCGACGTTGGCCAAACCAGCGCTCCGATTGTCATTCGCGGAGTACAAGAGAATCTCCAACCTGATGGTGCTGCACATGCAAAAGATGGAGCAATGTGAGTTCATGAAGTTGGTGTATACCACTAAAAGCATATTTAAGCAACAGTTGAAATGAAAATAGTCATTTACTCACCCTCATGTTGCTTCACAACTATTATTTTACAAACTGTCCCACCTGCTCTTCACCTAATGAAAGGGGATCGGTGGCTGTCCAAAGCACTAGATGTTGTTCACTGAAAGTCTCCCTCACGAATATCTTCTAGTGCAAATAATATCTTGAAGTTCCTCACACAAAGTTTTTTTTTTTTTATGTCTTCAGTTGTATGGACTACGTTTATGGTGCTTTTGTCCCTCACAGTCCTTTTTTTTGTTTTGTAGAATTAGAAATTCTTCTAATGAAGAAAAACATTTTTTTTTTTCATTTGGATGATCTATCACTTTAAGCGTGTGTGTGTGTGTGTGTGTGTGTGTGTGTGTGTGTGTGTGTGTGTGTGTGTGTGTGTGTGTGTGGGGGGGGGGGGGGTGTTTTTTTTTTTTTTTTTTTTTAAATGAACCAATTGCTTGCAAGGTTCACTGGCATTGCATCATCATGGCAAAAAAGCTGTAATATTGTATATAATTTTACAGCGATCAGGTTAGTTAGAAATGTAATCTCTAATGTGTATTTTAAAGTTTCTGTACTGGCTCCATTAAATTCCATTGTTAAATATATTTAGTTGTAATTAACATTATGCCACAAATGTTGTCGATTGAGTCAAACTTGCTTGGAACAATCCATTAACCCTTTAATGCACACTTCCTTATTTAATGCATCTGACCCTGTACATTTTTTTTTTTATTTTATTTTTTTTTGGGGGGGGGGGGGGGGGGGTTGGTTAGTGCCCACACCTCTAGTATTCCTCAACTTTTGTCTTCTGAAGTATATAAAAAAAAATAATTAATTGATGAAGTTGTAAATATATACAGTATATAACTGCTTAATTGCCAGGACCATTAAAGACCTGAGATACTGTGTGTAATATTGTTGCTTTTTTGTTGCAATTTCATAATTTATCATGAAAAAAATATGATTTAATATTTATAAGTTTACCATCACAGGAGATATATATATATATATATATATATTAGTTGACAAATGAGTTCTATATTCATGCAAATTACTAATATATCACAGTGATTTCTTTTTGTGATTATCAGTATTCTAGATGTGTGTGTTCACGCAGTGGCGCAGATAGGATTTTTTAACTGGGGGGGGACCAAGCTGTCAGCAAATGAGTTACTTTGCGTAATTTGGGCTAATGATTTGCACTAAAAAGCCATTGGGGGATTCTTATTTGAAATCATAGATAAACAACAATGAACAAAGGCCTACCTGATCACCGCTAGCAATGCATGATCAGACTGATGTTTGACTAATATGCCAATCACCCACCAAACTTCATCGGGTCACTATGAATCTGGGGGGGTCATACCACCCCCCCCCCCCCGTCCCTAGTGCCATCTGCGCCCTTGTGTTCACGTACGTATTAGAAATGCCATTTCTCACTCCGGATGGCACCGGGTGTTTTAGTGCTGAACACATGAACAGCTTGATATGACTATCGTCACTTGGGTGTCCAACTGAAATGATGTATAGTCATGTAGCTCAATGTGTGTGTGGCGCCAGTTGTGTCATGAAATTTCAGTGTTGAAGTATTTAATTCTGTTCGATTATTGTTGCTTTTTTTTTTTTTTTGGTAAAACCTCAAATATCGGAATATATTCTATTATTTTCTAATTGTCTTGAAAATGTTTTGAAATTGACACTATCTGGGCATTTTTGTGATGGCTATACACGCCGAGTCGCTAAAGACCAAGTACGTAATGTTTGGCGAGACAGACGTGCATTTAAGGGTTAATGAAGTTGTGTGTTCTAGTGGATGAGGAGTCGTCTCTGAAGAAGAGTGAACTGATTAACTGGTACCTGAAGGAGATTGAGAGCGAGATCGAGTCGGAGGCTGAACTCATCGGCAAGAAAAATCTCATAGAGCGAGTGCTGCACAGGCTCGTCCACTACGTTAGTATTCATTTATCATCCCGCTTTAGGACAGCTCTTATTAAACGCACCGATCGCTTGATCTGAATAGATAATTGTCTGACGTGAACACAAAATGCCCCGTTTTTCCATTGCAGGATCATATCATCATAGAGCTGACTAAAACCGGGCTAAAGAAGATCAGTGAGGATGGAGACGAACCCATCACCGAAGATGATCCGTATTTAGTGGTGAATCCCAACTACATACTGGAAGACTAATCATGCTGGCAACTTATCTGTGCTGGTTTGATGCTTCAATAATCTTAAATCATGACAGACTTAATATGCTCTATTTTTGATGACATAAATGAGGAAAAATAAATGCATTCATATTTTGCACTTGTGGCTTTTTATTGAACACCAGGTGGCGCAATATATCCTCAATGCATGACTAGCTGGCTACATTACGCAACACGATTGAATAGAAAATGAATACAGAAATTGCAGGGTATCAATACAGCTTCATGCAGTGGCAAATTACACTAATCCTTTTTTATTTTATAGTCATGCATATTTAGCAAAATCAAAAGTTGCATAATTTCCTGCATTCTCTGGGTATGTAAATTGCTCTTCTGCAAGCGTTTTGTCGAGCACTAGCATGAACTAGCGTCTAGATTAAATCAACAGATCTCTTGCGGCTCTCTGAACTATTTGACTTTAATGTATGTGACAAGCACTGACGTGTAATTAATATGCATTGTTTAACTTCCATTGATTTAATGTCGTATTCAAATGCATGCACATATGTATGGAACAATGTAAATCATTGGATGGAAGATGATTGGTTCTGGATCTGAAATCAATCCTTATTTGGAAACTCTTGCGAAACAAAAGATGTAATTTGGATGGGAAATTTTAGGAAAGGCTTAAAGCAATTGCAAAGCTGCCCGATGAAATCCTAGTTCTGCATGCCGCAGTGTAAGTGCATGTATGCCCTGTAGTGTGATACTTCAATACTTTTCATAAGAGTATAGCGCAGCACTGATTTTCTGGTACGTAAAAGGAACCCACACACACACACACACACACACACTTTTTCAGCGTCGTGAGCAGGAGCACTGCGTTATGTATTCGCAGTGTGTCCGGTTGGCCTATAATGAACGTCAACTTTTTAAAGCATGTTTGCAAGAACGCCGAATCTGATTGTTTTTAACCCTTGTGAGTCAGTAAATTAGTTACTCGGAGGTCCTTCGAATACAAAAATGTTCTTGTCAAAAGACTGCCATAATAATATATTTTAATATTATTTTTCCACTTTCAATGAGTTAATTTAGTCCTGATCATAACTACCAAATATTCATTAATTTTCAAGATTTTAACCCTTTAAATGCTAGTTTGTTTATATAATGCCACTGTGATTTTTATTTGTTTATTTTTTTTAATAGGAAACAAAAAATTATATATTTGTTTTTTTACTAAATGATAAGAGGAATTTTTTTTTTATTTTTTTTCACAGTCTGGGAGATGCCAATATTTAGCAACAACACTGATTGTGATGCTTAATTATTATTTTGTGCAGTGTCATGTTAAAAAAAAAAAAAACCTGTCATACTCGGGACCTTAGAGGACATGATGTCAGCATACAAAAACTGCCATAAAAATATATATATTAATATTTTTTTCCACTTTCACTGACTGACAAATATCAGTCCAGGATCATAACTTCTAAATTTTCATTCATTTTTCAGGATTTTAACCCTTTAATTGCCAGTTTGTTTACAAAATGCCACTGTTGTTTTTTTTTTACACCCGCCCACACACATTTCTCAATACATGCATACAAAACACACTCTGACATCTGTACCAACATGCCCACACAATTTTAGCTGCAACATGTATTCAATTGGCCTTCAGTGCTCTATAATACAGCAGACAGAAAATAGGGAAAAGGCATGTATTTGCTCCATAGGCTAAACATGTGAAAAATGGGGCCATTTGGTAGAAAATATATAAAAAAAAGTTTAATTATGAAGCTAGTTCTCCAGAATAAAGGATAATATTATAGAATTCATGATTTTATGCTTTAATGGCACTGGGATCAAATATTGCTGTTTTAATGGGTTTCAATGGGGATATTTTTGTCCTGAAGGTCCTGAGTGTATTTTTTGTGTACAAAGTTTATTATTTATGTATTTTAGGAACTGGTTGAAATGTAAAAATGTCCCGAAGGTCGCACAAAGGTTAATCGCGAGAACGCGTCTAGGCTGAAGTCCACCTCTACACACGGGATGTGCGTGAGAGCTCGCGTGACGCTGCGCGTTCAGTGATCCGCCAAATGAAGCGCACGCGCCACCCAGAGCGGCTATAAAACATCAGCGCGCTCGTGATCTCGCGCTCATGCAGTGAGTTTATTCTTATTCACTTTCGGGATGTTTTAGGTGTAAAAACTCTTAAAATAGCCCATGTTAATCGGTTCAAGGAATCTGTTCTCGACACATAAAGGTTTGCAGACGCTGCATGTGGATTTTGGTGAGTTTTTGCCTTGTGTATCTTCAGAGTTTGGTTTCAGGCTGACATGTGTCAATGTTTTTCTCTATGGAGTGATATTGGAAAATGTTTATTGTTTGTCCCTGTCTGTTTCAAAGCTGAAAGTTTGCCTGCAAACTAAAGAGGCTCTTTGGAGAGGTGAAGGATGATTCCACCTGGAGATAGTTTGTATGCTGGTCGAAAAAGAAAAAAACCGATTCAGAAACAGTTAAGTAGCGATTTCTGTCTACAATATTATTGTAGGCTATATAATAATAACAATATAAAATAACATTATTATTATGTACAACAACAAAGCAAATATTTTACGTAATTATTAACCAATTCCGGCACTTTTTCTATCATTGTTTTCCAGTTTTATTATTATAATTATTAAAATACAAAAATTCAAATATTTCATTTTTTTTTTTTTTTTTTTAACCACTGCTGGCACATTTCCGGTCTTATTTGTTTATTTATTTATATATTTTTTTTTAGGTTTTATTGTTTTTATCATCATCATTATTAATGTTAATATGTGTAAAGTTAAAAAAAAAAAAAATAAATAAAAAAAAAAGTGCCAGAGAACTGGTAAACATCCAAACATTGATTGGGATTCATGTGGTTTTAATTTATGACACTAAATGAACCCTTTGTGTGATCAGGAAACCAGAGAAAGCGGGCTGGAAGACGAACCCGTCCAAGAGACATCGTGACCGTTTCAATGCAGAACTGGACCGGCTGGCGAGTCTGCTGCCCTTCGGTGCAGATGTCATCTCCAAACTGGACAAACTGTCAGTGCTGAGACTCAGCGTCAGTTACCTTCGGGTGAAGAGTTTCTTTCAAGGTAGAGTAAAATGTTTTCAATGCACATTCCCTTAAACAATGGACCTTCCAACATTACACACTTCAGTCCTGCCAAAAAGTATTTGGACACACAAGTCATGCTTCAAATTGATGGAAGTCATTGCGTTCAATAATACAATATCAAACCAAATTGCATTTAATAAAAAAAAATCTCAATACGATAGATGTAATGTAGAAAATTAGACAAAGAATTTGGACTTTTTGGTTGTTTAGCCTGCCTGATAGTCATGTGATGACTTTAATATTTTGAGTTAACATCATAGAACATATTTTGGCAGGTCAGTGATATTTAAGGCACCTGTGTGGCATTTGACCCCTACTACAATTGAAGATCCAGCATAGCGCCTCCTAAATGTGCAGTTTTTACACCATTTTTGTATTGTTGGCATGGCATATCATATTTACATTTTTATATGGTGAACGCAGCAGTTCAAATGGAAAAGTGGGGTGATCAATCCCCCACTCGGTTTAGTTCCTTCATTTTTGGGGGGTTTACATGCATGATTTCTAAAACTTGAAATACAATTTTAGAAATAACAGATGCCACACTGAAAATGTGTAATTATTAATTTTGTGGCGAAACTGACCAAACACGCTGGTAAATACAAATGCTGTCCTCCCTTCGGGATAGTGCGTGTTGCAGAGGGGCTATATAAGGATACATTATGTCCATCCATGTGTAGCATTGTGTATGTGTGTTGTATATGCGAGCTCAGTGAATTAGGGATTGCCCTCTTGCTCTCGCATGCTGTTTGTTGTGACAGTGTTTTATGGTCAGTGTCAAAACGGATCAGTTCTGAGCTGTTTTTGTGGAGAGCTGGCAGTAGTTGAGCTGCGTGCTTGCAGGTGGGCATGTACAAAAGATATAATAGGCTCATTACAGAGAGTAATATAAAACGCATGTGACCCGGATCAAGTTAAAACTGGAGAAAGATGTGTGCTTTGCATCATATGCAGTATCTTGTATCATTTGTTGGTTCTCAATAAATGGGGTGTGCATTGGTTTAAGAGGGACACAAGGAAGAGATATGGCAGTTTTGCTTTTACGAGTCTCTTGGAGTCTTTGTTTGAGGGTGAATCTCACGAAAATTGGGAAGAACAAGTGCAGGTTTGTGCAATTTTCAAGTGCAATTTTCACCTCAAAATTAAAAGGGATTGGCTTTGTGGCAGTAAGCATCACTTTTTTGAAATGGAGCAAATTGTTATATAATGTCCTAAAAGCTCAGTTCATAACTTTAAAAAACAATGCCAAATGGGCCTGGGTAGCTCAGCAAGTGTTGACGAGGACTACCACCCCTGGAGTCACGAGTTCGAATCTCATGGTGTGCTGAGTGACTCCATCCAGGTCTCGTAAGCAAACAAATTGGCACGGTTGCTAGTAATTATTTCATAATTTATCATTTAACTAACCAGAACCTTATATTTATTATACTCATCCTTTATGTTGAGTTGTGGGGTCACCATTTAAATCGATGCCTGTAAGAAAGAGGAATCGCAATCTCCTGTTTCTCAGATTTTGATCCTAAAAAACTCCAAATAATCTCACGTTTGTCTCCTCAGAGTTTCAGTTTGAGATTTTAACAATGTCTCACATGTGCTTAGGTTTGCCAAGCTGTTAAAAGTTGGCACAAAAGGGCAGAGATCTCTGAACCACAAACATGTCTCATAAAATCATTCCAAGACCAAATAATCTGAGCAATGCGGTCCACATTAATTTTATAGCTCTACACTCTTCATGTCAGCAATTGTCTTATTTGTTTGTATTTTTATTTCTCCAAAGGCATTTTAGGAGAAACTTCTAAGACAAAGTTGACACTTAAATGAAACCTGCCTCCATAAGAAAGAGCAACCTCAATTAAAAGTGTAAGATTATTGCCAAGATCCACTAAAGATCAGCTTCAGGTCATATCATCTGGTTCTCACAAACAACATATCCTGACGTTGCACAAAAATCCTAGTTTACATCAGTGACAAAGTGTAGGCAACTATTCATCTCGACCGATGTTCCCTCTCATGAATACTCTCTTGTGAGTAATTGTACAGATTGGCTGTGCATAACGGAGGCCGTAAGTGACTGACATCAAACCGTGTCTGGTCTAGACATGCTGTGTTTCATTCTCCACCACAAGGCTGAGAACACAGTGGGGAACCTTGTGAAAGCCTGTGTTGGCCCAATACCATTGTTAGAGACTTGTCCCATGTCATTATGTTCAAATTGTGATTGTTGCACTGTCAGGTGAATTCCATCACTTTTCAGGGCCTCACGGGATCTGGAGGGTGTAAACGGCCCTCTCTCATTATTTTGTTATGAGATTAATGGATATGTTGCACATAGTCATAATGACATTTATTAGCTTGCCTTATTATCGCTTACAAACCTGTAACCATTGGTATTAAATCGTGGTGCGTAACTTGTCCTGTAGATGAATGATACCTCCGATCGTGTGGAAGAGAGGCTTGCCATTTTTTTTATTTTTTTTTTGCAAGTGATTTTCGCCTAGTGGATAAAAATGTCTATAGACTTGCATTATAGAAGAAACCTGATTCATATCTAGAGGCCAGAATAGCGTAGAGACTTGAGTGTGCGCTGTTTGGACTTGTGCCTGTAAACAACCACTTTGAAACCACCCAGAACACACCCTACCAACCACCTAGAAATGCCCTGCCAATGCCCTGCCAATGCCCCGCCAATGCCCCAATGGCCCCCCATAAACGGAGCACATTTTAATAACCCTTGATGTGGGACATGATGCATTTTTGTCTTTTTCCACGACGCACCTCGTAATAATTTTGAGTTAAAATATGAGCACCGAATCCAGCAACGTTGTGCTCATGGTTGCTTTATGGACACAATTAACAAGGTAAACATTGTTTTTTCTCTGTCTGTCTCTCTTTCTCTTATTTTGGTTTAAATTAAGTCAATGAGCCTTTTTCAGGAACCATGAGCAAAACAGTCATTCATGAATCCATTATGACATAAATATTCCCATCGAATTCAATGGGATAATTTATCAAACGATTGTTTTACAATTTACACACAAATCTGTTGTTCATATGTTTCGTGAATAAAGCCCAGTGCATTTACATGCACGATCTTACACCAATTATGCTTAATGAACCGACAATGCGTGTGTGGCATAGGCGTTGCTAGACCCTATTTAGGAGGGCTTCAGACCCCTAGATTTCATCTCAAACACCCTGAAAATCTCGGACTCTGGTGTAAAAGTGGGATTTACAAAAATGGTCACTAATCAACCAGATGAACAGTATTATTTCATTTTATACCTAAATTTTACCAGGTTTGTCTGTTAAGTTTAAAATCTCTTTTCCGAGTTATTTCTCGACTTGAGTCACTGACACCGGGAAACATCATCTGGAGTTAATTCACTCCACTAAATAACAACCAAGATAAATGTGACATTGATACTTTGATCACTCTGCAGGAAAAATGTAGCAGATTATATTTTCAAATCCGACTTTTTAGACTGACTGTTCAAACTGCAGGTTATTAGTGAGCAGATCTGCTTTTTTCTGTTCAGTCTGCGGTCTCTTTCGCTAGCATGTCCACATTAGGTGTCAGTAACAATGCAAACTTGCATATGTTCACCACAATTGATGTTTTGGCATTGATTATGTTTTTCATGAGGGCATTATTGAAATGTGAACACATTTGTCACAGACAACAGCTTTGAATAGTGTTTATTATAGCCATCTATGAATGACACAAGCACAGTTTAACCAAACAAAACAACATCTATGCAACAGAGTGGAATACAGTAATTGTGCACATCTTATAGTGTCATTGGGGGCTGAGCTCAATAAGAGTCACCTCTTGGTGTGTAGTCATGTAAACGCCTTAAACTGTTGGAGTGGTGGTGGCGTAGTGGGCTAAAGCACTAAACCTTAAGCAGAAGGTTGCTGGTTTGATCCCCACAGCCACCACCATTGTGTCCTTGAGCAAGGCACTTAACTCCAGGTTGCTCCGGGGGGATTGTCCCTGTAATAAGTGCACTGTAAGTCGCTTTGGATAAAAGCGTCTGCCAAATGCATAAATGTGAACATAAATGGTTAAGCAGAAACTGAACAACATTGGTCGATTTTTGCCCATCCCAATTTTCTATCACATTTAAACACCTTTACTGGCTTTTTACAGGCCTATTCAGTGTGTGCAAGTGTTGTCCGCATGTCTGTTCCATTTTGACGTCAAAAGCAGAGAAAAATCTGATGTTTTCAAATGTCATGTAAACGCTGTTGTCTTGCATTGTTCGATATTTTTTTTTTAATAAGATGATTTTTGGTTATCAGTGTATTGGATTGGTGTGCATTTAAATGTGCTCAATGAGAGTGAATCTTAAAAGAAAGTGCTTTCAGTTCCAGCAACTTCATGTTACTGGCAACACTTTGCTATGTGGCCGCTATTATCCGCTCCGAACAGGCTTACAGAGGGTCCTAATAGGATTGGGACCTGCATAGGTGAAGCTTTGCTTATGCCCAATGATCTAAAGTAATGAGACTAATGGCCGTCATGATGAGCTTGATGGGTCACTAGTTCAGCTTGCATCAGAACCAAAGCCTAAAACCTAAACATATCCTGAACTTTAACACAATTCTTTTGCTGCCTTGCAAGTAGTGTCAGTATCATATTAATATTTTCATCTGTTTGTGGCTTGACTAGAAGAATATTCCAGATAGTGTTCTAGAGGAAAAAACGTTAGGTTTCTGGGAGAAAATTTTCCTCTGAGGTCAGTTGTTAGTAGATGCTTGATTTATGATGATGTTTTCTTTAATAGACGGTTTGAATGTCTTTTCTTTTGAATTGCTCAAGTCACTTCGTCATCATTGAGGATCATAAGCAAGAAATATCAGTCTTGCAATTCAACCTGGACAATGTCCCTTATAAACGTACAGTATAAAGTCCCTGGAAAATGTAGAAGGTGTGTCTGCGTTTGATTTGAATAGCTCAAAGTCACTTCAGCGAGGGTCTGACTTGTGTCTTAAGGCCAAAGTATACTTCGATTGCCAGAGTTGCTGAATTTGCATGATGCTAATTTTTCACATCAACACAGTCTGTGGGCTGTTACGCGAGTGTCGGATTTTATCGACACACGGACATTCCTTGTCTGTAGTACCGCCGCTCCCTATAAGCAGACTAGGCAGTCTGTGTAGGGCACAAACTCCCACCATCTTACCCTAGGAGGGCACCAGAAAGTCCACTGGCTGCTCTTAATCACATGTTATACGTTATTCAAGGACCCGAAAGCAGTTCCCGAACACCGATGATCTACCCCCCGTCCACCTGGAACTATGCGTAGGTCATCAACTTGGCCCTGCTTGTCTGTGCACATTGTCGACACATGCACCTGCCATTGACTGCACTAAAAATATTCAATTTCCTCTGCTCACTGGCGAGTAACACCATTTTTTCCATTACCAGACCAAATAATTACTTGCATGAATTCCTATATCAGTATGCCCAATATTGTAGATACATTTTAGTCGGGTTTTAGATCAATGCACAGTACGGAAACTGCACTGTTGAAGGTCACATCGGTTGGAAAAGGTATTCAGGGTGTTGCCCTGCAGTGGTTGGCCTCTTACCTCAAAGATAGAGCCTTCTCAGAGAGCTTTGGGAAGTTTTCTTCTTCATCGGTTCCCCTATTATGCGGTGTGCCCCAAGGGTCCATTTTAGGCCCTCTTCTCTTTTCACTTTATATGCTCCCCTTGGGTGCCATTTTTAAGAAATATAAGATCTCCTACTAATGCTATACTGATGATACACAATTTTATCTACCAGCAAAAGCAAAATTCAGATTTTAGACCCCTCCAGATCTCCATCTGTTTTTAATGTAGGTTCTCTTTCTGCCATTGTTCAACCTCATGTAAGAAATCTTGGAGTTACATTTGATTTATCATTATATTTTGAGAAACAAGTCAGTACAGTGGTAAAGGGCAGTTTCTTTCATCTGAGATCGGTTGCGAAATTAAAACCTAATTTCTATCCCCGAATGATTTGGAGACGGTGATCCACGTTCTCATAACATCACACCTGGACTTGTGTAATTCCCCTCAAACTGCGATCTCTCGCCTGCAAATTGTCCAAAATGCTGTAGCGAGACTTCTTACCAGAACTAAAAAGAGGGATCACATTTCTCCCATTTTTAGCAACTTTACATTGGCTTCCTGTAAAGTTCAGAATCGATTTGAATACATAGAAATACATTTGGTTTTGACTCGACATGGGGCATTTCAAGAGTGTAAAATTTGGTCCCTGGGTGTGAATCTTGAATCAAGGATGGAAGCTATGGTGTGTTCAGAAAAAATCAAAACTATCCGTCTAGATTTTGTTTTCTGTATTTGGAAGTATACACAATAACATAACAGTGCGTGTTAATTATTGCGGTATATCACATTGCCGAATACCGGCACGTCAAGAACTGGTGTTTCCTTTAGGAAATGCAAATAGTTTAACGATGAGGTGCAGTATTTGAACAATATCTTGGCAAGGCAGAGAGGCATCTAAACTTGGTTCTGAATATTTCCAGAAGCTTGTTGTCACAAACGGAGAACAAGTTCAATTAAATCTATACCGAAACAAGGAAACTGCACATGAGGAAATAATTGAGATCCAGAGAGAGTGATGGGTGGATGTAGAGAGGAGTGGGCTTGGGGTAGTGAATATCACTGACTCCTGGGGAGCGTTTGCGTGCCTGCAGCCTGTCAAAGTTCCTGGCCTGCAGACTCTTAAGTAAGCACTAGGAAGGGAAGACGGCAATCATCTTTGGTGCTTCTGTGTAGATGTTCCACAATCCACTTTTGGTGGCCACATGTGACCATTTGCCAACCATTTAAATGAATACTTTCCATTTTTAGTTTTCTGAGTGACAGATAAGTATATTGTTCAAGGCAGAATAAAAAGGACTATTCCTGGTATAAAACAAGGGAATCTCAGTCGGCAGTATTTGTGGCATTATCGGAAAAATTAATTGACTCGTCCCTCTTTAAAAATAGCTAATAGTTGGGTTGCAGTGAGGCATTTACAATGGCAGTGAATCGGGGCCAATCCGTCAATGTTAAAATACTCACTGTTTCAAAAAGTATAGTCACAAGACGTAAACAATATTAATGCAAATATGATTTTAGTGTGATAAAAGAACTTTCTAACTGCTTCTGTGTAAAGTTATATCCATTTTACAACAATGTTACTATTACAATGTAAAAAAAAGGATGTGTCAAAATTATTATTATTATTTTTATGGAAATTAAGCAGTTATTTCTGCATTATTATACAAATGCAGTTTATGGTCCCTACTCAGAGACACCCACAATGAGCATGAATTAATTCATGAATATGGACGTAATCTGACAGTGTAATTGGAATAATGGCAGATTTATAATCACGGAAAAGCATGATGCATTCTTGGCCTAAATGTAGAATTTTTATTACCTTTTTTTTTTACAAACCACATTTTGTTCCGTTACATTTTGGAATGTGCATTATGAATATGTTTTTTTTTTTCTCACTTTTGGAGGATTTTGAGGAAAGACATCTTTTAAATCTCAATTTCAGCACGTATACATACAATTTAAGTGCTTTGTCTTGTTTTTTTCTTTTTAAAATGTCATTTAAATGTTTTAGTTCAGGGGTCGGCAACCTTTTTGACATGGAGGGCCATTTTTTATTTTCCTGGTCAATGGCTGTGCTGAATGGAATGTGCGGATTATGAAGTTTGAATCCATTTTCTGATTTTAATCATTTATTTTTCATTAGAAATTATACTATCAGCATAAAAGTTTGAGTGAAGTGCTTCAATGAAAGAAACCCTTGTCCTTTTTTGAGTTAACATAGTTAATATCACAAATGTGCTTATTTTTGTGTAGTTTCTTAAATATTTCTTATGTCATAAATTATTTAAAAAAATCACACAGAGGGGTAATCATTAGTGCGCAAGCAACAGCGGGAGAGGAGAGAGGACCAGGCGATTTTATTTCTATGAAGTTTTTCGCACCTGCATTCCAATCTCCGTCTTGATCCTTCATCCTTCCTCATGATCACGCAGCATGATTTCATCAGCTGATTGGGAGGCTAAACGCTATCAAAGTGTGACAAGACTCACGCTGTACGTGCAAGCCATTCGCGGATCACAGGCCGGCTAAAGACTATTTAGTCCTTTTCGGTGAATCGCACCTGCAAAATCCTAAAACTTTATTTTCAGGTTTAATTAATTTTTTTAATAGACTGTAATTTTGAGTGTGACCATGGTTTAAGGTGTACCTGTATGCTTGGTTAGAAATCTCAAGGATTAATAGTGGTGTTTTCCTTACTACTAACGTGTTGTTTTGAAAGCAAAAGAAACAAATGAAACACAGAATGTAGTCTGTCATCCGCACAGCCTGAGCAAAGCAAAGTGGGCACGTTTAACTCGCACGATTAACCGAAAGTGAAGCGCTGCCGCTCAGCCTCCCATTCAGCTGATGAAAACATGCTGCGTAATCATGAGGTAGGAGTACATCAAGTTGTAGACGTGTGTGTGTGTGTATGTGTGTGTGTGTGTGTATGTGTGTATATATATATATATATATATATATATATATATATATATATATATATATATATATATATATATATATATATATACACACACACACACACATAAAATAGTCTACCCCTCTCTCGCCGTTGCTGTCATGTCAGTGATTACCCCTCCGCGTGCCAATGCTGGCACGTGTGCCATATAGTTTGCCAGTACCCGCATTAGTTTGACTGAAGTTTTACCATTCAGATTTATGCAAAGTCAGACTGACAGACCTAGATAATGTGATTGTAGCTTGGCCTCGTCCAGCATGTATACACATTTATTGGACCACATCTGGCCTTGAAATTGTGAGCATGCATTCTCTGAAAGACAGAAGTGATGCACGACAACACTTGATGTCTTAACTTTATATATTTGATTACGCATTGTGTCATACTGTAAACTCGAGTTTTTGGTGGCACTTTATTTTACAGTACAGTTATACATTTATGTATATACTTATTACAACAACTACAGTAATTACTAGGTACTAACCGTAAACCTAACTCCAACCCTAACCTTAACCCATATTACTTACATGTAGTTACCTAATATTACTCAGTACTTTCTTGGGTGTGTACACTGTGTAAGAATTGAGTACATATTGAGTTTTTAAATGTTTTGATTGCAGACTTGAGCAAATGTGACAGTTTGAGATATCTCTTTTGAAACTCCAGAGGAGACGATTGAGATAACGAGAGTCTTTTCTTTGGAGATTAATTTGATAGTCTCTATTTGCTCCTCATTTAAAGTCATGGCAACCATTGAGAAATAGCAATTTCCTATGGCTATTTGTCATAAAAGTTCACAGTTAATTAAAAAAAAAAATCTATAGTTTAGGAAATGAAATGGGACATCGGCAGAAAGAAACCACCACAAGTATCACATTCAATTTTCTCCCAGAGAACACAGTTATGCAGGCGCTTGGCAGCCACTTGACCATCCTTGGCAAATTCTTCTTGCGTGCAGATTGAGAAAATTCCTTCTGTCCTTCAAGCATTCTTCCGTTTGTTTTCATCCTGTGAGAAATTGTGCTAGAAGCTGATAGATGATCCAAGCATCCAACCGTGTGTGTGTGTGTGTGTGTGTGTGTGTGTGTGTGTGTGTGTGTGTGTGTCTCTAACATCTGTCTTTGTAAGGGACCGATGATTCCCCCCCTCACTTGCGTGAGAATTCCCTGATCTTGGTTATCCCTTTGACAAATCCATTTTTTATTTATATTTGCGTTGCATGGATATGATCCACTTAAAACACTGTTTTATTCCCCCATAAATAAATAAAAAAAGTGCTTTTCTTATTTTAGATCATTCCTCGATCATATTTGTTTTCTCATTTGTGTCTGAACAGTATACGGTCACCTTTGCCATTCAGATAGCTCTGTTGACACACAAGTCAAAGCATTAAATATTTACTGAAGAGCTGAAATGCATATTGTCTACATCAAAACCCCTTCGGTTACAACATTTATAGGGTCCGTAATTTGTTGGCAACCAAAAACCACTCTCTCCGCACGCCATGTCGTGCGAACGACTGGCAAATGACCCAAATACGTCATATAGGAGTTTGCTGTTGAGCTCCGTTCTGTTGCGTGACAACTGCAATAATGTCCGCCTCACATGGTGAGTCCTTTTGGCAAATCCTTTATTTCCTCCTTGCATGCTTTCAAAACCCCTCTTTCCTTCAAACTGTGTTTCACGCATGTTACGCTGCTTAGAAACCAATGATTAGTCACTGTGGCTTGAGACATCAATTTGAAAATGATATAGTGACGTAGTTTAAAAGTCTGCATTTTGCATTTTTCTAATTTAGTAAAAAACACAAATAATATCATCAGCTTTTTGTTTGGGCAAAACCTGATGAACCATGTTATCCAGCATGATTTGAAAATGTTCGAAACAAGAAAATCCCAAATTTGGTATGAAAGGTTAACATGGTCAGTGTCACAAATCTGCTTGCATTTGATTAGTGGCCAATAAATAATGCAGAATGTAAAACGTCTTATTCATTGTACATCATAATGTTTCTTTATTTAAAACTTTTCAAAATCCTAGAATAACATGACATTTCCAACTTATTCTACTTATTATTTGCTTTGTGTCATACATTGCCACAATTGGCAAAGATTTAGAATCAACATGCAACGTTCAGGCATGTTTAACATGTTTAACAACAGTCATAGAAAGCAAGACCATTCTGTGAACATTACTGCAAACTGAGCTGTGTGCCAACAGACAAATGCATGATCTCATGGCAGAGACCGTTTCCAAACTCCGCTTCTCTCACGCCAGAGCCGTTGGATCACAAAAGGCACATGTAGACCCCTTCGACAACCCCTGTGTTTGATCAGGTGAACCCTGAGTGAAGTTAATTTGGAAAGCCATTGTAATCAAATCTGTTTATGTGGAATAATTTACCATTGACAGAGTTGGGGTGTAACGGAATACATGTAATGGGATTACGTAATTAAAATATAAGTAACTGTATTCCACTACAGTTACAATTGCAAGCAGCGATGAACGGGCCCTCGCACCCTGGTGCACATTGGGGCTGCTGTGCCAGGGGAATGACGGATGATGGATAGATGGGTAGATGGATGAATGGTTTGGTGGATAGTTTGATAGATAGACAGACAACTGGATAGATGGAAAGACTAGTGAATGGATAGACATATGGATGGAGAGACAAACAGATAGATAGATGGATGGATGGATGGATGGACAGATGGATGGATGGATATATAAATGGATAGATTCCTGTAAGCATGAACTGAATTTTTTGACTATTTTCTAACCAGCATTTTTGACCGTGTAGAACAGTCTGTTGTAGGTCAGATTTGATTCAGCAGTGTTTAAATGGAGCGCTGGCCCTTTAAGAGACTGTAGAAAAGCTGGGTTTGCGTGACTGTAGTACATGAGGCTTTGACCTCAGAGGTATGCCAGTGAAAATGATCTGTCCATCAGAGTGCAGGAGACCAGCAATGCACAAATGAGCCTACTGTAAGCCATTCTCCTCCTCCTTTCCCCTTCACACACACACACACACACACACACACACACACACACACACACACAAAAAAAAACAAATGTAAATATATGTTATGCATCCGAGGCTATAAATGTGTTTTACCTATTTGAGAGGGGTAAAGTAATTTAATGAATGAATGAATTTCTTAAATGTCCTGCGTTTTGGACTCTGGGTACAAAGGATTTTAAAATAACATTTTTTTATTATTTATTTATAGTAAATAAAAAAAAAAATGTAAGGTCGTGTTTTAAATTATCTTGTTCTGAGAAAAAAAGCACAAGTGGTATGAAATGTAACTTTTAATGTGAGCTTTTAAGTGTTTCTATGAAGTCACTGAGAAATATGTACTACTTGATAAAAGTTCACAATGTGCTTTTGAATCTCAAAAGTTAAGAATGGAAAAAAAACATTAGGAAAGATGTTTCCAAAGATTTCAAGGACGGTTGTGGTATAACTTTTCATAAAAAGACATTTCTTGGGCTCATAAAACATCCTAAGATACGTTTTCTTTTAAGTTCAGTTGTGTAGTTTCATTGTGAATCTGATTGTGTTGGCAGTGAAAATTATTTGTTTAAAGTTTTTTCCCACCAAATAATTAGTATTGGATATATACTGTATGTTTAAAATGACGTACACTCTCATGAAATAAAGACTTGTTCTTGAGCTAGACACTAAACCTCAGGTTTTCCCTTGGTGATTGTCCCTGTAATAAGTGTCCTGTAAGTCATTTTAATTGATTACAACCGGACATGGTCAGCTTGTAAAAGATGTTTGGCTATTCATCCAAGTGGCATCTTTTTGCGATGACCTGTATGAATGAAAACCTTGAAACTGTCAAAAAGAGAAGATGCCGCCTTCTCAGAAATGAATCATATTTCAGCTCTGCAATTAAACCTGCATGAATAAATCCCTCTTAAATAATGATATACATTCCCTGATGTTTAATTTGTTTAGCCGTTTGCGCTGTGCTTGCGTTATACAAAGGTTTTGTATTCATAAACGCTGAATGAGGAACAATGTTAAACGTTATAAGGAACTGGGGGGAAAAGAGCAAAACCGAGTCCATTCCTCACTGTGGAATATATCCAGTGCATAAACACACATCTGCTCGTAAATTTAACCTCAATTGTCAAGAGCAGATCTGGTTTTTATTTCCATCCCCTCATCAAAACAAGCCAGTGGTGAAATGGGCTGCTTTTAAAAGGAGTTTTCTGCCATATGGGAACAATTTTGTGAAGAGGAGCCCATCCACCTGCAGTGTTTCCCTTCAGATTTTGTGAGACTGTGGTGGGTGGACCTTGGACCCTCTGGGGCGGTCCGGGGGCATGCACACTCATGAGTCAATTTTGTACATTTTTAAAGTGAAATGCATCAATCTGGTGCACTTTGAGAGCAAAATTAAGAGGCTAGATCTATGAAGAACTTGTGCTCTTGTAAACAATTTTGTGCTCTTAGTAATTTAATCCTAAACACTTTGGTTGTATAGATATGAATGGTGACGACACAGCAAAAAAAGTCACCCACAAAGCATTAACAAGACTTAACATGAGTTTCAGGCAGTTAAAAAATGCAAGCACAAAATCGTTTAGAGCATACATTTGAGCCAAGGCTCGACATTAAGCATCGTTATGTCCTTGCCCTACGGACAAGTAATTTGGTCATTCACTCGGTTACTTGTCCGGAGAGAACAAAGGACATTTATGTTACATGCTCAAGTAACATGTCAAGGTTTTTGGAGTATATCTTTCTAAAATTATGGCCGATGTCCAACCTAATAGTGTACCTATGCAATCAACTCAATTCTCTGAGACAGAAATGTAAACCGCACTGTGTAGGGGAGGAGCCTGTTGTCATATATTCTAATATTTTATGTTACGTATGGTAGTCAAATAAAGAGCCTCCATCACCACCATTAACAGCATGGATGCTCATAGTTCTATGGGATGTGATCGACTTTTTTATCATGTTATTGCAGCAAGATCTGCCATGTACAATAAAGGCAATACACCATCACAATACCAAAATTTCTGTAGTGAAATTTGAGGATTCTCAATACCAGCTTCACTTTATTCTCCGCTGTTTACGTTCACTTTAGACATCACTCTCTGTGTTTATATGAATACCTCCCCAAGACTGGCATTTTGGCATAATTTAGAAATGTTTTTGACCATTCAGGTGCACGTTAGCGCAAACATTTTCGGAACACACTCGCATGTTCAGCACACACACATATGCCGCCTGTCAATCAAACGGGGTGCAGCTGTTACTAGATCGCTTGCGAATTATAAAATTACATGCTCTTGATTACTTTCAACAGGAGAATAAGAATATGAACTAGGCTATCTCAAATATAGCTGGTTAAGTTTTTTTGTTATTGACATTTTAATCAGTCTGCTTGTCCGGTCGGGCATGTTAAATTCTCTTTCACTTGCCACTTCAAAAATCCACATGTCCTGGACAAACGGACAAGTGTTAATGTCGAGCCTTGTGAGCCATCAAAGAAATGAAGCAAAAGTGGTTACCTGTGAACTTTCTCCTCATGCTGAAAAAAAGTTCATGTTGGATAATTGGATCCTGTGTGTGTGTGTGTGTGTGTGTGTGTGTGTGTGTGTGTGTGTGTGTGTGTAGCGAGGGGGTTGCTGAATGACTGGGAGTGAGAGATGCTTTGCCGAAGCAATGGCGCAATAAAACACAATGTTAGAGATCTTTTATGTTATTATGAGAAGTGTAAAAATATTTTCGGTTCATTATGAAACTGTGGCAGGACAAATTAGCGGGACGCCACTGTCTAGGTAATTAATGGGAAACCCTGCACCTGTACATTTGGGCTTGTTTGGCAGAGGATGTAATGTGAGTGAATGGAGAGTCCTCCGAGAGAGGTAATTGAGAGTAAGCATAATTTGCCTCATGTTTTGAACTCCGAGCCAGTTTTTGTGTTTGAATTACAAAATATAGGAAACGCTTAACAATAAGCTCATATTCATTAGTTAATGATATAATGATAAGTCAATGACTTATGTCCTTTTCAAAAGTAAATCTAAAATGTAATTCTCACAAAACAATTACTTGAATGCACTTATTTTAAAGTTATTCGTTTAAGTTCATTTTGATATTTTTTCTGGTTCTTAATGTCAAAAATATCATGTGGTGTAACCGTCCAGAGACATTACAAAAAAAAAAGTCTCATTAAATGCTGAAATTCTTGACAAGGAAATGTTGGCATCAGTAGTGAAAAATATGTTTTTTGTAAATATTTCTTTAAAAAAAAATTAGCCAGAATTTGTCCACCAAATTCATGCGGTATAACCAACATGAAGACATTTTGTTGTTAATGTTGACAAACCATTAAACGGAGAGGACCCCTTTAGACCCTCCAGACTGAGTGTGAACTAAAAATAAATAACACATTTTATGAAAAAGCACATTTTTAACTCAAATATTTGAGATTCATAAAAAAAAAATAAAAAAAAAAATGATTTACCTTAAATGCGTTTGAACACTTTTTTTGGAAATGAATTGGTTGTTTGTACTCTCATGGATTCAAGGAGCAAGGAAAGTATTTGAATACTTTTTACTTGATGCTTACCCCACATGACATTTTTAACGTAATTAAATCATTATTTTGTGGAAAATGCTAGAAAGATTTTTTTAAATGTATGAAACCAAATTTACATGTAACATTTCTAAGAGCTTGACACAAGTGTTTTTAAACTAAATTTTTTAAAATAATTCTTATTTTTAACACCTCGGACAACCTTATTTGTCAATGACTATATATATGACTAATATATATATATAATATAAAATTAGAAGTTGTTTATTTTAACATTAGTTAATACATTGTACATTTAACATTAGCTAACAATGTGCAATTATATTTATGTAAATGTACCAAGATTAATAAATGCTGTTAAAATATTGTTCATTCCTGGTTCATGATGCCTAATGCACTAATGTAAATAAATACAACCTTTTTGTACAGTGTTACCCATTTTTAAAACAAAATGTTTTATACATAAATATTAGTTAATGCATTATGAACTAACAATGAGCAATTCAAATTTTACAATTCTAGAAAAATCCTAAAATGATTGAAAATGCTGTTAAAAATATTGTGCTTTGTTAGTTCATAATACCTAATACATTTGCAAACGTTTACACTTTACGATAAGGTTCTTTTTATCACAATATGTAGGTTTTATTGTATTTCTTGTGTACAATAGTGTGTATTAGGGGAATGTCGTAAATAAATCAGTTTGATAGACTTTTATCCAGACATGTTTAGGCCTTGATAGACCAGTTAGAGGAGTGACACACACACACACACACACACACTGTTACAAATCCCAGTGATCTGCTTAGTCGAGTTGTCACATAATACCAACATTTGATTAGTCAATTCAAGAACCAGTAAAATGTCACGATTCTTAATATCAGTTACGACATCACTGTAAAAATGCTACTCTATTTATGCTTCATTCACCCCACCTGGTTCAGTGCAGGGTTTACATGCACCCCCCCCTTCAGTGTACACCGCCTCCGGGTTGCATGAAGATGGTTTAAGATGGAAAAGAGAGAGAGAGAGAGAAATTATGTAACACTGGGTAATTAGATGTGTGTTGCTATCAATAGAAAGAGAATGAACTCTTCTCCAGAACAGCGTGCTTTAGAGAGCTACACTGTGTTCAGTTTATCATATGCATGCTATATTATGCAAATATCACTGAGTATCTCTGCTCAGTCTGTTTGTTGTGATTATCTTATTCACTTTTATCATCTAAGTGCCCACGAAAATGCTTAGCTTATATTGCTTATGATTTTTATCTCACCCATTTTGGATTAGCACAGCTAACAAAGGGCATTTGGGCTGCCACAATAATGACTTGCGCTCATTCGTCCATTATTTTGCAGTCATTCTCAACTAATCATGAAACTGGAAGAACTCATCCGAAATGGACTGACTCAGAGCAGATGGGGAATGTAAAGTGATGATCTGCCTGATTGTCTCTTATTAAAGTGAAATGTAGCCTGACCAGCTGAGGACATGCAGTGTTGTGTAGGTTCAAAGTGTCGTTTATTGGCCTGCTGTGCATGAACGGGGGCTGTCGATGAATGTTGGATGTGTGCACCGGTTCTCTTAATAGACCTTAATCATAGCCGCTGCATCTTTGGTTTTTGTCGGGAATGACAACGAGGCTGTGAGGAATAGACGTACAGACTCCTCAATGGGCTCTACTGTAATTTAAAGTGTTTTTTGGATCGTTCTGCGGACAAAACATTGAAAAAATGTCTTTCCATGAACATCCAGAATACAAAGAACTCCAGACAACATGAGTTGTGAAAAAGCAGATGTGATCTAGGTGCTTTGTTCCATGTGTGCCACTGAAGCAGCCTGTTCATATGGAAATTAAGTCACCATGGCAACATGTTTGCATAATGAAATGACATCCTTCATTAGATGTTTTGCTGCAGTTTCTCAGTGAAATGTCCAGCGATGGGCGCCAAAAGTGAGTGAAATTAAGATTGAAACCGCACCCCTGGAGCAGATAGGGTCAAGGGCCTTGCTCAAGGGCCCAACAATGGTATCTTGGCAGTGCTGGTGCTTGAACCCCCCCCAACCTTTCGGTCAGTAACCCAGAGCCTTAACCACTGAGCCATCACTGGAAATGGTGTCGTAATCAGACGAGGTTTTGAAGGTGAATGTTAGGCAGATGATTTCATGGGTAAAACTTGCTTCCCTAATCTAAAACTTTAACTAAACCTAACCAATAGTGTACGGAAAGCAAATGAATGGTAAACAAAACGTACAACCTTTCTCTAAACCAACACTTAGACCTAATTGATAGTGTCCAAAAAAGCAAATGCGATAGGAAAAGCACATTTTCGGAAGCCACCACGTCATTTCGTGTCACTTCGGTCTCACGGATCAGATTGTGTCCTTGGCTAGACTCGAGCCCCTGTGTTCTGTGTCTAACAGGTACAACACACTATGAGGTGAGTTACTGTGCAAGCTAATCCAAAAATAAGTGTTTATAAAAATCATAATCAGCCGTTGTAGTCATGATTTGTGTAAAAGTGAATAAAACACACCGTTGTTGCAGCACGTCTAGTCTTAATTTCACCAGAAAACTGCTGCAAAACATAAAACACGGCATGCAAAACTCAGTTTGCAAAAATGTTATTATGGTAATGTTCATTCTAAGAGAAAATGTTGCATTGAAGTGATGGTAAGTCTATCCCTTAAAGGGGACCTATTATGCAAAAATTCACTTTTACATGGTGTTTGTACATAAATGTCGGCAGTGTGTGTACACAACCACCCTACAATGTTAAAAGTCCACCCACTCCTCTTTCTTATATTTCTATTAATCAAAAACAGTGTCTCAAAATGAACAGTTTTCATATCTGCTCTAAAGTGATGTCACATTAGAGCAGGCCACGCCCACGACTGGTGACAGACTCCACCCTATTATCATAGATCCTCCCCTGAGTGATCTACACACAGCTCTCTGTCTCATAAGTGTTCTGTTGTTGGCTGTAACAGTGAACATAAGAGTCTTCATGTACTCCCGGCATCAGAGCCACTGAAGACACAGTGGACAAGTTTTGTTTTGGAAGGAAATGTGCCCCAAAACATACAAAAATGTGTGTATGTTTGTGCAAATCATTTTACACCTGAAAAGTGTAAAATGAAAAGTGTTTACACCTGCTGTCAGTTACCATTGTCTCTGATTGTATTCACGGAGACCAGATATACATATGTGTATATATTCATACATGTATGGGAGAAATCCGGTATTTACGCTGTAAGTCATTTTGGTTCTGATTTGTTGTTGCTGTAGTATCATGAGCATGAGCTGTAAAGGCACAGCCCTCTTCCAGAAAGGGGGCGGGGAGCAGCAGCTCATTTGCATTTAAAGAGACACACACACACACAAAATCAGCATGTTTTTGATTCCGCCCAAAAAGAGGCATTTATAACATGGTATAATAAATGATCCATGGGGTATTTTGAGCTGAAACGTAACTGACACATTCTGGAGACACCTGAGACTTATATTACATCTTGTACAAAGGTGGATAACAGGTCTCCATACATATAAAACAATAATTCACTTAGACATTCTTGAACTCTGTGCACTCTATAGGGTGGGACTTTGGAAAGTTTGTTTTATAAGGGCAAATTAATGATGAATTTGTTGCACAGTTCCATTTCTAAAATATGATTTTATGAGCCATGTTTAAAGCCATTGTAAAATCTCTGGTATATATGTGGACATGTGCACCTCTGAATTCTGATGAATTCTATTAATGTGGCAATTATTCATTCGGAATGGGCTTTATGGTTGCTAAGCAATGCAACAATCAAACAGCTAATGAACTGTTATTTGCCAGATGTTGTTACTTTTATTTAATGAACATAGTGCCATTTATTTTATTGCTGTTGGCAATAAAAAATAAAAAGATTGAATGCATTGCCTCTCGTGGCTTATTGCTTTGGTAGCGGCTTCAAGTTTTCAAGTGGTTATGGCAATTAAATTAAGTTTTCTTATATATATATATATATATATATATATATATATATATATATATATATATATATATATATATATATATATATATATATATATATATATATATATATATATATATATATATATATATATATATATACATACACACACATACATATATATATGTATATATATATATATATACACACACATACATATATATACATATATATATATATATATACACACACATACATATATATACATATATATATATATATATACACTACCGTTCAAAAGTTTGGGGTCACATTGAAATGTCCTTATTTTTGAAGGAAAAGCACTGTACTTTTCAATGAAGACAACTTTAAACTAGTCTTAACTTTGAAGAAATACACTCTATACATTGCTAATGTGGTAAATGACTATTCTAGCTGCAAATGTCTGGTTTTTGGTGCAATATGTACATAGGTGTATAGAGGCCCATTTCCAGCAACTATCACTCCAGTGTTCTAATGGTACAATGTGTTTGCTCATTGGCTCAGAAGGCTAATTGATGATTAGAAAACCCTTGTGCAATCATGTTCACACATCTGAAAACAGTTTAGGTCGTTACAGAAGCTACAAAACTGACCTTCCTTTGAGCAGATTGAGTTTCTGGAGCATCACATTTGTGGGGTCAATTAAACGCTCAAAATGGCCAGAAAAAGAGAACTTTCATCTGAAACTCGACAGTCTATTCTTGTCCTTAGAAATGAAGGCTATTCCATGCGAGACATTGCTAAGAAATTGAAGATTTCCTACAACGGTGTGTACTACTCCCTTCAGAGGACAGCACAAACAGGCTCTAACCAGAGTAGAAAAAGAAGTGGGAGGCCGCGTTGCACAACTGAGCAAGAAGATAAGTACATTAGAGTCTCTAGTTTGAGAAACAGACGCCTCACAGGTCCCCAACTGGCATCTTCATTAAATAGTACCCGCAAAACACCAGTGTCAACATGTACAGTGAAGAGGCGGCTGCGGGATTCTGGGCTTCAGGGCAGAGTGGCAAAGAAAAAGCCATATCTGAGACTGGCCAATAAAAGAAAAAGATTAAGATGGGCAAAAGAACAGACATTGGACAGAGGAAGACTGGAAAAAAGTGTTGTGGACAGATGAATCCAAGTTTGAGGTGTTTGGATCACAAAGAAGAACGTTTGTGAGACGCAGAACAAATGAAAAGATGCTGGAAGAATGCCTGACGCCATCTGTTAAGCATGGTGGAGGTAATATAATGGTCTGGGGTTGCTTTGGTGCTGGTAAGGTGGGAGATTTGTACAGGGTAAAAGGGATTCTGAATAAGGAAGGCTATCACTCCATTTTGTAACGCCATGCCATACCCAGTGGACAGCGCTTGATTGGAGCCAATTTCATCCTACAACAGGACAATGACCCTAAACACACCTCCAAATTGTGCAAGAACTATTTAGAGCAGAAGCAGGCAGCTGGTATTCTATCGGTAATGGAGTGGCCAGCGCAGTCACCAGATCTGAACCCCATTGAGCTGTTGTGGGAGCAGCTTGACCGTATGGTACGCAAGAAGTGCCCATCCAACCAATCCAACTTGTGGGAGCTGCTTCTGGAAGCGTGGGGTGCAATTTCTCCAGATTACCTCAACAAATTAACAGCTAGAATGCCAAAGGTCTGCAATGCTGTAATTGCTGCAAATGGAGGATTCTTGGACGAAAGCAAAGTTTGATGTAAAAAAAATCTTATTTCAAATACAAATCATTATTTCTAACCTTGTCAATGTCTTGACTCTATTTTCTATTCATTTCACAACGTATGGTGGTGAATAAGTGTGACTTTTCAGGAAAACACAAAATTGTTTGGGTGACCCCAAACTTTTGAACGGTAGTGTATACACACACATACATATATATATGTGTGTGTGTGTCTATATATGTATATGTGTGTGTATATGTATGGTTGTGGTTTGCATATTGTAGGATTAATATATGCAGTAATCCAGATTGTTTCATAGAACTGCATTATCCTGCAGCACCATTTCATGTATAAATTTGGTCCGTAAATTCATGAAATCTCTCTCGCTCTCTCTCTCACTCACTCATGTGTTCCTTTTCCTCACAGCGGTCCAAGAGAAAAAGAATCACAGCAGTTATGCCTTAAATCCAGAACAGATTCTGCCCCGTGTCATGGAGAGTGACCTTCTGCTACAGGTGACTGAAGCGGGCTTGTCACTACTTCAGTTCTAATCTAACGTTCTCAAATTTACGTAGTTGTGTAATTAAAAGTAGCTGTTGTTGTTGTTGTTAATAATAATAATAATATTTCACAGTTTAGTGAACATGTTAAGATAAGATTTAGAGAAAATTATTTCAGTATTAAAAATGTTTTCATATTAAATTATAGTGACATGACATTCCACATTTCCATACTTCAGAGGAGATTTGTATGTGTCAAGCTGACCTGCAATAATCCATCTTTGTTTTTTTATAGTCTCTACATGGATTTGCTCTAGTCGTGGGCACAGATGGCATTATTTTCTACGCATCATCCACTATTGTCGACTGCTTGGGATATCATCAGGTAACCTTTAAACAAAAATCAAAACACAGAAAAACTCAAATAATTTAAAATACATTTTTTTTTTTTTTTTTTTTTAATTCTACATATTCACTTTTTGAATGCAAAATATATCACTTAAATGTAACAGTTGTCACTCTCGAATATAGAACAGTGGAAGTCAAATGAAGTGACTGGTTTATGTTGGAATATGTCAGTGTAATAATAATTGTGGTGCACTGTAGTGTTGAGGAACAAATTCAAGTTTGAATTGGGAGCTGACTGAATTGTGGTTTCTAAGTGATAGTCGAGGAGAGGGGCTGAAAAATAAGGAAAGGAAGGCTGAAAAGGAAAAAACGCTAGTCATTTCAGAGGTGGAAGAAGCTGTTAGATATTTATCAAATTATTTGCAAAAATATGTTAAAAGCAGAGATAGTTTTTGTCCATCCTGCTGTGAAGATTCACTACCCTTAAATATTACTTTTTTATCAAGCCAAGCACAGCTGTCATTTCACTGTGAAGTAAATTACAATCCAATGCCAGCCTGATTGTCATATGTGTGTAATTGATTACAATATTGACTATTTTTGATGATTGCCTTGAAAGTCATTTCAAAATCATAAGTTGTACAAGAATTGCCCAAGCTCACTGTGATTGAGTGTGTTAAACACAGAAGATTGTCATGTTTTCAGCCTCTTCCACCAAGATGTGTAATTATAGTCCAGTCGTTTCACCGTTTCTCCGTTCATTTGAAGAGTTTTTCACAGCCTTTGAAGTTTCTATTGGAAACCTTAAAGGGCGAATTTCACGAAAACATGTGAGACACATTTCACCTCACAATGAAAGATATTTTGTGTAAAGAAAGTTTATTTTCATGGCAATTAAACACATTTTCTCCCCAAATTCTTATTACCATAATCTGTGTGGATGTTTTAGGAGTTTTTGTAATTCCCAAAATTCTCAGCGGTGATCCTTATTACAGTAATAGTCATTTTTACACAGACTGATCTGACAGTGAAATCATACTGAAAAGTAAATACTGTTTGTAGCGTGCTGTGTGTGAGCTTGTGTGAGCTCCATTTTTGGGGGTGAAATGTCCACCTAGGGGGTGCCAAAATCAAGTTTTGAATCGTGTTGTTTTCAGCTGTATTGGCTGTAATACAGTGAAGAGGAATGCATATTTTATAAACCCCCAGCCCAAACCCCAAACCTAAACTTAACCATCAGTAGAGTAAAAATGTTAGGTTAGAGCGAAAAATGCAACTTCTGAATTGTGCTAGTTACTGATTATGCTAACACTATTTCAATGAGGGATCCAACCCGGTTCTTCCACGCCGTTGACGCAGCTTGCTTCCAGTTGCACCACAGAGGAAGATAAACACACTGGAGCTGATGTAAACATGTTTGATTGGAGATGGTCAGTGAGTCGGCATAATGTGGCCGGTCCTATGCGAACTCTGGCTGCATCAGAAAGTGTATTTGGTGCATTATACAGCTCCGTTACCCACTCACGATTAACATCTGATTTATTTATATCTGTCATCCCAGGAAAAAGTTGATGTACTAATCCAGAAATCACTTTATTTTCTTTATAGTCACACAGTAAAGGCAGTACAACAAGTACTATGATGTATACTGTACGATTGAAATAATATGTCATTATTGTGTTTGCATTATGATATTGAGAATTTGGGACAGGGGTGTTTAATTGTCATGCAAATAGTGTCATAATAGGCCCTATCCCACCTACAGTTCTGGTTCTTTTCCCTCAGTAACTTTCTAGATGAGAACTCTTACAAGGAACAGAACACCCAAGGGGACTTTTCCCTTGTTTCATTCACATTTACAAAAGTAACCACCGTTGTAACGTCATCTAGTATCGACCATTTTTATTCTGCCACTATTTGCCACACGTTTCAATGGCAACATCAACTGCATCAAAATCAACATCACCGACGGATGATGCCGGGATTGGAGCTACACTTTTGTTTGTTTAGGGCTGTTTTATACAAACTGTGGCCGCATCAGAAAGCGTAGGCAGCTGCCTTATCTGTTAATGGTTTAAACGGCAGTGTTTCGGGATGAATGGAGCTCTTTGAACAGTTTAAAAAGCACCTTATTTCATCCTACCTTCATCCATCTTTATACAGCCTCCAAAGGCAGCATTTTCCAGATTTCGGACGCAGCTTTTGTCTTCAGGTTACAGTTTAAACTTGACTCGCAATGCGTGCGTGCGGTGCTCCGTGCTGCAGCCGGAGTGAGAGATGAGATGAGACGAGACGGCGAAAGTCACTCGAGATCTTCACTTTGGTAATCCTGTTCCTGATGTGCTGCAGGAACTGTGCTCAATGACCGATCGTGTCCCCCGGGCCACGAATGTCACAGCACTGGCACTCGGACGGGTCGTATATGGCTGGACCAGGTGGAGATACGGGAGGTAGACAAAGCACGCTTTCTCATATGGCCCCGTCTCCCAGTTCGGTCTATTCGGCGGCACCGTTGACAACTTCGCCCAGCAGTTCTCAGCGGTGAAGAAACAGACAGAGGCCACATCATGCCCCGCCACCTTACCAGCATGGGCCTTGCTCCGTCTGCTCGCCGAGGGTTTCCACCTGTAGCTTCCAAACGTCAGGCAGCTCCGTTTCAACCTGGGCCCAGCTCTCAGCCCCAGCGTCAAGCGCCCCACAGAACGCGCACGCCCCCCCATCTCCCGAACGTTCTCGAGGACTTGGTAGCCTCCCAAGCGTTCCTGAGATGGATGACCCAGGGAACGAGACATTTGCTCTGGAGCTGGTGGAGCAATTTCCTCTCTACCTGGATCACCTGGCCCGCAAATGCCGTCCTCACGGCAACCCGGCGCTACACTTCAGCAGTCCCGGTACCCCAGATGTGGAACTCCCAGAAGGGTCTCTACAGCCCTTACTTCATCATACATAAGAAAGGCGGCGGCTTACGACAGATCTTGGATTTGTGAGTTTTCAACTGGGCATTGCACAAACTCCCATTCAAAATGCTCAAGCAAAGACACATCTTAACTTGCGTCCGACATCAAGATTGATTAGCAGCAGTAGACCTGAAGGACACGTACTTCCACGTCTCTATCTTGCCTCGACACCGACCCTTTCTATGGTTCACGTTCGATGGCCAGGCGTATCAGTACAGGGTCCTCCCCTTTGGCATGTCCCTGTCCCCTTGCGTCCTCACGAGGGTCGCAGAGGCAGCCCTTACCCCGTCAGAGGAAGTGGGCATCCGCATACTCAACTACCTCAACAACTGGCTCATCCTGGCCCTCTTCTGAGAGTTACTATGTGCACACAGGGACCAGGTCAACTGGGAAAAGAGCAAGCTCGCCCCGGTTCAGAGCATCTCTTTTATCGGCATGGAGTTAGACTCGGTCTCAATGGTAGTGTGCTTCACTAACGAGTGCGCGCAATAAGTGCTGAAATGCCACATCTTGTTCATGCCAGGCACGGCGGTTCCTCTAAAAACATTTCCAGAGGCTCCTGGGGCATATGGCATCCTCCACGGTGGTCGCACCGCTAGGGTTGATGCATATGAGACCGTTTCAGCACTGGCCCCAGACTCAAGTCCCGAGATGGGCATGGTGCCGCGGCACACACCGTGTGTTTATCACCTCTGCCTGCTGCCAGATTCAAACCCTGGACAGACCTCTGTTTTCTACGGACAGGAGTCCCTTTACAGCAGGTGTCCCGACGCGTCCTGGTCACCACAGATGCCCCCCAAACAGGCTCCTGGAAAGGGACCCCGCTGTGTTGGCATATCAACTGCCTAGAGTTGCTGTCTGCATTTCTTGCCCTATGGAGGTTCCTCCCACTAATTCGGGGCAAGCATGTTTTGATCCGTTCAGACAGCACCGCGACAGTAGTGTACATAAATCGCTAAGCCGCTCCCGTCACATGTCACAACTCACCCGCCATCTCCTCCTTTGGAGCCAGCACTCCAAGTCGCTGCTTGCCACTCACATCCCGGGCAGCCTCAATGTGGCAGCGGACGCGCTGTCGCGACCGGGTACGCCCAGCGGAGAGTGGAGGCTCCACCCCCATTCGGTCCAGCTGATCGGGAGCGGTTCGGCAAGGCACAGGTAGACCTGTTCGCCTCCCGAGAGACCTTCCACTGCCCGCTCTGGTACTCCTGAACGGAGGCTTCCCTCGGGACAGACGCGCAGGCACACAGCTGGCCCAGGGGGCTGCGCAAGTACGCATTTCCCCCAGTGAGCCTTGTACATCAGGGAACGGAGGTTACAATAGTAACCTAGACGTTTTGTCCTTGTGGTCTGCCATTTTAGGCTTTTGTTTTGTTTTTCATCAGTTTATAGTCACGTCTGTCCTCCTGCAAGCAGCCCTGGCATTACGCAACAAACAAAACTCCACTGTGAAGAGAGATTTGTGGGTTCAAGCACACATTATACATGAGAACACAGTCCAAAGGATGGAAGAATCTGAGTGCCAATTAAAGGGATATTTCACCTAAAAATTAAGTAATCTTTCTTGGACATAATTGCCATTTGGTTTGATGTTTTATCTAATGCAATGCAATATCAAACTAGCTTTGGCGCCACTGAATTCTTGAATGTACTTCAGTGAGGTTGGTCATTTCAGTATAGGGTCATGTAACTCTGTGGGTCTCTCACTTGAGAGGTCACTTCAGACCTCGAGCGTTAGGCTATTGTGTGTGGTTCATCCATCTGTGTACGGGTCAAGTACAGAGGTCAACGCAGTGGCCAAACACAAAGGATACGCTGATGTGAGACCTAAAGCACTTCTGAAATAAACACTTTCTTGTTTTGTGTGCATGACCCTGTTTGGCAGACGGACGTGATGCACCAGAACATCTTTGATTATATCCATGTGGAGGAGCGACATGAGTTCAGGAGACAGCTTCACTGGGCGATGAACCCCAGCCAGCAGGAGTCCCACGCTGCCCAGAGAGCTGGTGTGTGTATAATTACCATTAACCCCGTTTGACACTGCGGGGGGGACAACAAAGAAATTGATTATTTACTGTTCCTTCCTACTGATTAAACTGAAGTTAATACTAATTGTCATGGAACAACCATTGTAAACAATAACAGTATGTTACTTTAGAAAATATTTCTGTCTTGCAGCACAATGTAACATAACACACATACATTTTACCGATAGTTCACCCAAAAATGTTGAAGTGTCACTTGAATCCCATACAAGTTGATTCCTTTTGTAACACAAAAGGTGTTATTTAGCAGAATGTTCAGGCTGCTCTTTTGCATAAAATGAATATAGATGGTGACCAGTGACTAAGTTCAAAAAGGACATAAAAGTGCCAAAAATTGTCTATATTCAGAGCCTTTTAAAGGCATACGATAACTTTGTGTGATGAACAGACTGATATTGAAATGAGCTATTTACTGAAAATCTTGCCTTTTGGCTATAGAAGACTTGAAATATAGCTCATAAGTCAAATGGACAACTTCTGAGGTACCTTCATAGTGCCTTTTTGTCCTTTTTGGAGATTGACAGCATGTGGTCATGATGCACTTATGTTGGAAACATTGAACACAAATGAAGATATTTTATAAAAATATTTCAGCTCTGTAGAACAATACAAGTGAAGGGCTACAAAAAACACATACAGGCAGCATAAAATATTCCATAAAATGCCAGTGCTTTAATCCATGTCCTCTGAATCTATCTATTTGATTCTGGCTGAGAACAGACACGATCATCATTTCAAGCTTGATTAAATTTCCTATTGCTTGACACATGCACAGAGCACTGGTATTCAAGCTTGAAATCATGATCGCCAAGGAGACAGTTGATGTCTGAATTTAAAGTAAAAAATTAGTTATATTTTGGTCTGTCCTCATCCAAAGTTGATTGGATCATTTCAGAAGACAAGAAGTCTTAAGGATTACTTTTAGGGTGCCTTTATGTGCTTTCTGGTGCTTCAATGTTCTGGTCACCATTCACTTGCATTGTACGGACCTACAGTGCTGCGATATTCTACTAAACATCTTTGTTTGTGTTCTGCTGAAAAAAATTAAGTCATACATCTGGGATGACATGAGGATGTGTAAATGATGAGAGAGTTTTCATTTTTGGGTGAACTATCCTTTAAAAGTAAATGGGAGAAACTGCTATATCAAATTCTAGTCAGTTTTGTTTGTTTGTGTATGTGTTGCAGTAGATGAGGATGTTGCGATGGGCCATCTGTTCAGCGCTCAGGAGCCTGATGGAGTTCCTCCTGAATTGTCTCCATTCCTCACGCGGTGCTTCCTCACTCGAGTCCGCTGCCTGCTGGACACCACCTCCGGCTTCTTGGTCAGTTATGACATCACACACAAAATATTCTACAAATTTCAAGACTTTCGAGGAAGCATCAACTTTTTAACTTTTAAAACTTAAAGAAATAGTTCACCCACAAATGAAAATTCTCTCATTATTTACTCACCCTCACGCCATCCCAGATGTGTATGACTGACTTTCTTCTGCAAAACAGTAACGAAGATTTTTTAAAAATATTTTAGCTCTGTTGGTCCTCACAATGCACATGAAGAGTGACCAGAACTTTTAAGGTCCAAAATGCAGTATACAAGTAATCAGTACGACTCCAGCGGTTAAATGTATATCTTCTGAAGTATTGTGAAAGGTGTGGGTGTGAAACAGATCAATATTTAAGTCCTTTTTTTAAACTGTAAATCTACACTTTCACTTTCACTTCCACATTCAGCTACCTACTAGTTGGGGCTTGTCAAAGGTGGATATTGATAGTAAAAATGGACTTCATTATTGACCTTTTCCCATAATATTGTTCAGAAGACATGGAGACAATCAATGGAGTCTTTTGGATTACTTTTATGCCCCCTTTTCATTTTTGGGTGAACTATCCCTTTAAGGTTCAAACCTTGACCTCCCAAACCCTACCAAAATTTCCACCCTGGCACTACTACTCACAACTGTGCATCTATACTCACAGAAAGCCATGTACTCATTCCTTAAATTTCCTTTTACTCTCTTTGATTTGCTCCTGTCCTGAAGAGCATACAGTTTCAGGGCCGTCTGAAGTTCCTGCTGGGTCAGAGGAGGAAGACGGACTCTGGAGCGCTCCTGCCGCCTCAGCTCGCCCTGTTCTGTGTGGCCGTTCCTCTGGTCCTGCCCTCCATCACTGAACTCAAGATGAAGAGCAAACACAAAACATCTCTCTGCAGGTATCTATCTCTCTTCCTGCCTGCCTGCCTGTCTATCGATCTACTTTGTCTATTTAAGAGTTTGCGGAATTATGAGAGATTTAAAATAGAGCATTATATTTTCACTTCATTACCCATCATGCAATGTGGAGCACTTTTTTGTGATATCAATTGCCATAAAAATAATGAAGTAATGTTGGAGTGAAATGCAGTAAAATGTATTTGAAGAAATTGCATGCCAGTACCCTTGCAAAAAGTACTGTGCCGGAACCATGGCCATTAATTAGCTTTTGGCAATAGCATTTGATCACAAAATTCTGACATGGATCACAAATGGCATGTATTGCTGGTAAAAATACAGTGTCATAAAAGTAATTCTTTTTTGACAACTAATTAGTCGTCTTGCAGCTAAAAATGAACAGTCTAATGGGAAAGCATGTGCAGAAATATGCATTTATGTCCAAAAATAATTTGTGTTTTATTAAACTGGTCCCCTTTTGATGTGAAACAAATGAATACAAAAAAGTGCATAATGCTTAATACAGTATCAGGAACAAAATAAACGATTATCAATGCATGAATCAAACTCAGAATTTACATGAAACCTCTACTTCAAAGAACACCACGGTATTACCATCTTTCTATATCCTAAAAACATACATTTGATTGGTCTCAGATGAGGATGGATATCATATAATCTGTTACATTTGTTCTTCTCGCAGTGAGAAGAGGCACCGTGTTTCTCATGTCTCATGTAATAACGGAGACTTACTTTGCCATAACTGGTCCAGCACTTCCTGTCCTGATGGTCCCTGGTCCGCTCCGGCCAATAGGAGATACGGAGGAGAAAGCTGCAAAACCCAAGAGGATCCGCTCAGCTTCTGTGTTTCCTCTCTGGGTGGTTCTAGACTACAGGCCATGGATGTTCCCTCGGACGCCCGCTGTCCTGCTGCCTCACAGACAGGACCCGGTGAAATCTACCTGCCCGGCAGCTTTTACAAACATGGCCATTCCAGAAAGTTACGCATTTCCCCGGGTTATAGCGTAGACCTGCAGAAACTCTGTGGCAACAATGAGGTGGAGAGTTATTGCGTTGATGGGAAGGGAGAGAGAAGGTACACAATGCAGAATGAATATCACAACATGATACTCCCAGAAACGGCTATTAAGACCGAACCAGATTCAGACTCTGAAAATGGGAGTGATGCTTATGGGATGCTCTGGCGCCACAATACGACATTTTCTGAGTATCTACAGGTGAAAACAGAAGCTGAATACTATGACCACTACAGCTCATGTCAAAGGGGCAAAGCCACCATAAGTCCTCCCATAAATAGACAGCACAAGTATCTCTACGCAGGAGTGAGCAAACCTCTTAAGTGTGTCCTGAACAAAGACCCGAATCACTTTGACTCTGTAATTAGCAATCAGGATGGGTGTGTGTTTACAAATGCCTCTCTTGATCATAAAAACTGCATGCAGCAAGACATCAGGTTGACTTATGAGTTAAGAAATCAAAATCTCTTGCACGCAATCAAACGAGAGCCTCTTGACTGTCTGCCTTGGTCTGATAGTTGTCATGGTGTTAGTCAAGGGTATGCGCAACTAAATGTTACTTCAAACTGCACTGAGAACACTGTACTACACAGAGCAAACTCATTTGTTTACATGCAGTGAACTGAATAATTCCAGCTTATTAATTAGAAAAGTCTCAGACAAAACCTGACTGTTAAATCAAGTGCAAATGCTCAGGGTTTTTCGATTCTTTGAGACAAATGAGAAAAGTAGACATTGGCTTTTATAAGCTATAAACCTCTTTTATTTGGGTTTTATAAGGTGATGTGGTTTTTTAAAGGAGGTTTTGTATTTTGGCTCTTATAGGTTTTATAGAAGGCTTGATGGAATGATAGGGAAAAGAATAAATAATAATGGCCACAATTTGAATGTATTTTTTTATTACAGGGATAAAATGTAGAGCTCACAATGTGGGGATAACATTGTCAGTATTTAGTATAAAATTGTATAAAGAGAAATAAAGAATATACCCATTGGAAAAACCGTGTATTTTAAATGTTTATAAAGTGTTCATTGTTTCATGTGCATAAACATGCATTAAAAACATAAATTGTCTCTTTATTTTTAAGTTTTCACATTTTCATTTTATAACAAAATTCCATCAGATCGAATTGTGTAATCTTTAATAAAATTTAAATGACTTTTTTGATGGAATTTTATTATGACATTCAAATGCATAAATCTAAACAATAATAATAATAATAAAATAAAAAAACGGCTGAAATATTTTTTGGGGTGTATTTAAAAAAATTGTGTTTTTTAACTGGTCCCCATTTTATGTGGAACAAATGATTTAAAATTACATTTTTAACAGGTTTTTTTTTTTTTTTTTTGGTTGTGATGTGGAGGGGTGGTTGTTAATGAATTAATTTAAAATGCTTTAAATATGTTAAATTGCAAACAATTTCAGTTTGTGTTAACTTTCTTGTTTGCATTTACTGTATATTGTGTACAGTCAGAGTTGTGTCATAATTTCACAGTATTTATTTGACAATCATAATAATTAATGTGAGGATTAATATGTGCCATTCACACCATTTTATACTGAATTAGCCTCTCCCTACTATTTAATTGATCTTAAAGGAAATTCACTTTGTTAAAACCAGTGTTGATCAAAGCAGCAGATCATCATTACAATGAATGTTTTTAGTAACGGCTAATATGTTATATTTTTGATTCATGGGTTATTTATCACTATTTTATTGTTAAATGGAAATTATGAATTTGTAGTTGCATTAACGAATTATGCTGCTGAACAGCAGCCCCTGAAATATTTTTGTTTATGAATTATTACATTTAGAAAATACAATCAAAAGTGCACTTAAAAAAAAACCAACAAATGTGTGTTTGTAAATAATATCTATAATCTCTGCAATTTTGTGTCAATTGCATACTTAAAACAGACAAAGTCCTCATAATGACTAATTTATCAACGATCTAGTTCATTTGTTTGCGTAAATTCTGCGCACAGTTGATGCTCTCGGAGCAGGTGTATTATGTTCTCGTCATCTGACTATTGGCTGGGCGGCACCAGGAAGACGCAGCTGAAAAGGCAGCGCTTGAACGGAGTAAATTTATATGAACATAAAACATCAATGAATCGCTTATAACTATCCATAACGCTTTAAACAAACACTGTGGCCGGGTGAGTAAATTCACATGACCTCGAGATTGAAAGAATTGCATATAAAGCGCATTTATCTGAATGCTAATGCTGTGTTAGCCGGCTAGCATCTGTCACTTTGGGCCTCAAAGACATTCAAAGAGATTTATTTGATGTCTGCTGTTAATAAAACCGATTTAAGCGTGTGTAATCGACCCATTGATTAGGTGTTCGAATAATAATCTTCATCGATGTGGTGTTCGCTTGGTTTCTGTGTGTGTAAGCAGCTGACATGCACAACAAATAGTCTCTAGAAATGCTCAACTGGCATGTAAATAAACATAAACGGTACAAAAGCACAGCAAATATTCAACAACTTAATAAACATGCTAATGCAATTCAAATATGCAAATACACAGACAACATACCAGTAAATACATGTATAATGCAAAATAATCAGATGCACAACAGATACAAATATTTAATGGAAAATTCCGGATTCAATACAAATTATGCTCAGTCGACAGCATTAGTGGCATATTGTTGATTAACACAAATAATAATAATTATTATTAAACAGGTTTAACTGTTGCTTGGTTAATTTTCAGTACCTTTAACTGCTGTTTGAATCATTTCAGTAACTTTAATATTAATTTTTGGTACCTTTTTAACCCTGGCATTTGGGGTCAGTTACTATGGAGGAAACAAACCGAGAGGCCGTCGCCACAGCAGTGCAGAGGGTTGCCGGGATGCTGCAGCGCTCTGACCAGCTAGACAAAGTGGAGCAGTACAGACGAAGAGAGGCACGCAAGAAAGCATCCGTGGAGGCCAGGTTAAAGGTGAAATATTTCCACTATTTCTATATAACCAGCTGTTCATATATGCAATGCTTTTACCAATTCAATTACATCAATCCCTCCTCTTCTCACTTTTCAGGCTGCCATTCAGTCCCAGTTGGATGGAGTACGAACAGGCCTCACACAGCTCCATAATGCTCTGTGTGATGTTAAAGACATCCAGAACTCTCTGGCGGACGTGAGTAAAGACTGGAGACAGAGCATTAACACTATAGAGAATCTAAAGGATGTGAAAGACGCTGTGGTACAGCACAGTCAGCTGGCGTCAGCCGTGGAGAACCTAAAAAACATTTTCTCAGGTGAGGGCAAATGCTTCTGGCAGTAAAACAATCAAAGTTGCACCCATGCATATTGGTCGGGAGGTTAGCATTTAGTTTAAATAAACAACTAAAAATGTGACTTTTTTTCAGTTGATTGTACATTTACAGTTTGCACCCCCCGACGAACACAAGCGCAGTGATAAACAGCGAAGCGTCCGAATGCTGATGGTGTCAGACTATATATATATATATATATACACACACACACACACACAAAAGTTAGTTCCAGTCCTCAAATCTGATTGGACAAGAGACGTTCCATAAGCACTGATGGTCTGACACCATCAGCACTCGGACGCTTCACTGTGTGTATCAATCCGCTTGTGTTTGTCATCCTAAACTAGTGTAAGAGCAGTGCATATGTGTTAAGTGTCACTATAGGCTATGTGTCTCTGTTTACATCTATTTTTTTTTTTACATTACATATGTTAGCCAGCAGGTGGTGGCAAAATAATATTTTTGTGTGTAAAATGAGCCAGTCGGTGATGTGAAGTGAATCCGTTATTCATTGTTTTCATAGAACAGCGCTCTGTGATCGCTTGTATTACTACAACATTACTTAAGCTAGGAAATGGCTTTAAACGAACAACTTCAGCATTAAGGCTCATCACAGTCGATAGACACAACAGACTGGTTAATTTCATAACTCAAGGCATTACCAGAGTTTCCACATTGGATACACACTGTTTAAAATGGTGGAGGACATTGCGGTTTCTGTAGCGAATGACTCTTGCGCACCAGCTACCGTGAAATAGCGAGGAATACCCCCGCTTGGACGCTTTCCACTGAGAAAGCTGACATCATCTCTGCTTGAGAGTGGCAACAGATCTCACACGCTCCATCTCTCTCTCTCTTCAATGTCACTTTGTTCATGATTTTGGGTAGTGCTATATAGATTTTTCCATAGTTCTCCATCTTTTATCGCCAGTTCTTCTTTTGATTTATATAATGATTTTCATTTATCCCAGAATTTGTTTGAGTTTACTGATTCTTACATTTTTTGAAGCTGACTCTGTAAAAACTGTGTGTGGATTTATATTGTTTTAGGCATAGGTCTTGATTGTCTGGTTGTTTTTGGTTGGATAATTTTTGGATATTCATCCTCAGAGTCTTACAGTATGAATCAAACCATTTGTCTGCATCTATTTACTTTTTTAGATTTGATGAGTGCCACATTGCTGCTTTGTGCTGTTTTGTAGAAAATGGTGTTTAGATCTTTTACTGCCTGATTTACGCCATCTTCATTTTTAGTGTATTTCTCTATTTGGAAAGAAAGTATGAGAGATTGTATTTCTGTAAGTGTAATTTCATTTGTGTAATCATTTATACTGTTATTCGTCCATTTAATTGATAGTATTTTTGCTCATTGTGTGTGGTGTTCTGATTGTTGTTTTGGTTGTTGATTCAGACTGCTTGACATACAAGGTAATTTGGCTGTGATCTGAGGAAGCTGTTAATGGTTTGACTTTGAATTCTCTCAAGATAGAAAGGTCCAGTTCTGTTATTGCGTAGTCTACCATGCTGCTACCAAGAGCTGAGCTGTAGGTGTACCGTCCAAACGAGTCTCCCCTTAGTCTTCCATTGACGATGTATAGACCCAGACTCCGACAGAGCTGTAGCAGCTGTTTTCCATGGGCGTTTGTTGCCTCATCATTGTTCTGTCTGGGGGCATGAGAGGGAAAAATAACATTTCCATTATTAATCAGTCACAGTATGTGTCTGTGAAATCCAGTTCACCCAGAATCAGCACAATTCCCTGGGCCTGGAAATGACTGATTCTCTCTCTATGATAGGAAAGGTTTCTTCCTGGAAATTAATTTTTGGACAGATGGTATTGTTCTCTTTTTATAATTATATGGCACAGTATAGTTCATATTTAATTCAAATTAACATCCTCCCTGAGCCTCTAATCTTTTTAACTGATTGAAGTTGTGCTGATGGTAGCACTAATTCTCTACCCTGGGGGACAACCAGTGGGCTCATCACCTCCTATAATATGTTTCTTGTAAAATAATGACATCTTGTTCTTGAAATTCTCTGAGTTTCTATCTTTAGGCCAAAAGCTGAGGAGCTCAGACCTTGTATATTCCACATGGAAATGCAAAAGGATTTCATCTAAATATAGTCTGTTGTATTTGTTTGCCATTTTTAGAAAAGAGAAACAATGCAGAAACAGTGTATAGTGAAAAAAATTATTTTAGATTAATATAATAATTATTATTTATTGCTCTGCATGTGTGGGATGTCATGAAGTTCAGTGTTGGCTCAGTTTGCTCCTCCACTGAGATCCTGTGCGTAGTTCAGTTTACCTGGCTGGGGTGTTGTGTGCTGTGCTGAGGAGGGGGGTCCAGTGCTGTAGGGTACCTTGCAGGTGATGGGTGTTGGGGGGTTTCTTAGGGCAGTCTCTCACTGCATGGCTCCGCTCTGGGTGCTATAGCTCTGGATGCGCTGTTGGACGGGACATTGTTCTCTAATGTGCGTCTCATTGGATTTCCTGGGCACTTGCTCCAATGGGGTCTTGTCTGGTTGTTCCGATTTAGAGCAACATCTTTCATTCTTTTTGCCAGCACATGTACAGCATTCCTGTATAAATGAACATGAACATGATCATACAGACAGCTTGTGTCCAGGTCTGTGTGGTGGGCCAGGTGGACATTAGGCACACGGGCCATTTTGGTTGCTTAGGAGACCTAGCTCACGACTCCAGAGGTGGTAGTCAGTGTCAATACTCGCTGAGCTACCCAGGCCCCTTAGTTAGGGTTTTTTTTTTCCAAGTTCACTATGCATTCAGTTTTTAGCCCAATAATATTACATAATTATTTGTCTTTTTTTTTTTACTATTTATTATTTATTTATTTATTTATTTTGTGGCAGTAAGTTGGTACAGTAGGTGATTCTATTCAGTTCATTACGGATTCACAATTTACCCCAACAATATTATTATTATTATTATTATTACAATTTTTTTGTCATTTTTCTCTATTTATTATTGTTGTTATTTTCTATTCTATTTAATTATTTAATTTTTATTGTGGCAAAAATATTGTTGGTGTATTTTGCACTTTTTGGTTTTTATGATTGTAGGTGTTATATTGATGTCGTTTGCGTATGTTCATGCCGCACCCACATTTTGCCCTCTCCCCTTACAGTACCTGAGATTGTACGAGAGACCCACGATCTGATCGAACAGGGTGAGATGCTTCAAGCTCACCGCAAGCTAATGGATCTTGAGTGCTCGCGCGACGACCTCATGTACGAGCAGTACCGCATGGACAGCAAGAATGTCATCGACATGAACCTCATTCGTGGCTACTTTGGCCAGGTGCAGGGCCTGTCTGAAGAGCTCTCCAAACAACTGTGGATGGTCCTTCAGCGTGCCATGGTCACCGTCCGCAGCGACCCTACCATGCTAGTGTCCGTAATTCGAATCATTGAGCGTGAGGAGAAGATCGACCGCAAGATGCTGGACCGCAAGAAGCAGACTGGATTCATCCCGCCTGGAAGACCCAAGTCATGGAAGAACCGAATGAATGAAGTCCTGGAGGGAACGGTGAGCGGCCGCATCGAAAGCACGCAGTCAGAGACACGGGAATCCGATAAAATGTGGCTGGTGAGGTTGCTGGAGATCACCAGGAAGTATGTGCTGGATGATCTAGTTGTGGTGAAGAACCTAATGGTCCAGTGCTTTCCTCCACACTACAACACCTTTCAGGTGTTCTTTGACCTCTATCACAAATCAGTGTCGGCACGAGTGCAAGAGCTGGCAGCCGAAGATCTTGAAGCCAATGAGATCGTGTCTCTTCTCACCTGGGTCCTCAACACATATAAAAGGTAAGAAGCTAGCAGTGCTTTTGACTGCAATATAGTCATTAAGTCAAGTTAACATATTTGTCAATTGCACAGCATACACAGACTACATTTGGCATAGAAATGCTAAAGGAATAGCTGAGCCAAAAATGATCATTTTGTCATCATTAACTCGAAAACAAAGATATTTAGATGGAAATATGATGTGAATATATACATGCATTGAGAGTGCTTGATGCATGCGAAGAGTGCGAGGAAGTGTGATCGAGCTTCAAATCATGATGGCCCTGTTCATTAAACTATAAGGTTATATTGTCATTATATTTTGTATGGTTTTATAAAAATATGCCCTAAAATGCCCTCATATGTAAAAACGGTTGGGATGACTGTGTACCACTACCCCTGGGGTTGTTTTGATGTGGTGCTGTATGAGATTCGTACCCCCATGAAGAGGCGGGAACACATCAGAGTATTCTTCTTGCAACCAGGCAACCTCTGCGATTTGGGATGGTGAGAGGTGGTCTCCACAGTGAACTGGGGTGACTCGATCAGTGATTTTTATATTCACCTCCGGACCTAGCTCTTCCCTCTCCGGGACCACTGTCACCAAAGTCTTTTAAAATTACATTTATTAAGAAGAAACAACTGAAATATCACATTGACATAAGTACTCAGACCCTTTGCTATGACACTTGAAATTTAACTTCTGTGCATCCCATTTCTCTGGATCATCTTTGAGATGTTTCTACACTTAGACTGGAGTCCACCTGTGACAAATGAATGTATTGGACTTAATTTATAATCACTTTTTTACATTGAGTGGAAAGTTTTCATTCTTATTATAAATTTTAAAAACTATCGGTCTGTTTTCCAACCTTAACGATATCGGCAAAGCCCACTATCGGCCGACCTCTAGATTAAATGGCACAGATCTGTGCGAAAGGCACCTAGGACACCTGCATTCTGCTCCATTCCTTTTCATGTATATCTTTGTGTGTGTAGGGGTGTGGGTGGGTTTGGGTGATTTCTGAGGACTTTTTTTTTTAGTTACAAACTGGTAATTACAACGGTATTATGTTATAAATGTGATTTATGAGGACATTTCTAGTGTTCCCATAATTCAAATTGCTTAAAAAAAACACACCAAACAATGTTTTTATTTTAGGGGTAGGGTTAGGAGATATAAACTGTAGTTCATACTGTATAAAAATAATTATTTCTATGAAGAGTCCTCATAAGGGTAGTCGCACTAAAGTGTGTGTGTGTGTGTGTGTGTGTGTGAGAACTGCCCTTTTGTACGTCACTGAGCATTAACTTGACGGAAAGCTACAAGATGATGAGGTTTTTGTTGATACCCTAAGAGGCCACTTGCGCAGAACACAAGTTATTTGCGCTAATGAAAGCTAGACACAGAGATAGGCAATAGGCAGACCGCATATTTCAAAGTTGAAGTGCTGTTTAACTTGACACAGTGTCTAAAAAAGCTACTGTTCAAGATGCTAAATAAATAGTCATGCTCTGATGCACGACTGTCCGAGGACGTCCATCTAGCACACGTTTACATAGAAAAACCGTACAGACAGATGCTGTGATGCACTCGGTGTAAATGGACCTGCATTACATTCCTCAGTGACAGCACGGTCTGTCAGTGGGTAGCAGAGAGCAATTAGCTCAATATTGAAAGCTGAGCGGAGAGCACGACAGCAGAGGCTTTGTGTGGATAATCTGCTTGATGGGCTCACACCAGATCATCACATTGCGTGCTCCCGCAGGATTGAAGCCCACCAGATTAATGCACTTATGTGTAGTAGATCTAAACAGAGCATGAAAGAGAGATAAGCATCTGATGTCGTCATTCTGCCTTAAAAATAAAAAATACAAAATTGTATCCAGCAATCCCAAATGAGTGGAAAAGCCACAGAATTTAATTCGTAGTAACTCTCCTCAATCCAGGTGGTGGAGGACGAATTAAATGTATTTTTTGGTTATTCTTGAATCATTCCAACACTAAATTGGGTTTCTCTAACATTACCGTGTGCAGAGACATGTGGAATTCTCTGTGTGTGGACACACATCAGTGAGTGAGTGTGATCTTTGGTTCTTTCCCTGACAGTGTGGAGATGATGGGTCATCCTGATCTTCAGCCGGAGTGTGATGTGAAGCAGATGGAGCCTCTGTTACCTGAAAAAGTGGTGGATGATTTGCTGGGCAAATACCTTAAAACGTTTACCGTGAGTCCCTAAAGCAACACTGAATGAAAAAATACCCTGATCATTTTCTAGATTGAAGCCATGTTTGTTCTTGTCCTCTGCAATCAACATATATTTTGCAGCCCTCAATGTTCAGTGCGAAGATGCACATACATGCAGTTTATCTTATTTCAAATCTCTCCAGTCAAACATCACAGGCTGGCTCCGCAAAGCTCTGGAAACGGACAAGAAAGACTGGCAGAAGGAAACAGAGCCTGAAGCCGACCAGCACGGCTACTACCAGACCAGCTTACCTGCCATTGTCTTCCAGGTACAGCCGTTTTCTAGGGCAAATGCATCAGCGTTCTGAAGTTTTCCTTTGAAGGAATATTCTAGGTTAAATGCACCATAAAGGGATAGTTCACCCAAAAATCTAAATTCTCACATTATTTACGTACCCTCAAGTCATCCCAGATGCATATGGCTTTTTCTTCTGCAGAACACAAATTAAGATTTTTAGAAGAATATATCAGGTCTGTAGGACCACACAATGCAAGTGAGCTCAAAAAACACATAAAGGCAGCATGAAAGTAATCCATAGAATTCCAGTGGTTTAATCCATGTCTTCAGAAGCGTGAAAATTGGTTTTGGGTGAGAACAGACCAAAAATAAATCCCTTTTCACTCTAAATCTTGACATTGGATTTGGCCATTTGGCAATCATGATTTCAAGCTTGTTTACACTTCCTAGTGCCATCTAGTGCTCTGAAATCATGACCATGCCTTGAGACTGCAATGGCAAGATGTAGTGATGTACACCGATTGGATCACTTCAGAAGACATGGATTAAACCTCTGGAGTACTGTTATGCTGCCTTTATTTGCTTTTTAGAGCTTCAAAACTTTAGTCACCATTCTCTTGCATTGTGTGGACCTACAGAGCTGAGATATTCTTTTAAAAATGTCATTTGTGTTCTGCAGAAGAAAGTAAGTCCTACATATCTGGGATGACATGAGGGTGAGTAAATGATGAGTGCTTAGGAAAAAAAATGCTTTTAAACAGTTGCCCCATAGACTTCTATGCTATCAACTGCATGCTTTCAGATATGCTGTCCACGGAGCTTAAGTTGTATTTAAGTTTGTTCTAAACCTTCCTATCATGCTTGCTTAATATAATAGAAATGTCTCTCTTCATCCTCAGATGTTTGAGCAGAATCTTCAGGTGGCAGCTCAGATCAACGAGACCTTTAAAGAGCAGGTGCTGAAGGTCTGTCTAAAGCAGATGAACTCATTCTTAGTAAGGTACTGTGATCTCGTAACAGCCATTTCCTCTTTTTATTCCACAGATTATTATTAAAGATGTTAGTTTCAATAACATCTTTCTCTGTCACCCTTAATACTCGTCTGTGCATGCAGGTACAGAGAGGAGGCGATCGCTTATAAGGAGGAACACCTGAAAGTTCGTCAGCTCCCACAGTGCTACGTGCAGTACATGATCGCCATTATCAACAACTGTCAAACGTTTAAGTGAGTATCTCTTAAAGCGATCAACAGAAAAAGTACGATCCCCTTTAAACTTTAGGCGAGAGCTGTGTGAAGCAGGCCTGAGTGTGGTTTCTTGTCCGTACAACTGTGCGTTGCCTATACTGCTGGAGTTTCACTTACTGCCCCCTGCTGAAAACAATTGGTACTTTTAGCTTGAATTGCTCCAATGGTAGGAGTATTACAGTCTGGAGACACGATTAATTGCTTTTTTTATATTGATTAATTGCTATTTTTGCAATCTTTTCAGTGAATATTTACATTGCTTTTGTATTCGTTTTCAGGGAGTCTATAAACAGCCTGAAAAGGAAGTACTCTCAGTCGACCGAACCCACTCAAAACGATGCTGCCATAGACAAGCTTCTGAATGAGGTGGCTAAAGAGGGCTGTCAGTTCCTGCTGGATGAGGTCTTCTTGGACCTGGAGGTAAACGCGCCCATCTCTCCTTCGGCATTTTCTTAGGCCAGTGGTTCCTGTTCAGTGCACTGGGAGACGTGTGTTGCATTTTGACTGTTGTCTTGATCTCTCCACAGCATCATCTTAATGAGCTGATGACCCGGAAGTGGCTGACAGGCTCTCATGCTGTGGACACCATCTGTGTCACCGTGGAGGACTACTTTAACGACTTTTCCAAAATTAAGAAGCCCTATAATCAGGTGAGTAGCATACTGCAAACCTCTCATGTATAGGTGAGTATTATCTGCTATAATGCTGTCTTGGGACAAGTCACTGTTTTTAAGACCATATGGCTGTGGCGAATGGCGATACAATCATAAATCAATCAGTCATGTTTCTTTTTCGAACAATATTGCATCGATATTTTACACCCTTGTAAATCCATCGCACATTTAAGGCGCCATACTGAACAAATCGATAGAGATCGAAGCTGATCTACTCTCTTTCGTGCGCACACTGGGTCTCTGTCGCGTGTTTTGCACACTTAAAATCATGATCCAGTTATGATATTGTGATGTCACAATAGTGTGATTGAATACAGTGTATTGAGTCATGACTTTAATCACAATGTGTATTGAATCTTGAGATACTATGGTGTATTTCTCTGAAACATATGATGTATTTTCTTTAACAAGTCAGATGTGATGTATTTTCTCTAATTAAAATGGTCATGATGTATTTTCTTTAATGAGCTAGACATGGGATGCATATCTTTAAAACATGATGTATTCTGTAATTAAATGGTGTTGCGTGCGAACGAGCAATGCCAGCGTGATATACAACGGCAGAGGTAAAAGTACGTTATGTGTGTGGCTTGTTTTTCCCCCAATGAAGGTGATTTAAAGTGACGTGTCCTTTACATGCACCATGACATAAGCTCATTATATAGATACTGGTTAAAATTAAGTGAAAAACATGTCAGTCATTAGCATTTTCCATACTGTCCCAACTTTTTCAGAATTGGGGTTGTAATTTTATTTGACATAATTTAACTATTAATGTGTTATTATTGTGTCTTGTGATTTGTGTTGCTAATGATTTTGTGTGTATACCAGGAAATGACAAGTGAAGCTCTTCGGCGTGTCGTGGTGGAGTATCTGAAGGCCGTCATGCAGAAACGCATCTCCTTTAAGAATGCCGACGAGAGGAAAGAGGGAGCGGACAGAATGATAAAAGAGACCGAGCAGTTCAAATTCCTCTTCAAGAAACTCTCTGCTGTGAGTCTCACCAAACCCGGAACGGGCGGCCCACTTGATGACTTTCATTCACAAGCTTTTTAATGAGCTCTCTTTAAAGTGTGTTTGCTTGTGCTCAGGGAGAAGACACAGACCGGCTGTGCGATTCCATCAGTTCCATCGCTGAAGTCTTCAAACTGACTGACCCTGGACTGCTGTACCTGGAGGTGTCCACCCTGGTGTCCAAGTATCCTGACATCAGGTCAGACTTGAGAAAAGGCAGTACATTGGACATTTTTTGTAATAGTTTAACTACAGTGGTCCCACTTAAAGGAATATTTCACCCCAAAATTTAAATTCTGTCAACTCTTTTTGTTGCAAATCCATGAGTTTCTTTCCTCTGTGGAAGACAAAAGGAGATGTTAGGCTCATTGACTTGTGAAGCATTAATCACCATTCACTTTCATTTGATATGGAGATGGATGCAATGAAAGTGGACTGAGGCTAACATTCTGCCAGATTTCATTTTTGGGTGAATATCCCTTTAAGTCACATTTTCAATACATGTAATTGCATCAATGAAACCAAGTGGCTTTTTTATTTTTTTTGAAAGATAGCGAAGATAAGCACATTTTTCAAGCAAAACGGTTCACAAAAATAGTTTTGTTTGGTTTTAAATGATAAAACTTGTGGTGAACGGACTTCATACATCCACTAAAAATTACATTGAGAACAGGTGGTTAAAATTGACTGCCTCAAAGTCGTTCCTAGAAAAATCTCTTGCATCATTTGTTTGCAGATGCCACTTATTTAACGCAATGATAGTGTGTCTTAATTTCCAAATATGCGTCCAAAAATTTGGGAGGCCACTGTATCATTAAATGAATGTCCCTTTATGAAAAAATCTCATTTGCATTCATCATTTACTCATCCTCATGCCATACCAGATGTGTATGACTTTCTTCTTTGCAGAACACAAAGATTTTTAGAAGAATTTTTCAGCTCTGTAGGTTCATACAATGCAAGTGAATGGTGGGCAGAACTTTGAAGCTCCATAAAGTACATAAAAGCAGCATACAAGTAATCCTATATGAATTCAGTGATTACTTTCTATATAATAGATGTGGGTGAGAAACTGATCAACATTTAAGTCTTTTTCACTATAAATCTCCACCGTTGACCTCTCCCGACCAGCATGTGGTGATATGCTCAAATAATGTAAATTGTCAAAAAAATGTAAATAATAATAATGTGGAAAGGAAAGTGGAGATTTCTAGTAAAAATAAGGACTTAAATATTGATCTGTTTCTTACCCACACATATCTGATCATTTCTGAAGACATGAAGTTACTTTTATGCTGCCTTTATGTGCTTTTTGGAGCTTCAATGTTCTGGTCACCATTAACTTACAGTGTATGGACCTACAGAGCGGAGATATTCTTCTAAAAATTCTGCTGGAAAAAAAAACTTGTAAACATCTGGGATGGCCCGAGGGTGCGTAAATTATGTGCAGATTTTCATTTTTGGGTGAACTTTTTCTTAAGAGTTATATATTTTTATTTATTAGTTTGTGTTACTGTTTTGCACTGAGCCTTTTTCATTAAGCCATCCTTATCTTTCTTTTGCTAGAGAGGAACACATTGTGGCCTTGCTCGCGGTCCGTGGCGATGCCAGTCGAGAAATGAGACAGATGATCATAGAGACACTAAACCAGAACAAGCCGGCTTCTTCCTCCGTCACTCAGCCTGTCTTCCGAGACATCACCGTGCCAACCATCACCATGACAGCCATGACCTCCATGACTGTACCTAAACTGCTGAAATAATATGACCTTTGACCCCTTTATTAAGCCACTAACAGGCCACAGAGGGGAGGGATGTCTCCCATTATGCAGAAAATTTGCTGCCATCTTAATGGAAATATCTCAGTGACGATTGAAGAGCTGCAGCTCCTGTTGAGATCGGCAGTTACCACATACAGCTTCATTGATTTATGACTTGATGTACAGTAATGTTTGTGGTAATGTATGTTTTTTTTCCTAACAGGCAATTCTGGATGTATTTGAAATGGTCATAAAATCAGTAGACCAAGAATTAAGGGGATGGTTCTCACCCTCATGTCGTTTCAAATGCAAATGACATTCTCGTCTTCATGAAACACAAAATGAGACGTTTTGAAGAATATCCAAGGTTCTCTTTTCCGTTCAGTGACCGGGGGCTTTGAGGCACCAAAATGGACAAAAAGTCCCATAAAAGTAGTCCATATGATTTGTGCAATATTCCTAGTCTTCTGAAGTCATACTATAGTTTGGTGTGGGGTTTTACAAAGCCACTTGGTGGACAGGGAAGACATTTTTTCCCCCTTGCAATAAATCAACCATGGCTTTTCAATAATTATATTATAGTTACCAATACTGTAGTAACCATGTTTTGTTGTTTTGTTTTTCAGAATCCATGGTTTGGATACAATTATCCAAGGTTTTATGACAGTAATGCTGTTGTATTCATATTGCAACCATTGTTTTACTGTAGCAATATTGAAGAGTAATACCATGACTGTAGCAACCATAGTTAATATTGTGGTAATTGTAGTTTTATTAAAATACCATACTGTAACTATGGTTACTGTAGTATTTTCATAAGGGTTAACCATGGTGTCAGTTCTTGAACTGGTATTTTTAGTGAAACCATAACCCCAAAAACTAGCCATGATTGTACTACAGTAACCATATTTTAAACATGATATTCATGGTAAAAATGTAGTTATAATACAGGAAAACTAAAACAATACAAATTACAATCATGTGCTAAAAACAACAACAAAGATAATTTTTTTTAGATTTACTAAACTAACACCATAGTTAATTTGTGATGCATGTTACAGGTGGACCGAAATTGGATTTTGCCGATAACCAAGTTTGTCGGAAAGGCAGATAACCAGTTAATCGGACAATAGGTTTTATAGAATGAATAGATTTATAGAATGTCAATCATTGTTCTTATTCCTTCCTTACTATGATGGCACAGACAAAGGGTCCTGAATGAATATAATCCCAGATGCAGTTTATCGTTGAATCATAATCCCAAAATACAGATTTGGTGCTTAATACAGGACTTTTAAGTATAAACATGCCCGAAACACACACTTATTTTGAAATGATGAAATTCTGAAAAAATAAAGAAATATCAGCAACAATCAGCAAAGATTTTTGCAGATAACGACTATCGGCACAAATTAATTGGTTAAAACTGATATATCTCTAGAACATGTACCACACTCCAAAAATATTTCTGCCTATTTTTGATAATTTCCTAATTAAATACCATCAAATTGAATAGTGAAATTTGTACAAAATTAACTTAAAATATTTTGTTTTTATTTATTTTGTTAATAATTACTCGATTCAATTGAAATGTGTAAATGTTAAAAATATTGTATTTTTTTTTTATACATGTTCTTAAAAAAAAAAAAAAAAAAAAAAAAAAGGCTTACTATAGTGGAACTATGATTTTACTGAACTCAATTTAACCATTGTGTTGCTAGTAAAACTATAGCAACTTTTTTTTTTTTTTTTTCTCCAGAATGTCATATTTTTACTTCCATAGTTTTGGTTTTCCCTTAATTATTACAATGGATTTGCTCTGAATATCACAGTTAAAGTGTGGTCACTGTAGGAAAGCCATGGTACATTTTGTGTTTATGGTTTTACAGCGAATATCACGGTTACATTTGGTTACTGCAGTAAAACTATGGTAAGGTTATTATGTTTTAACTACAAAAACCTTTGTTCAGCTGTGGTAACTGTAGTAAAATCATAGTAAATGTTTTGAGATGGAGTGCAAAACTGTCCGAAAATAAATTCCCTCCCTGACCTCTAAGGGGCTACAAAGAGGGCAAATACATTATGATAGATTTCATTTAGATTTTCAGTTTCACCCCTTAAAGCAAAAGATGTCAAATGGATTCTGCCATGTTTGTGTAGTTCATTCAGATGAATAATGTACAATCACCGTTTGATTTCTCTACTGCTAGAGTGTGTCCTGATGGTTGCTATCATGAATTCCAATGAACCACAGAATTCATTAAATCTAGCATGTCAGTTTTCATTTCAATAAAACACTGATTGATGCACACAAAATTATTTATGATATTGTGTAACCTAAAGGTCATGTCTGTTTACACCCACGTGCCCCTGAACATGCAGTGTCTGCCAGCTTGCAGTAACAAGACACAGGCAGGCACCTCGCGTGGCCATTCATAATTTGAATGACTTATCTCTCCTCATTGGCTGGGCTCTGCGTGCGTGCCAATGGAGCTTGTATCTGAGCGTTAGGCTGCTGTATGTATGTACAGGGGGAGGAGAGGGGGTGGATCACCTGCAGGACCTCACGACATCGGCTCTGATCACAGGATTACATGCACACTCTGGGGCAGGGTGCTCGGAAACCTATTTGCAACCTTCATAAAATATGAATTTATGTAATTTCATTAATTAGATTGTGTCAATCCCAAATGTTTCAATGGGTGTGTTTGGAATGGGATACTATAGTACTTGCTGACCAGTGAGCAGTATGTACTGTAAACTGCCTACTATTAAAAAAAGTGTATGTGGAACGGTACACTACGATATTTTAACACTGAAAATTTGGCAATGACATCACTGTGTTGCATGTTTAATTTAGCGAGTGTCGGTGTTATCACAGAAATATGGTTAATATGCATTAATTATTTGGTTTTGTGTAAAATGTCTTCAGTTTTTGCTGTTTGATCAAAAGAGTTGAGAAAAAGGATAATTGTGGTTGATATTGGTTTGGTTCATGATGACTGAGCTCCTCACCCTATCTCTAAGGGAGAAGCCCGCCACCCATCTGAGGAAGCCCAATTCGGCCGCTTACATTTACATTTATGCATTTGGCAGACACTTTTATCCAAAGTGACTTACAGAGCCCTTATTACAGGGACAATCCCCCCCGGATCAACCTGGAGTTAAGTGCCTTGCTCATGGGGTTCAAACCAGCAACCTTCTGATTAGCAGCCCTGTGCTCTAGCCACTACGCCACCAGCACTGGTGACTTGAAATTAAAATGTGTAAATCCTAAAATGATCATTTACTCACCCTCATGCCGTCCCAGATGTGAATGACTTTCTTTTTTCTACTGAACACAATGAAGATTTTTAGAAGAATATTTCAGCTTTGTAGGTCCATACAATGCAAGTGAATGGTGACCAAAATTTGTAGCACTATAAAGCACTTAAAGGCAGCATTAAAGTAATCCATAAGAATCCAGTGGTGTAATGCATGTCTTCTGAAGAGATCCAATCAGTTTTGGATGAGAACGGGTCAAAATATGCCTCCTGTTTCACTGTACATCTTGCCAATGCAGTCTCTAGGCCCAATCATGTTTTCAAGCTTGATTACACTTCCAGTGCTTAAAGGATGCGCAGGGCGCTAGACTGCGCCATGGGGTGTGTAATCAAGCTTGAAATCATGATTGCCAAGAAGTCTGCTGATGTCATGATTTTAATGAAAAAGGATGACACATTTTTTGTCTGTTCCCATCCAAAAGAGATTAGATCGCTTCTGTAGACATTGGATTACTGCCTTAATGTGCTTTTTGATGCTTGAAAGATTTGGTCACCATACACTTGCATTGAATGTATGGAAGTAAATTCATGACTAAAGTCTTTGAACCATAAAAGCAGGTTGAATTACTCTAATAGAAAAAAGAAGTGCATTGTATTATCAGCAGGGTTGGGAGGGTTACTTTTGAAATGTATTTCACTACAGATTACATGCTGTAAAATGTAATTTGTAACCTATTCCGTTAGATTACTCAAGGGGTCAGTAAAGTAATCTAAATACTTTGGATTACTTCTTCAGCACTGGTAGATTGTTTAACTTGTTGTGATTATAAAAACATGTTAAAAATACATTCTCTGAAAAGCCAAAATATCTTATGCAGTGTTGAGCCAGCCTGGCCCGCTGCTGTGTAAACTCTTCCAGCCAGTGTGGATGTCAGTCGGCACGGCTTGGAAGGATGGGTGGTGCGGGATTCCCATCCCACAGCTGTAGAAGGACAGAGATGAGCTGCAACTGTCTCTTCAATAGGGGGAAGTTTAGCAAATCCCTTATCCTCAGCATGGTCCACTTTTGTGAGGACCGCAGCTCCTCCGAACTGGACATGAGATGAATAGGGCGCGCACCGATGTCTTTGTGAGCTCGTCGTGGACTTCCGGGAAGAATGGTGCAGTCCTGCTTGCAATGGCCTGTCTCATCTAGGCAAGATTTTAGTGGCTCCTCTGGTGGGGACCCCTCGAGACCGAGCTCCTCAACCGCCCGTGTGAGGACACGAAGAAGCTCTCTGTCAGTGGCCAGTGCGTGCTCCTCACTCTCGCTGGGGGAAGGGGCTTTAGCATCCTAGATGGACCATTCTCCCATATCTGATGCCGCAAGGGTCGCGGCGTCATTATCAGACCCGTCAATTACAACAACACCGCACTCATTCACAGAGGGCCGGAGTTCGTTACGTGCATACTGCACTGGTGAAGACACTGCGTGCGAAGATAAAGGGGCTCGTGGGGCTTGCTTGTGGAGGCGGAATTGTCCCTCAGAACTAGGGTGACCCTAGAGTGGAGCGTCTTGAGACTCATGTCCTCACAGTGAGCCGTTTCGGCTTGGTTGCGGCCCAAGCAGCGAATGCAGCTTTCATGTTGGTCTGAAGGAGTGATGAGTCGCTCACAGCATGCTCTTTTATTTGTTTTACGTCACTTGGCTATATATATATATATATATATATATATATATATATATATATATATATATATATATATATATATATATATATATATATATATATAATTGTGGGAGGGTGGAGGGCAGGGGGCAGTCGTGATTATACACACCTGGTCCCTTATCAGGCTAATTAAGCCTCCGAGAGGGATAAAGGTCGATTGCGGGCAGTGGTGCGGGAGAGAGAGATCGTTTACGGCCATGTCCGTCGTGTGTGTGTTTGTCTTTTGTTTAAGTTTATAACTAAAGTATTATTTATAGTGCCAAGCCGGTTCTCGCCTCCTCCTTTCCATTGAACTACATTACACTGGTGCCGAAACCCAGAAGGAGGAGGGACGCCTGTCGCGGAGTCCTCGACACACTGCTGTCCATCCGGGGGAGCGCTGCTGCCTTCCGCCGGGGGAGGGAGAAGCCGACCGCCTGGACACGGTGAACGGCTGCCGTCCGCGAGACGGGTGGGGACTGGACTCCCCGACCGCCTGGAGCAGTAGGGCCGCTGCCAGGGGCGGAGTGTCCCCAGGAGTCGCTGTGAACACGGAGGGGCGTTCTTTCCGCCGGGGGTCGTGGGTCTGACTACTCTCTTCTCTCTCTCTCACTGCCGGTCCGCATTGGCCTTTTCCCTCTCATCATTACTGCTAACCATATTTAAACACTCTGTGGTGATTTTCTCAGGGCAAACACTGCATTCTAGATGTATCAGGCAATGCTACCAAGAGACTGCAAGTTGCTAAGCTTTACCCCATCGCTATTTTCATCAAACCAAAATCAATGGAGAACATTAGAAGACAAGGGATCAAGCAAGGGCTTAAAGAGAGAAAGCTCTGTTCAAAAAAATTTAATAAAAAAAGTGTTAAAATGTCACTGTCTATGCCTTTACATCACTATTGTATTGCTAGAATGGTTAGAAAATGATTCTACACAGTACTGGTTATAAAATAAATATTTACCTACTGCTCATGTGTCCCTCGTAACAATTTAATGACTACAGATATAACATTTATGACAGTTTTCTCATGAAATGTTTCATATTTGTATGGAAAAAGACAGAGAAGGAGAAGACCAGGGTAGACAGTTTACATGAAAGAGCAAGAGAGGAGATTCCAGGTAAGAAAAAGAACAAAGATAAGACTACAATCATTTGAGGAAGCGCATCCCATTCAGTTGCTTTTAACATGATTTGTTGTTGTTTATGCAGTCATTTTCAAATATGGAGTTTGTCATTGCCATCAACAAAACAGAAACAATTTTGTCCTTTATTTTAAGTTGTTAAAAAAATAAAATAAATAAAAATGCTGCTCACAAAGTCAACAGAATCGAACACTTTGGTGCTGTTTAAAAAAAAAATAAAATAAAAAAAAATAATAATAATTCTCATACATGTGCTAGCTAGCTAGCAGAAGTCTATCACGAAAATATACATTTTGCGAGAATGGAAATATTTTCTCAGTATAACTTCTAATTAGCAAGACAATACAAAGTTAATCAGAACTCAAAAATTTGCGAAAACGCATATTTTTTTTTCTCAGGAGAACACAAACACTTTGTGTGTGAATGAGACGCAGCGTAAAGCGCTTTAATGACCGTTAAGGTTTAAAAAGGCGCTAAAAGTGCAGACCATTTACAACTCTCCCGCCACTTGGCTACACCCACATATTTTGTTTACTTGATTCATTCACGTAAATATATATATATATATATATATATCATTTATAATATACATTGACCAATCCATAATTCTCTTACAATATTCATATACGTCGGGAACAACTCTGTGACAGGGTTGTGTGTGTGACGGAGTTGTTTTCTACTCAAAATGGCCACTGTTCCTCATGTGGTGTAGGACAAAGCATGCATGCCATTTATACACTTATCTTAGTTTAATGAGATTGGGTTAAATTGTTAAGCTTGAACATACCATTTTACTATAATACACTTCCATATAAGAAAACAAATTATGACATTTCTTACCTGTTTCTGCACCAAGCTGTTGAAGAAAGAGGAACGATGTCACATGTTTCTAGGTACAAATTCAGTGAAGTGCCTCGGGGACATTACAAAATGCTTGGTATAAGTTAGTAAGGCATGATTTTATGAAAACGCATTTTAATGCATATTTTAATGCGATAATACTTGTCATTATTTATAAAGGACATATCAACATCTTGCAAAAAAGCTTTTAACGTTTTATTTTAGTGAACCAAAAAACTTCTGGGGAGCTGAAATATTACGGAGATATCCCAGGAATTACCCAAGAAATGCATTTTGTTAAACATGAAAATAATATGCAGAAATATGCTATGTAACAATTCAAGTAAGTTCTCTTAATAATTTCTTTAGCAGTAAATTTATAATAGAGACATGCTTAAAAAAATGTCTGTTCACTACTGTGCAATGAAATCGTAACATTATAAACAACCTGAGATGATAACAGTATACATTCGTGGCGAACTACCTTTTAAACAGACTTCCTGCTAAAAGGACAATGGAAAGTGATAACTTGTGCATCTCTGTGACCGGGTTGAAATGAATTAGAAAACAGCGAGCACACACACTTAGGGAACCTCAGAAGTAACTGCAATGTTATAAAATACTCAGAAGTTTATAATATTAGTAAACATGTTACATTAACTTCAATGGAGAATGTAGATGCATTGCAGTCTGTAAAGACATGAGTAATGCTCCATTCATTAAAATGTGACGACCAATATAAGCTTCAGCAACTGTACTAGAAAAAATAGGAGGTTTATATCAAGTAAACAACTTCGCCAAACAGTTAACAGATAAACATCCATCCAGAGACCGATGTCCTGCTGCTGCTGCTGTTGTGAAATGTGTGACCGCTCACGTGACAGGCGGACCTTCTTTCTGTGTTTCATGGTGCAGATTTAGATTTAGAGTGAATGCACAGATGATTTTTGAAATGACTCGTCTCTGCAAACCTCTTGCTCCCCTCAGATCACTGGTGTAATGTCTTTCCAGAATGCATTTGCATATGAGTCTTCAGGTCTCTGGGAACTTTGTAACTCTCTCCGCACTGATGACACGTGAAAGGAGACTGTCCGGTGTGAATTCTTGTGTGTCTATTAAGGTTCCCTTTCTCTGTGAAACTCTTCTCACACTGAGCACATGTGAAAGGCTTCTCTCCAGTGTGAATTCTCATGTGTCTGTTAAGGTTGCCTTTCACTGTGAAACTCTTTCCACACTGAGCACATGGGAAAGGCTTTTCTCCAGTGTGAATTCTCATGTGATCCTTAAGGTGTCTGTTCTGTGTGAAACTCTTTCCGCACTGATGGCATACACAATTTCTTTCTAAAGCGTGAATTCCTGTGTGTTTTTTAAGGGTCCCTTTGCCTGTGAAACTCTTTCCACATTGATGACGTGAGAAAGGCTTCTCTCCACTGTGAATTCTCATGTGACGTTTGAGGTTTCTTTTTTGCGTTAACTTTTTTCCACACTGAGGGTAGGTGAAATAATTTTGGGCTCTTGTTCTTCGACTTCTTTGTGAAAAATTGTTTCCAGAATGTTGTTCTTCTAAATCAGGTATCTGATACTGATGTTTCTCCTCCAGTTTAATCAGGTCTTGAATTTCCTCTTTCACTTTCATCAGATCTAAAATGAACATGAGTGGATGACATGAAATTGGGTTAAACTGGTAGATGACATGGGGTGTGACAAAGAAGCCTTTTGAAAACTTGTTTAAAATGTTTCCAAATCGTCCATAAAATGTATATATGCTCTTTGTATGACCTCATAATTGAGACTATATGGAATATTTGGTCTTTAAAGCTTCATTCTTGCACTGCAGGACCATTAAATGAACTGATTTAGACAAAAAGACTAAAGTTAAAAAATTTAATCGAACTGGTGACCATTTAGAGGACTTAAGATACATACTGTACTTTAGGGCTGGGAATAGCCACAGACCTCCCGATTTGATAATAAAGCAATATTTACATGGGGATTTATGGAGCCAGAAAGATCTCAGAAAGAATATATTTAAAAAATAATATTCATAAATGCACAGGACCGATCACATTCACAAAATCCAATTCATAAATCCATAATACAATTCATAAATACACAAGTAACAGCACAAATATTTCCCCAATTGCCCACACAAATACCTCTAACTTAAATTCAAAACGTTTTTATAAATAAGTATCTATTAGGTTCTTGAATTAATTTGCATCAAAGGGTTTGTGAATGTTGTTACTTCTATTTATGGATTGTTGAATCTGCATTTGCAAATCGTCACGTGTGCGGCTATTTTGAGACTTCCCTGCCAGGTTTCAATTACAAATTGCGTTGTTTTTTTTTTTGGTTGTTTTTTAGGAAATTCTCTTTAGCGAATCACATTAATCCACCAATCATAACACACCTTGCTGGTGGATATCGCCTCAGGTGCATTCGATCCTGAGGATAATCGATTTCCCATTACCACAGTTCATTCATTCATTCCTACATGCTGTGAAAAAGTAGAGGCCCCCTTCCTGATTTCTTCTATTTTTGTATTAAATTAAATTGATTAAATTGTTTTAGATCTTCAAATGAGATATAACATAAAACAAAGGCAACCTGAGTAAACACAAAATACAGTTTTCAAATATATATATATATATATATATTTTACTATTATTTTTGTATTTTTTTTTTTATTAAAGCAAAAAAAGTTTCCCAACACCTATATCACCCATGTGGAAAAATAACTGCCCCTTCAAACTTAATAGCTGGTTGTGTCACCTTTTGCAGCAACAACGGCAAGCAAACGCTTCCGATAACTGCAGATCAGTCTTTCACAATACTGTGGTGGATTTTTGGCACATTATTCTTTGCAGAACTGCTTTAGTTCAGCCACATTGGCGGGTTTTCAAGCATGAACTGCCCGTTTAAGATCCTGCCACAGCATTTCAATCGCGTTCAAGTCAGGAATTTGACTAGGCCACTCCAGAACTTTAATTTTGCCATTCAGAGGTGGATTTACTACTATGCTTTGGATCATTGTCTTGCTACTCACGGATGGATGACCGGACGATCTCCTTTAGGATTTTCTGGTAGAGAGCAGAAGTCATGTTTACCTCAATTGTTGCAAGTCACCCTGGTCCTGAAGCAGCAAAGCACCCCCACATCATCACAATTCCACCACCATGCTTGACCGCAGGTATGATGTTCTTTTTGTGCAATTCTGTGTTTGATTTTGGCCTATTAATTGACCCAGAGTGTGGAGTTTTGCTCTAAGATCAAGAATATACCGAATTTCATTTTTACTGTTTGAAGGTCCCTCCTCCCAAGCTTCCTGTATGACATCAAGCACGGTGCGCACCCGACAGCCAAACAGCAGCTCGAATGTGGAAAACCCCGTGGAGGCTTGCGTCCCCTCTCGTATGTCAAATAACAGGCTTGAGCCACTTATCCCAATTCCTAGTGTCCTCGTGTTCAAATATACTAATCATATTTTTTAATGTTTTATTAAATCGTTCCACCAATCCATCTCTTTGTGGGTGATAAACACAGGTGCAAATCGATTTAATACCTAACAATTCATAGTTTGCTTATAGTTCACATAGTGTTAGTGACCTAAAGGCAGTGCTTTAATCAGTGAGGATTTCTTTTGGTATTATTGGAGATTATTCTGAAGAGTGCCTCCTCAACACTACATGCTGAGATGTTGCACAGGGGCACAGCTTCCAGATATCGCATTGCATAGTCCATCAGAACAAACACAACGCGACGCCTGCTTGCAGTCCATTCTAATGGCCCGACGAGGTCCATGCCAATTCTCTCGAAGGGGACCTTGAAGGTGGCGCAATGGCGCTTTCGGGGTGGTCGGTGGATTACTGGGTTTTATTTTGTTTTGATTGAGTGTCTGATCTTTAATAATCTATAACGTACATGAGTGTGACGCCCGGCTGGAGGTGTTGACCAGCGATGATTCCCACATGGTCAAATGCGTGTTTGAGGTACTCGTCGCACGACTGCTCCAGAGAGAAATCCACCTCAGGGAACCCCCTGAATATGTGAACTCCCTCTCTTGCGTCTTCCTGACGCAGAGCAGACGGCCTTGGCACCACCTCTCCAGCCATAGCATTGCACGTCAAACACCAAGACAGCATTTTACAGGAAACATCCACACATACTTCCCTTAATAAATTCTTAAAATCAGGCCAATTTGTTCCCAAAATCAATGGATGAGTGAGGCAGGAATTAACCGCGGCCCCTACTCTATGCACCCTCACACGTTTATCTGTGCAATGCTTCGTCTTGTACCAATCACTGGTGAATAGAGGTTTGAGAACAGCCTGTATCCACCAAAGCTTGGTATGTATCCCCTTTTAGACTCACGGCATACGATACCTCTCTGCCCTATCAGGGGTGGCCCGTGGAGCATCAGGGATCCAGACCAGTGTCACCATCTTGATCACCAAGCACTGATCCTGGAAGTGCCCAGCTTCCCTTCAGCCCAACAGACTGGCCCAGACTTCCCTACCTCACTCATGGGGGTAGTCCCGTCAACCTGGGGAGAAGAGCGGAGAGAGATGGGTGGGGGACACGGGGAAGGACCCCCAAGATTGGCAAAGGAGTTTGGGTGGGGTTCCTCCCCATCTCCGGGGAGCTGAGATGCAGGACAGAGAGAGAGAAAGGAGAGAGAGAAGGAAGATTCTCTGGATCGCTGCCTCCTGGAAGCATTACCATGTAGTCCTCGGCCAGCTGGATGGCCTCCTCCAGTGATGCCGAGCAGTGGCACTGGACCCACTCTGCCATCCCCCGAGAAAGATGGGAGATTAATTGCTCCAGTCACCAGGTCGATAATCTTCATGGCGCCGCGGGTTCCCTCAGCAAGCAACCATTTCCGGAAGGCATCCCAGAGCTGTTGTGCTAAAGCAAATAGGAGGCTGTATTTCCTGAACTACAGGGACCTGAATCACTGGCAGTTCTGTTCAGGACTACGGCCAACCCATTGCATGATGGCCTTTTTCAGATGTTGATAATCGAGGAGGCTGATGGCAGAAAGTTGTTGGGCCGCTAGTTGTGCTTCCCTGGAGAGGAGCGCTAACAGGCGGTAACTGGTTGGGTGGTCACTTCCACACCTCAGTGGTCTTCTCAAACAGGTCGAGGTAGGCCTCAGGATCATCACTCGGCACCATTTTGATGAGGGTCACCAGTGCTGAGGACTCAGGGGTCGCAGCTGTAGCCCCCTCTCTGTCAATCAGGCTCCGGAATACCTGCAGTCCTCCGCTTGATCCTGGAACAGGAGTTGGAAACGCTGTTCCTGCTCCAGGCATAACTCAATGAGGGCCTGATGTTGACTGCTGGATGACGGCGAGGAACTTGATGACTTCGCTCAGCAGTGAATATTCCATGACAACGTTTCCTCCGATCGCTCCCGGCAGGGCTGGACTGGTAATCTGGCATTCCGGGCATTTTCCCTGTGGGCCGATGCACTTTGGGGCCGATCAGGGGCGGGCTGGCCATCGGTAGAACCGAGCGGGCTGGTGTGTCGGCTGCGAAATGTACCGAATGGGCCGAGATAAGCTAAAATAAGCCGCCGCATTATGCAGAACAGACCGCAAAACGGCGCCGCGATATGCAGAAAAAGGAGAGTGCAATTTTTCTTCCCAGTCCAGCCAAGCTCCCGGGTTTTGGCACCACTATAACAAGTTCGTAATTTGAACAATGGAGGTTTTTTGTCGAGAAAATTGGCATTCATGCAAAAATGTAGTGTCACATGACAGAACTTACCCCAATGGCTAGCCTGTGTTAATCATGACGATGGCATCCTTGAAAGCCAATTTATTGTACTTGATTATGGATTGAGCTTAATGGCATATAGATCCGATGCTGCAAACATGACACTTCCAGGAGTGCCAACACAAATATCTCGTATCATGCACATTGACATGTGAACTGAGAACAAATTAATTGCCACTGTTTGTGATTAAGTTAATCACGGCAGCCATCAGTTTTATTTATTAAAGTTGATTTTCCACACCATTCAAAATAATAGATGGCAGTCAAGCAATTAGCCCACAATACAAATAAAACCATATAATTTCTGTGCACAAAGTCATTTTAAATTAAAAATAAATACAGAGAAAAGCATCAGTGTGCTTTTTTGGAACACTAACATAATGCTCAATTCTACTAAATTATTGTTTATACTTTTGAGAGAATGACGGCAAAATTCCCTGCATCAAATTTGGCTAAATAAATTACCAAATGAATAAAGCATTAAAGAAAATAATTAATTACCAAATGAAAAAAGTAATATTTTTAGACCTATATACAGTATACCTTTTTACACAAACTTAAATGAGCTTCACCCTGTTCTGTGGATGCAAAAATTCGGTTGAATGACATTCTCAGAATGTTCTACACTTTTTTCAACCCTCTTTACCTCAGACTGCAGACTGAGCTTCTTCAGAAAATGTCAATTGCATTATGATGCTAAAATTATAATTTTAAGATGACAATCAAGTTTAGTTGGTCGTTAAATGTTGCTGGAGAAATATGCAGGACATACTGCAGTTATGATGGCGATGCTTTAGATTATTGTTCAAAATAGCCTATTGAATATCCGGAATCTATCAAATGTAAATCCTGATGGAGGACCATCAATGGATGGTCCTTATACTATGACTGAAAGATTCCCCCTCTACTTGGGGCAGGTTCCCAGCTTGAACAGGACCATGACGATTCGCTTTCAGGTTGGAACCGGTGGCAACCTGCGATAGACACAACATCAGGTCCAATATTACAGTCCTATCAGAAGAGCAACTGTTTCCTTTTGACTGCAATTACTCCTCTTCTGATTGCATTTATTTGTAAAATTAAAATGACAGTAAGCTGGCTAATGTCAATGAATTTTGGGAATGAGGGACATCTGGGAGGCGAAAGGTACACAATTAGCGATAAACACACATTTCTGTACGGAAACAACTTAAGGGCATATTTCTTTTCACACACACCATTTTTATCGATAAAAGTCCATTTGAATGGAAACAGGCAGAAGACGGCAAAATTTCTGGGGGGAAATATACACATTTTCACTTTGTCGATAACAAAATAGCGTGAAAAGTGGATGGAAATTAGGCTACTGATGCCTTGTGCACCTTTCTATCACTGTGTCTCATTTGGAAGTATGTGTCCTCCGGAGGTTGCATTTGTCGGCCGCAGACGTCATTGAGGCTGTATATATATATATATATATATATATATATGATTTGTTCACAGATATGTTCATTTTTATAAATCACAATTTTATGCCACCAGGTGGCAACAAATCAATGTCTTTCATGTGTTTTTGAGTAACTAAAGCACAGAGACCGAAACAAGTCTAATTTAATCTAAGTCGCTGGTCCTCAAATCGAATGAGTAAATGGGGCGTGTCCATTCAGTGGCTCAAACCAATGATATGGTCCTTCACAACCCACACTTGAGTCAGTCTTCCAGGCAAGAAAAGCCACCAAAGCGCCTCACGATATTCAAACAACTGCAATTTTAGCCAGGGCAGATTCATTTTAGGGGGGCTGAAGCCCTCCTAAAAAGGATCTTGTAACGCCGTTGGTTAACACTCACAAGTCAAACAATTTAAAGCATTCAATATTTCAGTTAGAGTCCAACACTGACTGAGTATAAAGGGATAGTTCACCCAAAAAATACAGTTATCTCATGATTTACTCACTCTCATGCCATCCCAGATGTATTTGAGTTTCTTTCTTCTGCAGAACACAAATAACGATTTTTATAAGAACATCTCAGCTGGGTAGGTCCATACAATGCAAGTGAATGGGAGGCAAAATGTTGAAGCCCCAAAATTCACATAAGGGCAACATAACAGTACTCCAGATGACTATGGTGTTTAAATCCATATCTCCAAAAGTGATATAATAGGTGTTGGTGAGAAATAGATCAATATTTATGTCATTTTCCCTTCACTTTCTCCTTCTTCGGTTTTTGAAGAGTCACATTATTTGAGCATATCACCCCCTACTGGGCAGGGAGGAGAATTAATTATAAAAAAAAAAATGACTTAAATATTGATGTTTCTCACCCACACCTATCAAATCATGTCTGAAGATATGGATTTAACCACTGGAGTCATATGGATTACTTTTATCAAAATATTTGACAAATCCAGGGCAGTAAATTAATTTCAATGCGTTGTGTCATTGTTGCCGCTTATCACTCGAGTTTTCTCATTGAAGTTACACGCCTGTGACCAGCAGATGTCCTCAGCGCGCAGCGTTTCCAAAGTTTGTCGTTGTACAGGGACAGGTTTGGGACACGACCGCATCATTCACAAGCAACAGCTAACCGTCCTCTCACGAAATAACTGGAGTGTGAAATATTTGGCAAAACAAAATTATCTATTTTGCAGTCTTTAGAGATTATTTTGATGTAACTAGTTGTGTAATGTTACTGATTTCATGAGTTTCTGCACCCCAAAACACGACAAACTAACGTTGTGTTATCCAAGTGACGTAAATGTATGAATCATAATCAAGAATCGATACCAACCTTTTTGTTCGTCATTATTTATTCTGCGTGGTTGTGTAATACAGATGTCTTCGTTCTCTTCTTTAATAAACTCCATCTTTGCGGCAGTTTGTCACACAGATCTCAGTCGTTCCACCTGGACGACTGAGATCTGGACACCTATTCCTCCTCATCTGGACATCTTTATCACGTTTATGATCTTATGAATAATCAAAAGAATGAAAGAAAGTAAAAAACAAAAAATAAAAGTAAATAACGGTGTTCTCCTATGTGGACGAGAGACTATATGCATATTCACATGAAGTGTTACAATATTACTTTTAAGTACAAATCAACCTTCATAATTAAATCAAAGTAATCCTAGTCATATCGCCATACTATTAGAGCACATAGAAACATGTATGTAACTTTGAATATAGTTTTATACTCTTCATACGCTCAAAAACACAAACCTTTTTTGAGCAGTGAGATACGCGGCGCAGCTCGTATGACGTCACAACAACACAGCGGTTCATAGAAGCAAAATAAAAGTCCCGTTGAACACGCGGTGTAATATCACAAAATACATAGAAAATAAATGAATAAATAATGATATTGAAATAAAGGAACCAAATGCAGAAATTCAGATACATTTTTACATTTTGTCTGTTCGTGACATATCAGTGCCACTTGTTTTTAACATTAGCATACTCACACGCACACCCCTTAGACAAATAAATTTAAACAGGTTTCACAATTCCTGATATTTAAATCGCAGAAAAAACATTCTTTGTCTTAGGTCAGTTAGGATCACTATTTTAAGATTGTGAAATGTCAGAATAATAGTAGAGAGAATGATTTATTTCAGCTTTTATTTCTTTCATCACATTCCCAGTGGTTCAGAAGTTAGATGTCAAACTAAAGACAGCATGTACAATTAATATTTCTCGCAATACACTTAGTTAGGTAGCTTTCCACAAGCTAATCACAATAAATTGTAGGAATTTTGACCAATTCCTCCAGAGAGAACTGGTGTAACTGAGTCAGGTTTGTAGGCATAAAAAAATTAGAGTATTTAAAGAGGGTACTTGGGTCCTTTCCCATCTGCTCAGCAGGAAAACAAATGCACGACATCTAATTTGCACTGGGGGTTTGGTGTGTGGGTCCTAACTCATGCCAGGCCCTCCCGCTCTGTTTCTGGACCTACAAGGACGGTAGTGGTTAGAGACTTGTTTCCCTAGGGGAGGCACGTTCAAAGGCCACAGTAATGAGGATCCATTAACTTAAGGTGCACTGCCAAATTGGGAATAGTTCTGTTGTCTGTCCTGCCCACTCCCGTCAGTAGCCTAGGAAAGGAAGCTGATCCAAGTGGTGGGGCGTCAATGACATCAAGGTAGGAGGTCGTTTAGTCACATTCAAATCCCTTCCCTCCCTCAGGGTATATACAGCAATCCTTAAGTTAAATTTACTACTTTTTAATACCTTTTTTACTACCTTCAGAATTTTTTTTAAAACCATCACGACACTGAATTGCAAGTGTTAATCAGCGACCTTTCTATTATTTACACAGATTTTGACATATATAACATACAAAAAAGAATAAATTTAGAGACTAATGTTGACAACATATTGCACATATTTATTTCACTTAGTAAATAAAAATAAAACAAACTACATAAAATGTGCAATGGAGAGAATGGATAGTTCCAGCACACTGGCTGGCATTCACTGCAAGTTGATGCATTACAAACTGGCATCTTCTATGAACTGTTGCTGATTCATAAACTGGCATCCACTACATGAACTGGTGAACTATTGTTTGCACTTGTGCTATAGCCCTAATATGAATTTGTGGGCATAAAATCCTATGGAAAGTGCCTTAATTCCATGGCCTTTTCCTCAATAGTTTTGTCCATTTTGACCAGTTCCTCTTTTTTCTCCTTGTGTCTCCTTCTAAGTGTGTTTGATTTGGTGATTAGCTGGGCCATTTTTGACCCAGCTTTCCCCTCTGCCTCCTCGGCCAATTTGTTGGCATCATTTTCAAGGATGGCACAGACTTCGTCCAGGACTCTGCGTTGCTGCTTGAGCTCCTGTAGTTCGTCCTCTGCGGCCTTCCTTTTCTGTGTTTGAGTATCACTCTCCCTCTTTTTACGCTCTTGCTCCAGGTAGAGCCTGTACTGGGACCTTGCTGAGGCCACAGAAGCCAGCAGTTCCTTGGTTAAAGGCACCTTGAGGACACCACCACAGCTACTGACATTGTCACAGATTAACCTCAGTGCCTCCAAGGATTCACCTAGAAGGTTACAGGTTTCCACCTCCTTGTTAATGGAGAAGCCCCTCTCCACGGTGGCTTGTCCATGTGAAAGAAGTAAAACGCTCTGGCAGAATCTCAACAGGTCCATGTAGGATGGGCTGAGGTTCACGTGTAGAAACACATCCACACGTTGCTTGAAAGGCTGGAAAGAGCGGAATTGTTCACCTCTGCCCTCAAGAGACAGCAATGATGTAAACTGCTGAATGATTACATCACCTACAACATAGACAAAGAAATTAAGTTAATTAATAGGTCATTTAAATTTAGTAGTCCCAGTTGGCCTATCAGACCATTTGGCAATACATACATCACAACATCATGTTATAACTTCTAAGAAGAGCTAGGAATGTGTAAGGCTTCTTCTGAACTTATTAATTTGATAAAGCATTGACACTTCCGGACTGTTGAGAGGAGAATGCAGAAAACCATCTTGCTAACACACACTTCTCACACAAGGCTTTAATCAATCTGAATAACCTATGCACTTTGACTGTCCCTATACAATATCTTCTTACCAGCTGGGATGCCACCTGCCAAATGTTTGCCCTGGAGGAATGTTTGCACTATTCCCTTCATCTGTCTGATGCACCAATCGGGATCTCTGTGCATTCTTGAAGGGTCCAAGCATGCAATCTGCCTGACTACTTGGAATTTCCTAGTCATATCGCTATACATTATCCCTTACATAACTGTGATAAGTTGTTGAATTTAACAAAATACTAAAAACATAATTTTCTTGTACCTTGAGCTATACCCCACAGGTCAATAAATGCAGGTGGGCCTACATGTTTCATTCAAGTAACTGCAGGACTTTGGCCAATTTTATTATTTTGTGTAACCAACAGTAAATTAGCCAACATCATCCTATAATATACAAAATCTTTGTGAATAAATAACTCTTCAAATGAGTGATCACAGGATAGAGCGTAAGTAGGTCTATATAAAAAATAACTTACCTTTATGTGATGCAACAAATCTTCGGCCCTTCCATGTCCCAAAAACTGAGATCCAAAGTATCTGGATTGGACACGGTCATCCTCCCAGTATCGAACATGGATGTCAAGCTGTTTTTTCTTTGACGCCTGATTGAGGCTCTCATCAAACATCAACACGAATGGCCCAGCCTTGTTGATGCCATCAACAAGCTGTTTTTTGAAGAACGACGCTAATCCAAATCTGATGATGTACCCGGTTTTGTCTTTACCACACGTGAATGACTTCGCGATGTCAGAGTCGGGAAACATTTCTTTAAACAGCTCCGAAATTCCTTCATTGGAGTTCAATGAGTGGTGTTTAACTGCAGTGTTCAGACACCACAGAGCCTCCGCGCGCAGTGTTGGTGTGGCGCCCATGGCCACCCGGAGGTCAGACGTTGCTAGAGCCGTATTGGCCAGTAGGCCAACAGTGGCACTAATTTGCGGCGGTGGTGGTGGAGGTGCAGCCGCACAGACAGCTGAGATTGGTAGAATTAACTGCTCTCTCCGAGAACGCATTCCATTTTTATGTTTAGTGGATTGCATATGCGACCGAAGTGCGTTAGCTCCCATCCAGTTGACATTGATGTTTTTTTTACACACCGAACAATAAGCCTGCCTGTTATTCCCTACTACAGGCCTGAGCCAGTCCTTAAACGCTGGGTCGTTCACCCAGCTACCAGAAAACTTGCATTTGCCCATGAAGACGACGATGATTGTCCAGTCGTTGAAGATATGCCTTGAAGCAAGTCTTAAATAAAACGTAAGCTTGTTGAGCGCGCAGTGTTCTGAGATGATGCCGAACGACCACTGAATTGACGTCAGCGTCAAACATAAGTTGAGATGGAGACGAAAGATCTTTGATTATGTGCGGAGATATGCTAAAGCCCATATTTAAACGAAATAACGCGAACGTAGATATAATTTCAATCAGAATAGGACACCTTGAAAAAAATAATACCTAATTTGGAAAAAATAATACCTCTGAGACCACATTTAACACTTTTAATGGCCTTAAATTTGACACTTTTGATTTATCACTTTTTAATACTTTTTAAAACCCCGCGGACACCCTGTCCCTGGTCAGCCCGGTTGCATCTCCCATCACTCCTCTCCTTCGCTTGGATCCAGAGCCGGACATGCCTACACCGCAGCCACTACAATGGAACTGCTTATCCTTCTCTAGGCTCCGCTGCATACGGAGTGGGCGTGTTAAAGAGATTTCTCCAGGCCAGCTCTCCCTCTCCCTTGCCCCAGGGCAGGGATAGAGAAACATGAGTTAAAGATGAAAGCCTCAACCAACAGCAAGGCAAATGGCACAATTACCCTTTAGGCAGTTGGGAAACCATCACCAGGAATTCTCTGTTCCAGTCTCTTTCTGTAGAATGGCATGCGAGAGGGCTCGTGACATCACCGTTGTTTCCCAACTGCACCATCTCCACCGACACTCTTCACCACAGTGGGGGGTAAGCAAGAGACAGACACAGTGGGTTTGGCTCCAGTCCTTGTAGAAGCATTTACTGTAAATAACAATAAACAGAAAAGAAGGAATAAATTGTCCAAATGGATAAGTGTCGAAAATAATGTTGATTCTGGCGTCCTCGTGGTGAATAGGGCTATGTGCAGGAAAGGTTAGGTCAGCACTTCTCTTACGGGTCCGAAGTGTGAGGGGATGCGACTTTACTCGAGCAGTGTGGCTTCCCTAGTCCTCGGCACTTGAGGGGAATTGCGACCCAGCTTCCTGGCCCATCAGCCACGACGCATGCTCCAATCCCCCAGGTTTGCATCTAATTCTTGCTGAGGATCTGGGCTGTGGGTCCGGCGATGCATCTAATTTGTGCCAGACCCTCCCCGCTAAGTTCCTGAACATATAAAGACGCCAGTGGGTAGAGACAAGTTTCCCTATGAGAGGCGTACATCAGGTGTACCCCTTTACGTGCTGTCAAACGGGAATAGTCACCGTACCCCTCCTCTCTCCAACCCACTCCCGCTAGGAGCCTAGGTGGCTGATCTAAGGGGCGAGGCATCGCTGGCATCGGGGGAGAAGGTTGTTCTGTCACAAGAGACAAACCAAGGAGGATGAATGAAAATGTTGTTACATTTTACTTGTGATAAACTATTTAAACAACACTCTTACATGGAGAAATAAACTAGTAGGCAACCTATACAAATGTTTTCTCTCCAATAAACACCCATTATAAGGCACGTTTGCTTAAATAATAAGACAGTGGCCCTGATCAAATACATTTTTTAGTCTTGCTTTAGCACATGAAAAACAGAAAAGCTTTAAAAAGAAATGGCTGAATGCACTTCATTATTTAGGAAAGAAAATGCTAGATGGCATGATTGTTAGTGCCAGAAGGGCTTGTTTTTTATATTTGTGTAACTGCTGATCTCCTGGGATTTTCACACACAACAGTCTCTAGAATTTACTCAGAATGGTGCCAAAAACAAAAAACAAAAAACATCCAGTGAGCGGTAGTTCTGCCGAAGGAAACGCCTTGTTGATGAGAGGTCAACAGAGAATGGCCAGACTGGTTTGAACTGACTAAGTCTACAGTAACTCAGATAACCACTCTGTACAATTGTGCTGAGAAGTATAACATCTCCGAAATACTATGCGGAGATGCGGGTTGGCGCAATTTCCGGAAACAATTAAGAGACCACTGCAAAATTATCAGTTTCTCAGGATCTAGGTATGGTTTGAGTAAAATTCAATTTTTAGTTTTATTCTATAAAGTACTGAAAAAATTTCTCCCAAATTCCAAATAAAAATATTGTCATTTAGAGCATCTTTTTTTTTTTTTTTTTTTTTTTTGCAGAAAATGACAACTGGTCAAAATAACAAAAAAGATGCAGTGTTTTCATATTAATTAATTTAAATAACATAATACCAATGTTTTAACATAGAAAGAGTTCAGAAATCAATATTTGGTGGAATAACCCTGATTTTCAATCACAACTTTCATGCGTCTTGGCATGATTGCTAACAGTCTTTCACATTACTGTTGGGTGACTTTATGCCACTCCTGGCACAAAAATGTAAGTAGTTCGGCTTTGTTTGATGGCTTATGACCATCCATCTTCCTCTTGATCACATTCCAGAGGTTTTCAGTGGGGTTCAGGTCTGGAGATTGGGCTGGCCATAACAGGATCTTTATCCGGTTCTCCTCCATCCACACCTTGATTGACCTGGCTGTGTGACATGGAGCATTGTTCTGCTGGAAAAAAATCAATCCATAGAGTTGGGAAAAATGTTCAGAGCAGAAGGAAGCAAGTTTTCTTCCAGGATAACCTTGTACATGGCTTGAGTCATGTGTCCTTTACAAAGACGAATCTGCCCGATTCCAGCCTTGCTGAAGCACCCCCAGATCATCACAATCCTCCACCAAATTCCACAGTGGGTGTGAGAGACTGTGGCTTGAAGGCCTCTCCAGGTCTCCGTCTAACCATTGCTGGTTCAAACCCCACAGCCACCACCATTGTGTCCTTGAGCAAGGCACTTAACTCCAGGTTGCTCCGGGGGGGGGGATTGTCCCTGTAATAAGGGCTCTGTAAGTCGCTTTGGATAAAAGCATCTGCCAAATGCATAAATGTAAATGTAAATGTAACCATTACATGACCAGGTGGAGGATCGGTGATGACTGAATTGAAAATCAAGGTTATTTCACCAAATATTGATTTCTGAACTCTTTTTAAGTTAACACATTAGTAGTGTGTTGTTTAAAAATGAGCTTGTCTTCTTTACATTATTCGAGGTCTGAAAACACTGCAGCAAATTTGGGAGAAAAGTTTTCAATACTCTAATTTTCAGTACTTTAAATTTACTCAAACACATACCTAAATCCATAGAAACTGATTATTTTGCAGTGGTCTCGTAATTTTTTCCAGAGTTGTATACAAATACAGTACACACACACATTAAATAATAATACAAAAATGAATGACACGACCCTTAAAGTCACTCATTAATAATGTGAACCATAATCTAGCGACTAAATGGTCTTTGTCCAGAGTAAACGCACAGATAATTTTTTTGAAATGGCTCGTCTCCAAAACCCTTGCCACATTCAAAACACAGATACAGGTATCTCTCCATTATTAATGTTTACACGAACTATAAAGTCTTTTCAAACAGTGTAACTCTTCCTACTCTGTAGACATGTGAAAGGCTTTACTCAATGTGAGTTCTTATGTGATTCTGAAGGTGTCCTTTTTGACTGAAACACTTTCCACACTGATGACATGTGAAAGGCTTTTCTCCAGTGTGAGTTCTTATGTGAATTTTAAGGTGTCCCTTTTGACTGAAACACTTTCCGCACTGAGGGCATGTGAAAGGCTTCTCTCCCGAGTGATTTTTTATGTGTTTATTAAGGTTCCCTTTCTCTGTGAAACTCTTTCCACACTGATGACATGTGAAAGGCTTCTCTCCTAAGTGATTTTTTATGTGAACATAAAGGCCTGCTTTACGAGTGAAACTCATTCCACACTGATTGCATGTGAAAGGCTTCTTTCCACTGTGAACTCTCATGTGACGATTAAGGTTTACTTTGTGTTTGAAACTCTTTCCACACTGATGACACGTGAAAGGCCTCTCTCCAGTGTGAATTCTTCTGTGACTCTTAAGGTTTCCCTTTTCTGTAAAACTCCTTCCACACTGATGGCATGTGAAAGGCTTTTCTCCAGTGTGAATTCTAATGTGATTCTTAAGTTTTTTTTTATGCACGAAACTCTTTCCACACTGAGGGCAGGTGAAAGGAGTTTTGGCTCTTGTTGTAGTTCTTTTTAGTGAGAAATTGTTTCCAGATTGTGAGAAATTAAAATGCTGTTCTTCTGATTTGAAATGATCAGTTTCTTGATACTGACGTTCCTCTTGAACTTCATTCAGATCTTGACCTTCCTCTTTCAGCTCCATCAGATCTAAAATGAACATGAGTAGATGACATGAAATTTCAAGCAGTTTTAGTGGTGTTGCACTGTGTGACTTAATATATAAAAAAAAAATTAAGAAAAAAGATTTCTAATTATTTTATAAATAAATATGCATACACTTAGACTAAATGAAATATTTGTTACACCACAGGGCCATATAAATGTACTGGAATAGCACTATGCAAGTCTGCACTCAAGAACTGTAACTTCCGATGCTCAAGTCAACAGCTTGACATACATATGATCAAAGCTTTTGATTGGCTCAGGGACAAAGGCAATCATGCCCCTCTGGCCATCATAGTGTGCAGATCTCCCTTGATTGACAACGAGGATGACGGGCTGGCCCCACACATAGCAAATAAAGCGATTAAATGGCTTTAATGCCAAAGAAACTTTAGATGCGGAAGTTATATTATTTCTTAAAATAAATGTATGATTATACCACGCATTTTGCACAACAGTGCCACATCTGGTGGGGCACAGTCCCACTTACCCCAGATGTAGAGACGCCACCGATAGTTACATTATAATAATGCTTCTTGAGGCAGCAAATATATCATGTTTAAAGGGACAGTTCACCCAAAAATGAAAATTCTCTCATCATTTGCTCACCCTCATACCATCCCAGGTGTGTATTTCTTTCTTCAGCAGAACAGATTTAAAGAGAAACAGAAAAGTATCTCCGCTCTGTAGGCCCTTAAAATTTAAGTGGATGTTGATCTGACATTTGAAGCTCCAAAAATCACAGACAGTCAGCATAAACATCGTCTATACAATTCCAGCTGTTAAATGAATGTCTTACAGGAAGGAATACAATCGCTTTTGTTGTGGAAAAAGAAATATTTAAGTACTTCTTAACTATAAACCATTGCATCTGGTATACGTATTCACAAGAGTGCCAAATTTACGTTCTCGTGACAAATTCGCATTGGCATGTTCCAGATGTAATTTGGGGTGACTCTGGAGGGTGAGTTTTTGGCAATTCTAAACATTCACAAATGTAAACTTTCAGACATGATGTAATTCTGGTGAATATACCGGTTTGTTTTTAAAAATGTGTAAGAATTATGCATGTATGAATATCATGTTGCCCATTTTCTAGAGTCATTACGGTAGTAATTCTGGCAATATTCTCACCGCAGGTGAATGTGGCCCAAATCACTCACATGTGACATCTGTTAATTGGATGGACACTTTCACATGTGGAAATAAATCGGATCTCTATTAGTATATATACACACGATATGCCTTCAATCTTAAAAGCCAGATCAGATTTAATGTGATTTTTTACATCAATCTAACAGAATATTTGTCACTTACATGCTTGATTTACCATGTAATATGCCTGTTATGGTTTCATATATTTTCCAGTTAATGCATTCAGTTCCTTTTTAGAAAAGTAGTCACATGACACTATGCGAATGGAGGCTGCTTAATGCCAAGCTCCGCCTCACTTTCCTACAATTATCCCTTTAATAAATATTACTTTGCAATACAAGATATTGTTAACATTTATGCAGTACTAATGGAAATACATTGGGCGACCACATCCATGGAGGCGATCACAAATATAGACAAGGTTGTTTGTTTCTGTAAGTGGCAGAGAAAGAGCTGCAGACTAGCCCACCAGCCACAAAGGGCATCTAAAAGAGGCATTCAAAATTACAATGGAAGCAGATGTAATAAAGCCTGTTTTGATGTAATCCCAGGGGGAAAGGAAGGTCAAGATATGGTCAAGTTCTTGGATGGGCTCTTTACGAATTTGTTCGACACAGCGGGCTGTCATCTGGAAATAAGAGTACATGCACAGAGCTCTCGGTCAGCTTCACGAAGCAGGTAACGGGCCCCGATGCATTCAGGCAAGATTCTTGCAGTCAACAGACAGAGACTTTGTTTAACATGCGGCAAGGAATAAAGGCAAGTTATGCTTGGAGGATTACAACATTGTAATTCGCCAGAGCGACACAAGCAAAACAGGATAGATTCAAAGAGTGTAAGAAGTTACTTCATAAACAAGAGTTGAGCTTTACTCAGCCAAACTGAGAATTGATGCCAAGGATGGACAGAAGACTTTCACATGCCAGCGAGAAGATATGGCCTTCATTAAATCAATGGAGTAAGTGGGTGGCTTTGCCTGCGCTGAATCAGCCGTATGGTCTGAGAGGGTTTATTATTCAGTTGGTTGCCCACTGTCTCTCTCTCTCTATCTCTCTCTCTCTCTCTCTCTCTCTCTCTATCTACTTTTTATTATTTTTTCTCTTTTCATTTATTGACTTGAATTTATTTGTTCATTTTGTGGGTTTAATGTTGTTATTTACTGGGGCTTATTTCATTGAAAACCTTTATTTGCAGTTCAATGATATGGTTTACATAAGGAAAAACAAATAACAGAAAGGACAAAAAACACTGCACTGAAGTAACGTTGTACCAATAGTGTCGCGGAAAATCTCGCGAGCATGCATGGACCGTCGGATTTCCGGCGGATGGACACCAGTTGAGACTGTTATGTGTGAGATTGAAGCATATCTTTTTTCTTTTATGTGGGTTTTCAAGGATTTTATTTTTACATCAATGTTGGATAGTGGTCTATATAATTTATCCTTGGGTGTGCAATTTTTCTGTGCTCGTCAATATGTCACAAGTAAAATGTTTCTCTTCACGTGGAATGTTAATGGGTTGGGGCACCCGATAAAAAGAAGGAAGGTTGTATCTGTTCTTAAGCGTAAAAAATATGATAGCGTTCCTTCAAGAAATGCATCTTTCTTCACAGGAAGCTGAAAAACTCAGTAGGCATGGGGTAGGCATTACAATTTAAGTTGCTCAAACAGATTAAAGATAATTTAGGAAGATTCATTATTGTTTTGGCTGAAGTACAGGGGCAAAATCTTATTTTGGCTAATATTTATGCACCCAACGCTGATGAACAGAACATTTTCAAGATCTTGAGGGAAAGTTACAAGCAGCCGGGATCCTCCATGACATGGTTTTGGGTGGATACTTCAATCCGTTAATGGATCTGGTCCTTGATCATAGTGATGCAAAAGTGTGTAGGACCTTTTAAAGCAACATTGGCACATCAGAGGATGTGTAAAAAATCTTAGTCTTACAGACATTTGGATACTTCTGAATCCACCTGGATACACCTTTTCATCAGTTCATAAGATTCACTAAGATATAGATAAGATTTTTATATCGAAGTCACTTATTCCATTTGCCACTGATTGCTCAGTTGGGAACATTTTAGTTTCAGATCATGCTTTGGTGTGCCCTACCACAGCTTTCCAACCTTGCACCTTTCAGTTGCCCAAGTAAAGCATTAGGTATTTAGGCATTTCATTTCCAGCAAATTTGAGAGATTTAGCTAGAGTTAAGTTTGACCCATTAATGATCAGGTTTTCGTGTGATGTAGATAGGTGAGCTTCACTACATTTGTCTATGGCTGGGAAGGTCAATGTTATAAAAATGAATTGTATCCCAAAATTCAATATCTACTGCAGTCTCTCCCTCTAGAAGTTCCTCTTTCATATTTTAAAAAATCTGATAGAATATTTAAACATTTTATTTGGAATGGTAAACGACCTTGGTTAAATTTCAGTAAGATACTTAGACCATTTGGCAAAAGAGGTTTAAGTTTGTTTTATTATTATACTTTTATTCTGAGACTTTTGGCCCATTGGTATCTTCCACCTGAGAGAGAGCAGTCCTTGCCCCAATCTCACTATTGCAAAGTGTTTCTATTAATTTCCCTAGAGAAGTAAATATACATCCAATTATTTCACACTTACATTCAGTATGGACAAATGTTCCCCATATGTTCAGTTTTGCTACTTACCTAAATGTTTCCTCAAGTATATGGCAGAACACCAAACAAGTGTTAACAAGTCCCTCTTTTGCTAGAAAGAATGGATAGAGGGGTGTTGCAACACTTGGAAAATATACTGTAACAGTCATTTGGGATTTCTAGGTCTCAATATTTCAAGTATTTACAGCTGCGCCATTTCGTACCATTTTTGATGGTAGTACACAACCCCATAAGGCTGCAGACATGCATTGTATGGTGCTAACAGCTTTGGAAAGGGGCATGAAGTGTCAGTGTATTATTCCACGTTGATTCAGAGTCTTGGTGATGGGGTCTTAACAGCACTTAAGATGTTATAGGAAAGAGATTTTAATTTTAGTATTAGAAGATGAGTGGGAAAGAATTATAAAATTGTTTTAACTATGTCTAGGGATGCAAGGGTACACCTTATTCAGTATACATATACTAAGTTAACTGTGCCTTTAAGCAGCTTGGAAAATTCAGATAAAAATAGTGGACCTCCACAAATCTGGTTCATCCTTGGGAGCAATTTCCAAACTCCTGAAGGTACCACGTTCATCTGGACAAAAACCATGGGACCACGCAGCCATCATAGGGAATTTAAAGGCTTTCACGTAGTAAAATATGTGAATTTAATAAAATCAGCTAATAACAATTTTAATAAGTTAATTAATTATACATTTAAATAATGACCATGTCTGGGTTTGTTGTATGCATGCTCAGGGAGTGTTATATGCATGGGTCACCGGTCCAAACTGCTCTGTGTGGGATTCAAACCGGTGATCCCCGGCATTGGAGCTGGATGCACTAGCAAGGAGGCTAGAAAAGACCTGGCCTCAAGCCTCAGTCACTAGTGCATCTCTTAAGGTCAGAAGAGTGAGGTTTCCACACTGTACAGCTATCATGTACCAGCTGGCTACTGTTACACTCACAACCCTAAACCTCACTCCCATCCTGGTCACGGCACCAGTGTCTTCGGTCCTAAACGACCCGCCCAGAGCGGGATTTGTACTGGCGATCCCAAGTATGGGAGGCAGACGTGCTACCAAGTAGGCTATAAAAACCATGGCCTCTAGCCTTCACTGCTAGTGCATTTCTTAAGGCCAGCAGAGTGAGGCTACCAATACACATTGTATTGTGGCAAAGGCACTTGCAAAATTGGGATCGGTATCTGCCTCAAATTACCTGAACAGTGCACCACTAGACGTAATCTCAGGCTTTTCTCTCGGTTGAGGCATCCAGGATTAGCACACAAATGCACCATTGTGAGTAAACAAACAGATACAAATACAGATCTAAACAAAAAACAACTAAGTGCGTTACAGCGTTCTTCCTCAGTTGTAAACAGCGCTGCTCTTCCTGGTGTCGCAAGTACGTCAGTTCTCATGTGATCATGCCACTGTGATTGTCACATGCGCATAATGCTACTGACAGGAAACGATGCTTTATAGTTCAAAAGTACTATCTTTGTCGCACAAAACGTGATCATGGCGCTTTAGAAGACATTAATTTAACCGCTGGAGTCACATGGATGACTTTCATGCTGATTTGTGGAGCTTAAAAGGTCTGATCACCATCCACTTGAATTTTAAGGACCTACTGAGCCAAGATATTTTTCTTCAAACGTGTTCTGCTTTAGAAATAAAATCACACACACTTGGGGTGGCCAATGCAGTCTTTATTTGCTGCTTCTAGGCTTCACCACTATGTGGTGCAATCAGGTGTTGATAAAGACCAAGAGCAACAGGACAGGCCCATAGCCAGCCTAGTGGAAGGGTTTTTTTTTTTTTTTTTTTTTTTCAAAAAGTGGAACTTTTTGCAGTTTTCCCCATCATTATGTATTTAATTATGAGGTTCAAATACTTCATTGTGGTGAGTTTATTGTTACTAATTTGTGCTGGATTAACTTGTCTGCTGGTATCTTAACAAGCATGCTTATTGATGCACTGAAAATATTTACTATAATGTTGTCAAATTGCTTACCAAGTATAACAACTGCACCCTGTTTGGCAGTCTTTTTGAACATATGTTCAATATTTTGCGACAATGGAGCTGCCGCCTGCTTTCTCTTCCGTCTCTCCTGCTATTTTCGCGCCATACTCACTATCCAGATGGATGTCGTTGGCCTCACTGATTTAGCGCGGGAAAGTTTGACGTTCGACATTCGGTTTCACAGATGTAAGGGACCGTACTTATATAAGTACAGTAATCAATTTTAGAGGATAGAAGTACTTACTACTTAATCACTAAAATTCTTTAAAAAAAAACACACAAAAAAAAAAAACTACAGCCTTTAAAATTAGAAACTATAATTTTGGTGAAATTTAGTGATTTCTGTCTTAAATAATTGATTACTGTACTTGTAGAATTGATGATACTGTAATAATTGATCCTGTAATAAATCAGTCTATCCTTTGGGAAGTTATAAGAACATTGTGAATGTGAAAATTGATTTTACAGTTTGTTTGTTTTTTCATGTATAACTTGCACGTGAATTGAATGAATGAGTGGACATCTCCAATAGTGTAGTGAGTGGAGTTTTCAGACGGTCCCTTACATCTGCGTAACCGAATGTCCAAAGAATGTCGGACGTCAAACTGACTTTACCGCGCTCACAGATTGTGCTATGGGTGTATAACGTCAGTTGCTGCGCATGTAACTCCTGTTAAGTATGAGATTAATAAAAAAAAAAAAAAAAAAAAAAAAAAAAAACGGACTTCTGGACCTTTGGCAGTGGACCTGTCTAAGGGCCTGCAGGGAGAGATCCTCAACTAATAAACCTTCATTACAATCCGTGTCATTACATTTGTGTCTGATTAGTAGCATTATCAAAGTTCCACTTGCATTGTTAATGGAAGGAAGTCCGTAATCAATTAAGCTGTGTAGAAAATTACAATAAAGTCATTTTAAACGGTTTCTTCATTCTCTAGTTAGGGACTGTGGCATTTTTGTGAAGGCATTCATTTGTCGTCTTTAGAGCTTTGAAAGATTGAGAACCACTTTCAATTGATAAATATTTTTTTTCCTAGGCCTGTGTAATTTTACTGATTTACTGATTTTCTATCCTTTAACACCTGATGAACAGATAGAATGGCATTGTGTTACCTAAGTGACATTAAGGGACACCCACCTCTTTGTCCGTCAGTATCTTCACTTTTTATTCTGCCTGGTTGTGTAATACAGATGTCTTCAATCTCTTCTTTAACGAACTCCATCTTTACAGCAGTTTGTCACACAGATCTCAGTCGTTTCACCTGGATATTTTCCTCCTCATCTGGACATATTTATCACGTTTATGATGTTGAAAATAATCAACAGAATTAAAAAAAAAAAAAAAAAAGTAAAACAATGTTAAACCCTGTTTCTCATGTGTGGACGAGTGACCAACTATCACCAAATGAAGTACTGCAATATTGAATTGAGTAAAAACTTTATTGATTTAAGCTTACAAAGTAAAAGTTAGCTCCGTCATTTTGACATGTTATTAGAGCACATACAAATTTTAAGTTTTATGTCGTTTCTTATTCATGATGCACTCAAAGAACGCTTTCCAAATCAAGAGAAGGGACGCGGCGCAACTCTTATGACGTCACAACAAAAAAGCGGTTCAGAGAAGAAAAATAAAAGTCCCCATAAACACGCTCGCTGTGACCGAAACTGCCCCCTATCCACTATATAAGGCACTATTTCGGATGTCCGACATTTTGTAGGAGTGTCTGATTTCTGAGTTATTACTTGATAAAAATAACACAATATCACATAGAGAGGCAAAAAATACAGATACATTTTAAAATGTACTCTTATATTTAAAACAGCATTTTGCCATGAAGATGAATAATTCTTTATTTATTAAATAATTAACTTGGGTGTTATTATTATTTGAATCATTTGATATGATAATTCTGTGTATGATTTAAATACTGGTTATAACATGAATGTTATGATAATTTGGCCATGAAACACTACCCAGCTTGTATTGAAGTTTAAATATACTAAAGTATAATAAATAAATAAAATAACGTACATTTAATAAATGTGTTTACTCTTTATATTAACATATAGGCCTATAATGCTGCTGAGATATAGTGCACTCACTGCCATTCACTATATAGGAAATGGTGAATGAGTGAATGATTTCGGACACGTCCGTCAAAGGTTTTCAAACATGCGGCTGTGGCTCAGGTGGTAGAGCAGGTTGGCCACTAATCGCAGGGCTGGTGGTTCCTGGCCCACTTGTGTGTCCTTTGGCAAGACACTGAACCCCAAGTATCTTCCAAACGGCATGTGTGTGTGCGAGTGGGTGAATGAGCCACTAAGGTTGAAAAAGCGTTATATACTTGCAGACTATTTATCATCCTTTATTATAATTATTTTCTTCACATTTTAGAATAATAGTAAAACTATGGAATAACGTAAATGGAAATATGGGAATTAATTTCACATGTCATAAGTGTGGGAAGAGTTACACAATTCAAGAAGACCTAAAAAGTCATATGAAAATTCATAGAGCATTTTAGGAGCAAGTAACTGACTCACTTTAGAAAAATCCCAGTCCTTTGCTTTTTAAATGTCTGTCTTTAGTGTATCTTTAATGTAAAAGTGTTAGATTCACACCATATTTGCTCTATTTCAGCATTTCCATGTTCCAATATATTTTTAACCCACGGTCCAACTTTTCATCCCACGCTTCACTGCGCTCCAAACAGGATAATTCAGCATCCGAAGGGCACTTTGAAAGGTGAATTATCATGGCCTCCATGTTGAAGGGTTGTTCCAAACCAAAGTGCTAAACAATAACTGCTTCAAGGGGGCCTCTCAAACAAATGTGTTCCTAGGGTTCAACTGATGGACACTTAAATCCCAAGCTATCTGGGACCAGATCCGAATGTGCACAAGGCTTGCAAGTGCATTGCAAATTAAACCAGCTGCACCTGCAAACACACTCTGGTACTGGACAACCTTTGACAACATTTAATTTCTGTGGTGTATTTTGTTGAGTTTTAGAGAGAGTGGGGCTGTGTATTATTTTGCTCTCGTGCACTCTCGTGAACAATCACAGGACAACAACAGTCAGTCAAGAGTTTCACTAGATAATTCAATAGATTTTGGTTTGTTTAACACCAAAACTTATCGTATGCCATCAAAACAAGGCATGAGATGGATACAATCATTTATTAGACTTCAGAATTTTACTTTTGTATCCTTCATGAAGCTTGAAGAGGTAGTCACCATGAACTGCCACTGTATGACATCACTCTGCACGTTTTCACAATTGTTAAGAAAATAAAAGAAAATAATATGAGGTTATTTGAACAATGACTGAATTTTCTTGAATGATTGAACTATCCCTGAATAATGTATTTTAAATTTAAATATATTTTGATATTTAGGTAAATATCACGTGAGCGAAATATTGTTGTTGGGTGTCACTTTTCATCAATATTTACATATACATAAAATGCTAGGAAAGGAATGAGCAATATCAAGGCAGCGTTGGACAATGTTAGTTGTCAAAATTAAACTATGATGAGGGTTCTAGACACTTTAATTTCTGAATAAAATAGTTATAAGCCAATAATAGGCATTTTGTGATTTTAGACAACGTGTAAATCGACTTTTATTTTGCTTCCCGGGCAGCTGTGATTATTACGTCATAAGTGCTGCGCCGCGGCTAAGTAATGTGAAATGTATGTTGAGTGTTACTGGATTGGATGTAATATCGTAATTTGCGTTGTCAAACGCTGATTGTTGGTCTCTCTATTTTTCTGTGAGTAAAACGAATCAACACTTTGCAGTTCTTTTTCGTTTTATCGATTAATTGTAGCATTTTAAAAGTGAAAACTCTGTGAAGATGGAGCGTGATGGCAGTATTACAGGAGCATGCAGAATAAAAGATGAAGAGAATGAAACAAAAAGAGGTTAGTGTTGCATTCCCATTATGCTTACTGGTACTACAGTAAAAAGATGACTGAAAGGGTTTAGTACTTTCTTTTATAAAAGCAAAATAAAGTAATTATACACTTAAAATATTTTTTATGCCACAATTATATTTATATCCACTTAAATTCTATTTATTTTTAATTAAATGATTCTATAAGTGTATAATTACTTTATTTTGCTTTTAAAAAAGAAAGTACTAAACCCTTTCCCTTTTGAGAATTAACTATATGAAGTAAAAAAATAAAAAGTGAATTCTAATTGCACATTATAAAAAAAAAAAAACTGTTGTCAAACCTAATATATATATATTTTTCTTTAAAAAATTAAGCAGTAAACAAATTTCTTTAAAAATATGATTCCTATTTTTTAAACGTTTGTCCACTAAATCAGTCATGTGCTGTACACAACAAGTAGGTAGCGCAAAAAACAAACAAAAAAACAAATCGAGAAGACCACTCTAGACTCTCAAGACTATATATGAAATAAGAAACGTAAATATACAGAAAGAAAAGACACATTTTGTTCAGGTCATGTGATGTAATCCTGAGAAAACTACTTGGACTTGAATTCTTGAAAAAAAAAAATATATATATATATTTTTAAATAATAATGATAATTTCACCTTGAATTATTTTTTTTTTTAAATGAAAGATTATGTTGTGTCCAATGCGCACAGAAAGTATTTAAAACATTCTTTTGTAATTTGCTAAATATGCTACATTGTAAATATATGGTAATTTAGTACTTTAATATGTGACCGCAGCCAAAAGTGTTTAATCAGTTTTAACCCCTTCAACAGCCTGTTATGTACAAAAACATGGCGTCTGTCAAAGCTGCAAATGCATAGAGGTGTGTTTTCAGCTGATTCCCTCCCAAAACCATGTCCCATACCCAAAGCTACTTTTGATGGAGGAATAACAGTTTACATTTTTGGTCGACACATTTCACGCCTGAACGCTTCCAGAGATGATCATTTCTGATTAAATGTTCGTCTGATGGAGATAAAGTAGCTGGAGTGTATTCATGTTTTTTTATTGCAGCCATTTTTTAATGAGATGCCCATTTCACCATATCCATGGAAACGGGTGTGTGGCTGAAAACTAAAAGCATATTGGCTAGGCTTTTTAAAAGGTACAAGCCATTCGACGTTTCCCACTTCCTGTTTCGGTATACATTAAAAAACCAAGTAGAGCTGTGCTCGTCAGGGCACTTCACTGCAATGTTTGCCTTAACTAGTTCATTTATATGGTCCTACGGTGTCACAAATCACATTTTAGAAGTACAAATATTTCACATTGTCTCACAATATACATTCACCTAAAGGATTATTAGGAACACCATACTAATACTGTGTTTGACCCCCTTTCGCCTTCAGAACTGCCTTAATTCTACGTGGCATTGATTCAACAAGGTGCTGAAAGCATTCTTTAGAAATGTTGGCCCATACTGATAGGATAGCATCTTGCAGTTGATGGAGATTTGTGGGATGCACATCCAGGGCACGAAGCTCCCGTTCCACCACATCCCAAAGATGCTCTATTGGGTTGAGATCTGGTGACTGTGGGGGCCATTTTAGTACAGTGAACTCATTGTCATGTTCAAGAAACCAATTTGAAATGATTCAAGCTTTGTGACATTGTGCATTATCCTGCTGGAAGTAGCCATCAGAGGATGGGTACATGGTGGCCATAAAGGGATGGACATGGTCAGAAACAATGCTCAGGTAGGCCGTGGCATTTAAACGATGCCCAATTGGCACTAAGGGGCCTAAAGTGTGCCAAGAAAACATCCCCCACACCATTACACCACCACCACCAGCCTGCACAGTGGTAACAAGGCATGATGGATCCATGTTCTCATTCTGTTTACGCCAAATTCTGACTCTACCATCTGAATGTCTCAACAGAAATCGAGACTCATCAGACCAGGCAACATTTTTCCAGTCTTCAACTGTCCAATTTTGGTGAGCTCTTGCAAATTATAGCCTCTTTTTCCTATTTGTAGTGGAGATGAGTGGTACCCGGTGGGGTCTTCACTGTTGTAGCCCATCCGCCTCAAGGTTGTGCGTGTTGTGGCTTCACAAATGCTTTGCTGCCTACCTCGGTTGTAACGAGTGGTTATTTCAGTCAAAGTTGCTCTTCTATCAGCTTGAATCAGTCGGCCCATTCTCCTCTGACCTCTAGCATCAACAAGGCATTTTTGCCCACAGGACTGCCGCATACTGGATGTTTTTCCCTTTTCACACCATTCTTTGTAAACCCTAGAAATGGTTGTGCGTGAAAATCCCAGTAACTGAGCAGATTGTGAAATACTCAGACCGGCCCGTCTGGCACCAACAACCATGCCACGCTCAAAATTGCTTAAATCACCTTTCTTTCCCATTCTGACATTCAGTTTGGAGTTCAGGAGATTGTCTTGACCAGGACCACACCCCTAAATGCATTGAAGCAACTGCCATGTGATTGGTTGATTAGATAATTGCATTAATGAGAAATTGAACAGGTGTTCCTAATAATCATTTAGGTGAGTGTATATGAGGTCATACAAAAAGTGTAGAGGAAAAGAGAAAGAAAACCATTACCAATATTAATAACAAGAGTTTGCATATAAAATTATTTTAAATAATGTCAAACTGCTAAGACGTTTTAAAATGTGATGTTCCCATGTTCGTTTTAGACCTGGTGGAGCTGAGTGACGAAAGTCAAAATCTGGACGAATTGGAGGAGGAACGTCGGTATCAGAAACCTGATTGTGTCATTACTGGAGAACAATCTTCTAGTTGCTCACAGACTGACAAGAAACTCTCACAAAAAAGAACAGGATCCAAAAAGTCTTTCACCTGCCATGAGTGTGGAAGAAGCTTTCCACGTGAAGGACACCTGTTGGGTCACACGAAAATTCATACAGGCCAGAGCCCTTTCACCTGCCAACTATGTGGCAAGTGTTTCGCCCAGAAAGGAACCTTGAAGAGTCACATGAGAACTCACACTGGAGAGAAGCCTTTCACATGCCCTCAATGTGGAAAGAGATTCTCAGATAAAGGGAGCCTTAAGAATCACATTAGTATTCACACGGGAGAGAACTGTTTTCCATGCCATCAGTGTGGAAAGAGTTTCACACTAAAAGTGTATCTTAAGAGTCACATGAGAACTCACTCTGGAGAGAAGCCTTTCACATGCATCCAGTGTGGAAAGAGTTTTGCACGTAAAGTTAACCTAGAGCATCACATGAGACTCCATACTGGAGAGAAGCCTTTCACGTGCCATCAGTGTGGAAAGAGTTTCACTTGCAAAGGACGACTCCAGTGTCACACAATGACTCACTCTGAAGAGAGCCCGTTCGCGTGTCCTCATTGTGGAAAGGGTTTCAAAAAAAGCGAACACCTTAAGAATCACATGAGAATTCACACCGGAGAGAAGCCTTTCACATGCCGCCATTGTGGAAAGAGTTTCAATCAAAAAGGAAACCTTCAGAGTCACATGACGATTCACAACGAGGAGAAGCCTTTTACGTGTCCGCAGTGTGGAAAGAGTTTCAAACGTACAGGAGACCTTAAGAGTCACATTAGAATTCACACTGGAGAGAGATGATGACTTAAAACCATACCAGGGAATGTACACTCACCTAAAGGATTATTAGGAACACCATACTAATACTGTGTTTGACCCCCTTTCGCCTTCAGAACTGCCTTAATTCTACGTGGCATTGATTCAAGAAGGTGCTGAAAGCATTCTTTAGAAATGTTGGCCCATATTGATAGGATAGCATCTTGCAGTTGATGGAGATTTGTGGGATGCACATCCAGGGCACGAAGCTCCCGTTCCACCACATCCCAAAGATGCTCTATTGGGTTGAGATCTGGTGACTCTGGGGGCCATTTTAGTACAGTGAACTCATTGTCATGTTCAAGAAACCAATTTGAAATGATTCGAGCTTTGTGACATGGTGCATTATCCTGCTGGAAGTAGCCATCAGAGGATGGGTACATGGTGGCCATAAAGGGATGGACATGGTCAGAAACAATGCTCAGGTAGGCCGTGGCATTTAAACGATGCCCAATTGGCACTAAGGGGCCTAAATTGTGCCAAGAAAACATCCCCCACACAATTACACCACCACCACCAGCAGCCTGCACAGTGGTAACAAGGCATGATGGATCCATGTTCTCATTCTGTTTACGCCAAATTCTGACTCTACCATCTGAATGTCTCAACAGAAATCGTGACTCATCAGACCAGGCAACATTTTTCCAGTCTTCAACTGTCCAATTTTGGTGAGCTCTTGCAAATTGTAGCCTCTTTTTCCTATTTGTAGTGGAGATGAGTGGTACCCGGTGGGGTCTTCTGCTGTTGTAGCCCATCCGCCTCAAGGTTGTGCGTGTTGTGGCTTCACAAATGCTTTGCTGCATACCTCGGTTGTAACGAGTGGTTATTTCAGTCAAAGTTGCTCTTCTATCAGCTTGAATCAGTCGGCCCATTCTCCTCTGACCTCTAGCATCAACAAGGCATTTTCGATCCACAGGACTGCCGCATACTGGATGTTTTTCCCTTTTCACACCATTCTTTGTAAACCCTAGAAATGGTTGTGCATGAAAATCCCAGTAACTGAGCAGATTGTGAAATACTCAGACAGGCCCGTCTGGCACCAACAACCATGCCACGCTCAAAATTGCTTAAATCACCTTTCTTTCCCATTCTGACATTCAGTTTGGAGTTCAGGAGATTGTCTTGACCAGGACCACACCCCTAAATGCATTGAAGCAACTGCCATGTGATTGGTTGATTAGATAATTGCATTAATGAGAAATTGTCCTAATAATCACCTAATAATCCTTTAGGTGAGTGTATACTGCAGAAACACCTTGATAAATGCTCACATTGAGGAAAGAGTTTTACAATATTTAGACAATAATAGGATAAAAAAAGGAAAACAATTCTAATAAAAGATAAATATGCATCATTTAGATTTTAGGCATGGGAGATAGTCATGGGCGACATAGGCAGCCCCTCCTCTGTATTGTGTTGGCAGGGGGTTCGCCCAGTAGGGCTGGGCGATATGTAAACAATATTTTAGTGATAATTGCCTTAAAAAATATCATACACATATATGTATATACATATACACATATATATATATATATACACACACTCTCATAATCCATTTATACTGCATCAGTAATGCTGAAAGGACATGATAGTGTCACACTGTAGAAGACTACCCTTCATATGGGATGAATTTACCTACAAGGTGAGACGTCTCATTGAGTGTAACTAACTGTAGCAGAGAAGTTTGTAAAGGGAAGGTCAAAATATGACTTGAGTAAACTAAGTGTCTTGCTGTGATTTAGCCAGTGACCACAATGTTTGAAGGGTTTTGCTTCTGTTTTATGATAGGGAATAGCAATAGCATTAAATGTATTACATTATGGCAGATGCTATTTGAACCTTGGTGCAAATAAAGGTAGATGTTATATCCTGTCAAAAGGGGGCGGACAAGTGTGTTTGGCAGATTGGCTACAATTCATGCTGTGAAAATGTCTCTTGAGTGGAATTACTTTGATTAAATCAGCCAACATTTATTCTCCCCCAATTCAATTTCAATTGTTTAGGTTTTTTTTTTTTTTTATAACTTTTTTTTTTCAAAACTCAGAATGTGTTTCCGTGTCAAAGTAACCCACAATTATGGTGGTACACAAAAATCACGGCGCTGATACATTAAGCAATGATTTTACATTAACAAATGCTGTAAACTATTTAGCAAATAAGCTCACAGGTAATATTGTACTATTGGAATTTGCTGTTCATCAGATTGTGCATTAGTGTTTGAATACACAGAAGGGGAAAAAAATAAAGAAAATAACTCATTCAAATGTTATTCATTTATTAGGTATTGGAATCCTGTTGCTTTAACATTTGAGGTGTGGGGTATATTAATTTAATATTAATACACGCACATAATTAGGAAACAGTCTTTCTTCCACATAATTTTGTTTATAACAAAGTTAGTTTGATCAATACCTTAACCAAAAGAGCCGAAGTAATTTATTGGAGCATAAAAAGACAGTCTTGCATAACAGACATAATTCAATAAACTGGATGTAATATATCGGAGAAAATAAGTATTGGAAACTTGGTAAGTTTTTTTTATTCTTTTGTTTCTGCTCTTCACATAATTAATATTTACCCGACACAATCACGTGATAACATCTGTATCATCAACCCTTGTAGTGTAAAAAAAACAAACTTTCAGATACTGTTCACATGAAATATTTGAAATAAATAAAAATGGCTAATGTCTGTGTCTGAAAGCATCCGTTCAAACTCATCATATAGCAACTTTACTTAACAGCTGTGTTTCCATCCACTTATTTTTTTGCGCATTTTGCCATTTCACACAAAAACTGCTGGATGGAAACGCCAAGATGCGAATAAAATCTCCAAAATGCACATAAAAAAAAAAAGATATATACATATATGCACGCTTGAGATGGATAAAGTTATTGTTCGATAAGAAGAAATGCGTATAAACTATGACGGAAACAAACCAAATCAGCTCCTATTGAATTTAACAGGAATACAAGATGCGCATCAAAAAAAGTCACATGACTGAATAAATCGTTCACAACTGGTCAAGCCCGAGGACCAATCGTCACTTCTGAAATGTTGCTCTGGTCATCCTGAAATAATTGTGTCCTGCAAAGTGTTTGCGGAGCAAATAAGTGGAATATAAACTAGAACTGTGTCGAAAAGTTGGTTTATTGACACTTTTGAAAATATTGATCCACGTTAAAGTCATAAGGATGGACAAACATGGTGCTCCCAGAACTGTGACGCGCCATTGCTCCCAGACATTAGCATTGTTCATTTTGTGTTTGGTCTATGTGCTCTAAACCACAAAGTGTTTTATTAAAATAAGAGTCACAGTGCCTACAATTTCTCCAGAAGTGACGATTTTGTACTTTTAAACCCATGAGATGGAAAAGCCGCTTTATTCGCGTATTGTTGCGATATTATGATTTTTTTGCATTAATTAAATTCACAACATGGATGGAAACGTAGCTAGTAACTGTTGTAATCTTTCTAGCCGTCATAACATAATATTAAAGTACCCCATCAAGTTTCACAGCTTCGTGCTCATCAAGACAGACCATGTTAAGTCTTTTGAAGAGGTACCCACCAGTATTTTCATACACAACATCTTCCTGAAGTTTTGGCATTTAAAACGTACAAATACATACTCGGAACAATCAATATGGAATTTCTTTTCCAGTGCATTTCCAATGAAATCGCATTTCTGCTTAGTTCATTACTTGCTATATTTCCATCCTTTTAAAACATACCTAGCCTTCATGCATATAGTCATATTTTGTCAAATTGCTTACCAAAATGTGTCAACAGAAGCAAAAAATAAAGCCCTCCCCCCAACTGGCCATGCCACTTAATACTTTGACCAAAAAATTCTTTATTAAAGTTTCATCTATAACCACTCTGTAGTTGGACCTGCATTACACCTTATATCCTCTCTCTGATCTTCTTTCTGCCAACCCCTCAAGGCAGATAATGTCCACTTACGGTCAATAAATCTTTGGCACACAGTGGTATTAGGATCAAGAGTAGCTGACCCACAGCGGCTACGGCAAACATGTAAATGTTGTTACTTCCAGAAAAGAATATTCCAGAACATCAGCCAGCAGGGGTAAATGAAAAGGGCTAAAAGTGGGTAGACGAGCGAGCCGTAGAGGGCGTGATCGAGCACTCCCTGCGAGATGACCGACAGGTAGAGCATCCAGCCCTCGCTGATGGTGACAGGAGCTTCTATGAGCTCCTGGTAGATAAAGACAGAAAAGAGGATTGTGAAGCCGGGACTGAGGAGGACTATGGCCAGCACGCTCACAGCTCTGACAGAGAGACACAAACACAGACAGAAAGAGGTTTATTATTAATTAGAGGTTTCTGTAATAAAACCGACACACTGTACAGTTCGAAATATGAAGGGTTTTTTTGGGTAGTTCTCTGTATTACTGAATTCCTGTAGAAATAAAGTGGCATAAAACCTAATCCGTTAGTGGTAAATAACCAGAAAAGGTTAAACAAATCATAATCGCAAAATAGATTTACATTTAGATATTTAGGAGACAATTTTCTCCAAGGTGACTTGCAATATGATCTCACTGGAGCAGTTTTGGGGCTCATATGATATCAATTTGTTTAATTAAATATTGTAATTAATTTGATAGTGTTTTGTTAGCTAACAATAAGAGTGGAGCACTCTTAGCTAGTTTAAATTAATTTAGCAGATTTTCCCAAAAATATTGCAGAAAATGGGTGGGGGTAAAAAAAAAAATTACGAATCAACCATCAGGCACCAAATAAATTAAAACCAATCATGTTAAAATGCATCCAATTGGTCTATCCCTAAATTTAAACCATAACACCCTTAAAAGAATGCATCATTAATATGAAGTAATCTTTCCTTCAGATGCAGGCAGGGCATATACCGAAATCTAAAAAAATGGTAAATACCTACACTGGCGGCCAAAAGTTTGGAATAATGTACAGATTTTGGCCTTATCGAAAGAAATTAGTACTTTTATTCACCAAAATGGCATTCAGCTGATCACAATATATATTCAGGACATTAATAATGTGAAAAATTACTATTACAATTTGAAAAAAAATGTCAGAACTTCTTAAACCATTTCAAAGTGTTCTCATCAAACAATCCTCCATGTGCAGCAATTACAGCTTTGCAGATGCTTGTTATTCTAGCTGTCAGTTTATCCAGATACTCAGGTGACCTTTCACCCCACACTTCCTGTAGCACTTGCATTAGATGTGGCTGTCTTGTCGGGCACTTCTCACGCACCTTACAGTCTAGCTGATCCCACAAAAGCTCAATGGGGTTAAGATCCGTAACACTCTTTTCCAATTATCTGTTGTCCAATGTCTGTGTTTCTTTGCCACTCGAACCTTTTCTTTTTGTTTTTCTGTTTCTAAAGTGGCTTTTTCTTTGCAATTCTTCCCATAAGTCCTCCTGAGTCTTCTCTTTACTGTTGTACATGAAACTGGTGTTGAGCGGGTAGAATTCAATGAAGCTGTCAGCGGAGGACATGTGAGGCGTCTATTTCTCAAACTAGAGACTCTGATGTACTTATCCTCTTGTTTAGTTGTACATCTGGTCTTCCACATCTCTTTCTACCCTTGTTAGAGACAGTTGTTCTTTGTCTTTGAAGACTGTAGTTACACCTTTGAATGCAATCTTCAGTTTTGTATAATTTCAAGCATTGTGTCGCCTTCATTCCTCAAAACAATGACTGACTGACGAGTTTCTAGAGAAATTGTTCCTTTTTTGCCATTTTTGTCCTAATATTGACCTTAAGACATGCCAGTCTATTGAATACTGTTACAACTCAATAACAAGCACAAAGACAATGTTAAGCTTCATTTAATGAATCAAATATCTTTCAGCTGTATTTGATATAATGGCAATTGATTTTCTAGTACCAAATTAGCAATTTAGTATGCTTACTCAAGGATAAGATGTTGGAGTGATGGCTGCTGGAAATGGGGCCTGTCTAGATTCGATCAAATCGAGTCTAGATTTGATCCTGACTATACTTTGTGATCAGCTGAATGACACTTTGGTGAATTGATGGACCAATTTCCTTCCGAAACAGCAAAATCTGGACATTATTCCAAACTTTTGGCCACTAGTGTATGTATCAACTGCAACCAACATAATTCAGAAGGGAGAAAGTCATGTGCATCTTTAATAATATTGTTTTTTACATATTCTATCTTTACATTTAACACTTCAGAGGAAGATACATTTACTGGATTTGCCCAAGTCAAAGAAGTTCATAGCTTTGAAAGGTTAAAAAAATATTCAAGAGTTTTGTTTGATAAACTAAATAACAATTAAGCAAAATATTCAAGAGCACACCTCTTACATTTTGTATATTAGTTTTGAGATTATCGGGATTGGCAAATAAGAGTACCAAAATATTGCATCAGCATTATCAATGGATGATAAAATGTTCTGTTGTCCATTTTGTATGAATTCTGAATAAATATGGTTTATAATAAAGTGCTTGTTTGATTTGAGATTTTTTTTTTTTATGTGCATCTAATTTGCTTTCATAAAACTTATTATGTGTGTCAGTTTTGGGGAGAAGTTAACTAAAAGTAGCAACACTAATAACTTCAGTAGCTCAGTTACTTCCACAATAGTGTCGCTTTTCCAGTTATGAATGAGCATAAAATACTATATTTGTCAAATTGTATTGTGAACGCAACAATGGAGTCGAGGGTGTAATCAAAAATGGCCAGTATGTAGCATCATTCAAAAGTAATGGTTTTCAGTTACAGATGCCAATGTGAAAATTCACTATTCACACTAAGCCATGATTCATTTATTCAAGAGTGAAAGTGTCCAATACCAAGATGGTTACTGAGATTACACGAGTAGTATTCAGCTGGTCACGTGAGACTCTGCTGATCTCTTGATATCAGTCTAACTGCAATAAGTATGCAACGGTGAGTGTAGTACGAGGTTCATACTTGGGCAGGTATGGCGTGACACAAGCAGCGATAGGCACCAGTGTGATGGCCAGGATGAAGCCCAGAGAGAAGTTAATGAGGGCTGTGCAGCCCAACAGCACAGCCAGATAGAGCAACGCCGTGAGTTTCAGCACCCTCCAGCCCTGCTCCGTGCCCTCTCCAGATAACAACCTGTCACAGACACAGACAACATCATGCAAAAATACATACAATAATATCCCCCTGGAATATTTATTTGTTACATTTCTGAGGGTATATATATATTAAAATACTTCAATTGAATCAATCAATTACAATTTAAATACAGTTGAAGTCAGAAGTTTACATACATTTAGGTTGAAGTAATAACTCCACAGATTTCATATTAGCAACTACAGTTTTGGCAAGTCATTTAGGACGTCTACTTTGTGCATGACAAGTAATTTTTCCTGGCTCAGTTACACCAGATCTGTCTGGAGGAATGGGACAAAATTCCAGCAACTTATTTTGAGAAGCTTGTGGAAGGTGAACCAAAACGTTTGACCCAAGTTAGACAATTTAAAGGCAATGCTAACAAATACTAACAAAGTGTATGTAAACATGTGACCCACAGGGAAAATTCTCTACTATTATTCTGTCATTTCACTTTCTTAAAATAGTGATCCTAACTGGCCTAATGTTTCTACGATTAAATGTCAGGAATTGTGAAAACGAAGAGTTTAAATGTATTTGGCTATATGTAAGGTGCATGTAAACTTCTGACTTCAACTGTATATAAAATGTTAGCTAATACACAGAATAATTCACTCATTGCCCCAACATTTTACATATCTAAAGGCCTTTTTATCACTTTTTGTAGCATTTTTGCATCGAGCCCTGGTTAATTTCTGACCATGGTCATTAGCATATTGCTAAGCTAAATGTGCGAAACTACTAAACAACAATACATAGCACAAACAAACATTGGGTTAAATAATCAATTGTAAAAACACTAAACTATACTTTATCAATACAATTTATTTTTGTTATCTTTATTGTTATATTTATGTTTATTATTTTTTCCTCTCAGCTTATCGCAGTGAATTAAGTAATTGCCTTCACTGAAGGATACATGATGTGATGCCCCCTTGCAGTTGGGTCAAAATGAGATATGTTAGAAGGCAGCATAATTAAAGTTGTCTACATTTAGAAACAGCCTTAACGTTGGAAGCGAGCCAATGATGCCTCCCCGTAGGGAAATCACTTGAATTTGAACTGATTGTGTATGTGTACCGTTGTGTGTTGTGTGGTAGCGCCAGCCCTGCAGTATAGATAGCAATGGCAGTGAGCACCACAGCTTCAGTTTCAGACACAGGGAAGTGTTCCACGGCCATTTCCTGCAGCTGAACAGGAAGCAGATAGAGCGCCACACCAGTCAGGTGACTGATGACAACTGGAGTCAACACTGACAACACCCCCAGACTGGATGCCTGGTGGGAAACGTGAGAAAACAAATGTTATGTAATGAGAAACCAGGCATCCAACACTGAATCAGATGCATTTATTACATTTTGTTAGACTGAAAAGTGTTACTGGATACTTTATAATAAAATTATGTTGTACTGTAAAGACAACAAATGACTCCTCTGGCCTATAGCCCATTCACAGGCATATTCATGTGATCTCAACGTGGTGGCCACCCCGAGTGCCGACCCACATGGGATTTACCTGTTCCACTTCACTAACTCCATCCACCTCCGCAACAGCTGGTGTTCCTAGATTAACCCAGAGGTCCAACGCCTGCACTGAAGTAAAGGAGTCTAACAGTCAGCCCTGAGTTACATATCATCAAATGCTGGAGTTACATTCTGGATTGCATCATGGGTAATGGCTTACTGGCCCCAGATGAGTAGTTTAACAAAGTCATGAATAACACCAATCTAGATTATACACATCTATAGTATTTTCCATAAATAGTGCTGTATGGTTCCTCAAAGCATAATGCTGGCTAATAAATCAAATATTTACTCGTTATATTTGTAAATTATTTTGTTTTCAATATGAAAATACTGAGATTTTAATAATATAATATAAAGAATTCTACAGGCCATCAAACAGACAGATGTGGATACTCGAAGTAGTAAGATGACTGCCAGGAGGCCAAACGCTGGCATGTAGTAGCCAATGGAGACGAAGCGAGAAAGTGATGGTAAGAGATAAAAGAAGTACGACTGATGAAGACGCTCCAGAAGGTTGTTGAGTTTACGGATCATTCCCTCCAGCAATCTGTCATACAGAAGTGATGAGAGAAAGAGAAGAGAAATTAAGAACGTTTTTTATTTTAGTATTTTAGGTACTTTTGACAACACTAATCGGCATAAATCGCAAAAGCCCTAAAACAGACAATTAATCGCCATAATTGGATAGAAATGTATATAAATCACAGTTTAAGTGCATGTCTTTTCAAATAAAAAAATGATTTGCTTCTTTCATTTATATACTGCATTTATATGCAATATCCTAACATTTTCATAAAATATGTGGATGGAATCCCAACTATATACGGCAATATTCATCAAAAACATCATTAAATTAAATTAGATCTCGAATGTTTTAGCACAATTTTTTGAGGAATGTTAAATCCAATAAATTAACTTTTTTCAAGTTTCCCCCCATTTGCTGCCTAATGAAATCACAGTTCAGGATAGTTGCTAGTGTAGGGCTTGGGACGGTCCACTTCCTTGTAATGTCATCAGCTAATCAGTGCTATTAGGATGTTATTTTCCTGTGGCTCCAGATGGCATTTCTGACTCAGGCGATCGTCTAAAAACGTTTAGTTCTCTTATTTCCAGAGAGTCATGCTGCAGCAAAGCAACTGACATTGAGATGAATGGAAATGCCAAAAAGACTTGGTCACACTTCAAATGCCGTGTGGGCAACACAAAACCAACCTGCCAATGGTGGTAGCATCCGTCTTGTAATGTCTGAAACTGTTGATACCCCGAATAGAAGCGGCTTCAATGTGATAGCGCAGGAAGAGTCCATGATCACCCCAAGAATGCCCGCTGGCCTGTTTCAGCACCATCAGCAACATGGTCTGAGCCGCATGAGTGTAGCCTTCCGCACTGTCCCAGTCATTCCTCTGGAGCTGAGGGACAATGAACAGTATATCTGAAGTGTTTAGCAAGTTAACTAGACTCTTCTATCCAAAGTGACTTACCTTTCCCTGAATGGTGCACAGAACTCCTAACTTCTGGCAGAATGCGTAGAAGAGGTTTGCCAGGTCGAGGTTGGGCAGCTGACCATTGAGCCCTTCTAAAATCAAGTCCAGGCTGGTGATGACATCACTGCTGAGCTCCAATGAGAGGGCAGCCTGAATCGACCCTGCCCGACCCTGCAGGGGCGAGTACTCTATTCCTGCATGAACATTAGCATTAGGGCTGCAACTAATGATTAGTTTGATAATCAACTAATCTAATGATTATAAGAACGATTAATCAAAGATTATTGCAAGGATCAATCATTAGCTCTTAATCGATTATTCAGCTTGTACCCCTTTTTAAAAGGTTGTGTTAATCATGCTTGCTAATAATACAGAGGGCAAAATCAGCTTTTAAAAATACCTTTAAATGACATTGACTGAATTAAAGGGACAAAAATGTACGTTTAATTCAGCAAAAAAATTCACTGCAAATAATACTATTATCATCAAGTGTTTTTGTCGTTTTCAATTTAAAATTGACTAAACATCCTTAAAACAAGATATATTTATTTGAGAAGCAGCATATATTCAACATTCTCAGATAAAAAAAAATGTTCTTCTGTATTATAGTTGCTAAAGAAAATGTACGTTGTTTTAAATTAGTTTTAGATGTTTAGCTCAAATCATAAACTTATTTTGCTGCAGTGTATAATGGGGCGAAGACTTCACTCTTTTTTGCACTCTCTCACCTTTCCGTTCACTTCAATCCATCTTTAACTCACAAAAAACTAGGGATGCACCGATACCACTTTTTCTCTTCCAATCCCAATATCAAAAATCTCAATATCGGCCAATCCCGAACAGATTCCAGTGTTGTTTTTTGGCATAATCAGTTTTGAATATCTTTACATTATTGTGTGGAACTAATTGGGTGTGGTCTTTAATCTGTAAAGAAACACAAACCTCTAACTACACATTAATATAAATGTATAGCTTATTAAGGACTACTATACTGGTTCAAGTAACAGTAAGTCTTCAGTAGAAAAGAAAAGTTTTTTTTTTCCTCAAAATTGTTTCAACTTGTATCTGGACTTTAAAGGATGCGGATCTAATTTTTTTGTTCAATTTAGCTGCAAGACATCAGCTCACTTTTCATTCACAGTTATTTTTTGGAGCCCATTCAACTTAAAAATATTATTATCATTTGTAAACAACTAATCATATATTATAATAGTACTATATCTCAATCGTGCACTTTTAACTGTTAAACCCTCACGCTTTTATTTTGACATTCTGAACTCTCCAGGACGTCCTGTATGTGTCTGTTTGTAGGCAAGTTCACGGTAGTTTAATTCGCTGCTTCTTCAAATTCTGGTCAAATGCTCCTCCGGTGCCGTTCTAAATGCATATTATAAGTGAACCGAACTATTGAGCATCTACATCTGAGATGTTGTTCGTGAGTAGTGCTCAAATATTGCACACCGCGTGAAGGTTAAAAATAGCCGTGAGTGTGTGTATGTAAACAGAGCAGCACCGTTCATTAACGCGCAGAAGCTGCGTGTGCATTTTATACATTTACTTATTAAACAGACTTTTGTGATTCACAGAGTTATCGCATGTCTTCAAGTGGTATTGAATAAAATTCACGAGTCATATGAACTACTTTAATGGTGTTTTAATGGTTCTTTTATGCCATTTTTGAGCTTGACCCGATCCATCTAAAAGCTTCTGCATCTGAAGCGATACCGATCCAGGTATCGGAGCATCCCCCCAAAAATAACAGAACAGAACTCTTATTAATAAAGTTGCGTATTGCCAATTTTCTTCAAGATAAGAAACACACAGTGACGTATATTATGATCCAATAAGTTGCGAGCCATCACGTTATAATCTAGCTGCGTTAAGACTCAGCCGGGTGCAGTTTCAATCTCTCCCCCTTAGATCAGGACACTTCACGCAACTCATAGAGAGATGACAGTTTTGGAGTTTGTAGTTATTTACATGATCTGCTTCCGTATTATTTGAACTTTACTAAAGCTATAACGCATTAAATATAACTGCATTAAAGATGGAACGCTGGGATGTTTCCTTTAAAGATGCTCGACATGCAAGTTGTGCTTCAGCGGAGTGGCAGCGGCAGCTCCGCTTATTACACAACGAGAGTGCTTCTGTATTTACTTACAGTATATTGTATTTTCCCCTCATACTTCACCTGAAGCTGTTTGGAAAGTTAGGAGTGCATCTGGACTGAGAGCAGTTTTCTTCCTGTTCTCAATCAGGTGTGAGCCGCAGCACTGCTCTCACGCGTCATCATTAGTTTAATCATTTATCTCATGTTACGTTAAACGGGATCAAACGACTATTCAACAACTAACATTTTTGTTGGTCGATAACAACGACTAAACGTTTAAGCCCTAATTAGAACACAAAGACAACAAAAAAATCTGATTGAGCATCTAATTGACCATTTATTGCATAAACCCAGTTGCCTGTAGGGCTTTAATGAGTGGTATTATTAAATAAGGGATTTCATGGTCTGGAATAAAACAGGTTTTCCGTCTGTACACACCTGTAATGTTAGTGTGATGGTAGCCCTCCAGCCAGGCCTGCATACCAATCAGATCATGTTCATTTACTAAGAATATGATGTCTTTGGCCCAATAAACCTGATCTGTGGGGAAGAAGTGGAGCAGAAATAAGATCAATTTATTCTGATAATTCAGTACACATCAGAAATGTGCTGGGTGCAAGTCAGAACTCATGCATGAAGAGTCTTAAATGTAGTTAATCTGTAATGCCAACATGTATATATACACACACACACACACACACACACACACACACACACACACACACTACTGTGCAAAAGTGTAAAGCAAATAAGATGTTTCACAAAAGCATTTGTCTTAAGATGGTTATTTATATCTTTAGCTTTAGTGTGTCAATAGGAAATATAAATGTTAGTACTTTTGCAAGTAGAAAAGATTAGAATAGAAGAACAGGGAGCCCTGTGACAGATGTGTGTGTGTGTGTGTGTGTGTGTTTCAATATGACTATTTCATTAGGAGTAAAACTTTTTTTTAACGAGGCTTTGGGAAACTTGGGTTGTGCATTCTGCATCACTCCAGGTCGTCTCAGTCATTTTTCAAATGAGTTTATGTGTGCAAATGCATTTTTCACAACTGTAAATCCTCTCTGTGCACATATTCAAAGTAAACAATCATCCTATTTACTTCCTTATTCATTCTCAATGATATTGATTAGTTGCTGCAGCACTAACAGCAACATGAAATAAAATTGAAAATCTCGGTACGTTCATAGAGTGAAGTATCTTACTCCTGAAATAATGTGCAAGACCCAACAGGAGCCCGACCGCCTGGTTGTTGCTGTTGCCAGGACTACATGGCGCACTGATCACCAGTGCCTCTGTCCGAGGAGCGCGAGGAGCCCGCAATATCCCATACACATTTGTGCCTCGAACCATCTGAATAAACGAGAAAAAGTATTTTAATGGATTGCACATTCATTTCTCAAGCACAAATAAAGATGCGTTAAGCAATTGCAAGCATTTTGCTAACAGATAGAACACCCTTTCCCTTCAACCACATGCCCTCTCTCCAAAACAGCAAATAAAAATGTATGATATCTATCTATCTATCTATCTCTATATATATATATATATATATATATATATATACACATATGTTTTGTGCATAATAAAGTTCATATTTACATTCATGTCATTGTAAGTTTCTAATACAGACATAAAAATTAAAAAAAAAAAAAAAATACAAAATAAGACTCACGTAACGTTCTTTGTTCTCATCGGGGAAAGGCAGCATACGGGAGAAACTCTGAGTGAACACCTCCAGTCCTCTCGCTTGCATCGTCTTAACTAACCACTCCACTGGCATGCCACTAGAGAAAAACAGATGTGAGCAAACAAACAAACAAACAAACAAACAAACAAACAAACTGGAGGAATATCCATCTCCATGTTCCTGCATCTTAAAGGGGTCATGAAATGCTATTTGTAAAAATATTTTTATTATCTCCCCTGAGGTCCACTGATAATGTCAGTAACGTTTTTTTTTTACACCAAAGCTGTCATAGTTTAATAATAAATGATCATTTCCCAACCTGTCTCTGGCCCTCTGACTAAAACACTTGGTTTTGGCCTCAGCGTCGTCTTTAAACTTCAATGTAAACGTCCACTGTTCTGATTGGCTAACATCACGCAGTGCCTCAAATTCAGCCATATTTGAAACTCAAATGGACAAGCTCACCACAACATTATAAAACTACATTTCAGGGTTTACACATAATGCACATCGCATCCGAATATATTAAACTGTTCTCTCATCAGCGCCATAACTATCAAACAGTCATGACCTATGAAATATTCATGAATTAAACTGTTGACTCACGATTTTGCAGTCAAGCCCAAGTGTTTTTAACTGGCAGTCCACGCTGATATGAGTCGCACATGCACAGTCCATCGCACGGTAAAACATGCTGCACGCACACAGGTGCACTGAGGCGCAGATCACCCGGAACGTATCCAAGTGGTCAAAGATGTCCCGCTAGTGCTTGTTTACATACACCAACGATTAAAAATAGCACAGATGGCCGTAAGAACAGCAAGCTGAATGAAGCCGATCTGAGTCTTCTTTTCAGAGTTGTAACTTGACACTGCGTCTTTTAAAAGCGGCGCAATATACACGACAACCAAAGATGTCGGTGTAATGCATGTTTTATGCACAAAAAAAATGCAAAATAGACCAGATGGGTCCCCTTTGTGGTTTAGGAATAGTTGGTCATACTAGTAGAGGTCTGCACGGGCCTTAAAATGAAACCCGTACCAACCCGTACCCAAGACCATGTGGCTCGTCCTTACCCGGCCCGAATGATACCGCCAAGAGTATAAGCAGAAACCCACCTGACATTGCTCACTATCTTTATAATTTCTTCTCCTAGCAAGTACTGTTGCAGTAGACTGTATTTTATGCAAGCATATAGGCAACATTCGTAACAGTACTGAAACAGTAAATGTACAGTTTTAACATGGCGCAGCAGCCCCTTTGTGCACAAGAGTAGAAGGGGGGCAAAAACACAGCCTCACCGTTTATTTGCTGAAAATTCACCTGGTGCAGAACAATCTGGCATGTTATGAAACAATGCAACGGTCACCTCTATGCAGCCTGAACTTGTTCAGACTGTTGAATCTTTGTGACACCTGCGCTAAAAACAAATCGCAGCACAAAGAAAGAAACCGAGCGCAGGTGTCTCGACAAGCGCTTTTGACAATTTTAAGACTATTTCTTTTTAACTTGACATGATGTTAAGCAACCAAATTGGCCCAGTTGCTAGGGAGGGTAGAGTCACATGGGGTAACCACCTCGTTGTTGCGATTAGGGGTTCTCGCTCTTGATGGGGCGTGTGGATCGCGGAGAGTAGCACGAGTCTCCACATGCTGCGAGTCTCCACGGTGTCATGCACAACGAACCACGTGATAAGACTAACTGTCTCAGAAGCGGAGGCAACCGAGACTTGTCCTTCAACACCCGGAGTAACCGCGCCACCACGAGGACCTACCAAGTAGTGGGAATTGGGCATTCCAAATTGGGAGAAAAGGGGACACCATTTTGTGCCTGTGAGTGAGCACGAAACAAGTTCAGCAGACCGAACAAACCAGAACCCGACCCAAACACGAAGTCATATTTGAAAAACTGACCCGAACCCACCCGAAACACACTAGGCCTGTCTCTCTCCCGCTGTTAAGATATGAACTGAAGGGCAGTGGGCGGGGCCAAGTCTGCGATGACATGTTGTGGGGCATGTAAATACAAATGAGCAATGTCTCGTGACGTCACAAACATACGAGACGTTTCAAAGTGTGGGAGTCAGGGCTCTTTTTAGTTTTTAAATGTACATTAAGTTTTTATAGAACAGTTACCTCTTATACGTCTAAATATCAAGGAAAATTTTATTTTCCATTTCATGACCTCTTTAAAGAGGTCCCAGAGAAAAGGATCGGCCTTTAAGGGAGCCTCACGAAACCAGTCAACAACATGTCCATGTCATATTGTGCCCCAAAATCAAAAGAAAGAAATCAGAAATTATATTTGGATAATTTTGATTAAAAAAAAATGTTAAGGTTTCTTGTACAGTGACATTATTTTCTAATTACTTCTGAATATAGTCTCACTGTAAAGCAAAAAAATCTCATTCAAAAAACAAAAATTTGTATTTAAGTTGAAAAGTATATAAACATCATGATAGTATCATGGTAGAACACTCACACAAAAAACATTTAAACAAAGACTTAAATAGACCTTATTATCCATAATGCACTTATTCTGCGCAGATAGAGGTTTTAACTCACCCCGCCTTTCTTTTGTGACCATCAAACTCTCTGGCAGTGGACAACGCTCGTTCTCCAGATGGAAACCGTTCCTCCACCATGGTCGAACCCATGGCATTTTCTGACATGTACGTTCGCAGCGTGAAGGGCTCAAACGCCAGACCCATGAACCAGACTATGGCTGCCAGATAACACACCATACTGAAACAAATGAACAGAGAACCATATAAGGAACAGAAAGAGGTGGAACAGTCAAACTGGAGGTTTACGAGTAGTATGGCGTCATTTCAAATGGACGATGAGCACCAACCATATGGGCGTGTTGAGGCGGGTCAGGAGGTTGGTCAGGGCCTTTCTGCGATTCGGGTCAGACAACAGACCCATGATGATAACCTGCTGCTCTACTCCAAAAGACCTGTGATGAGATGTTACACTATTCAAAATGAGAATATTTACCACACAAGAGCATCTTGAGCATTACAACGGATTTCAAGGAATATTTGGGGTTCAACACAAGTTAAGCTCAATAAGCATTTTTGGTATAATATACCAGAAAATATTATAATATTTGGACTCATTCCAAAACAGTGAGGCACTTACAATGAAAGAGATTGGGGCCACTTGCACAAACATGAATATACATCATTTTAAAAGTATAGACGCAAGACAATTACACGTGTTAACATTATTTTGATGTGATGAAATCGCATACAAACCTTCTGTGCCCCCCACACCAAATCATGTCAACATGTATTTTGTATACCTTTGCAACAGTGTATTTTAGCATTTATGGACTGGCCCCATTCACTACCATTATCACTGGAACACAGATTTTTATTTTATTTTTTTTCCTTGTTCTGGACCCGGAACATTCATTTAAGAGTAGCTGTAGTATACGATGTTTTTTGTTGTTGTTGTTGTTAAAACCACTAAAGGAAGTGTTACCAAATCTATTAAATAAAAATTACATAAAACACAAATTCAAAAATAAAAAAGGGATATTTAGTAAAATGACGAGTGTCGATTATCAAAACACGCCAGCAGGGTAGCAAGTCATATTAGTCAAATGACATACATTAAACAGCAAGACATTATTATCAGCATTAATTTTAGATTAATTTACCTGAATTTTTAGTGTGGTTTATTGGGCGTTAATGCTGATCCGCTGTATGAATGCACACTTCAGCTCATCATCTGCAAATGAGAATATAAAATGCATGTTGTTAAAACAATCACAACATCTGCGAAATCTTTTAGTAAAAACAGAGGAATATACATGTCTGTGTGTCTGGATTTTACCGTGAAAAATCGAGCATTAGACTGCAGCTTCAGTATATTCATTTATTCTCAGTTTTGTTCCGTGTTTCTAGTCGAAAGTACAACGGTGCGGACCAACTTCCGCTAAATGGGCGGTGCTTATGTCCCACGAGTTTTCATAACGTTTGGGTTTTATAGATTTAAAGTCATACTTTTTATTTGTAGGTCTTTCTTTTATGCTATGTATATTAAAGTTATTATTCGGGTGTAAAATATTTCCCAGACGGCTGCTAAAGTGCTGAAGTAGCGTATAGACGGTGTAGTCACATGGTATTCGTTACATTTCTCAGCGCTGTTCAAAATGGTCCAATGAGCGTCGCAGCTGGTTGAGACCTGTTAATGCTTCATTAAGAAATAAATAATAATAATAAAAAAATAATTGAGAATGTCGGTCTTTATTTCCCTTTATGTCAATCTTTATAATCATTAGATTTAAGCAGTTATATTTAAAATTAATACACAAATGTCTCAAATAAGAAAAAAAGAAGATAAAACAATAACGTGAGATTTCAGGAACTTTATCTTTTTTGTTTTAAAATACAAATACGACCGCAGTTGATTTAACCCGAGGGCTCATTAATGTCAATAAATCTACCTTTTTTTTTAACCTGTTCAGTCTTTTTCAGTGAAGGATAGCTTAATATTCAGAGTTCAAAACAAGTTAAGCTCAATTGACAACATTTGTGGCATAATGTTGATAACCGCAAACATTAATTTAAAATTCCTGCAAAAATTAGTTATAGTGAGGCACTTTACAGTGGAAGTGAATGAGGGCCAAACGTAAAAATACTCAAGTTTCAAACGTCCAGCACAAGACACAAACAATATGCATTTTAACATGACTTCCGTGATAAAAATAGCTATCTAATTTTACTCACTTTGTTGCCATGACGACACAATGTTAATACACCCAAACCCTAAAACAACTGTAAAAATAACACACAGCTCAAATAACACACAAGTGTTAACAGACATATCAACATAAGTCCTTTTATAAATTCAGAAGCTTCACATTTCTGACTTATTTCTGCCCCATTCACTTCCACTACAAGTGCCTCACTGTATCCTCGATTTTTGCTTTTTTTAAATAAAGGATGGGCGAGTCTAAATGATTGCTTTGGTAATCAACTTTATGCCACAAAGGCTGTTGATTGAGATCAACTTGTATTGAACCCGGAATATTCCTTTAAATTTCAGTCTGTTCCTGGCCATAATACACTAGAGTAAGTTGTTCGAGCTTTTGAGCGATCAATGACATCAAATTGCTTTTCCTGTGCTGAATATTTTAGGATTTTGAATATGTTTACCTGATGTGTGATATTTACATATACAAAACACAAGAAAAAAAATCTCATCACTGAAATTGATTTTTTTTATTTTCATACAAATGATGTAAATATAATTATTGTAGAGTGTCTCTATGTCTCCACCAGGCAAAACATAACTTTTTTGTGGGTTAATGTGCCCTTTCGGCTGTATACTCTTCCTGCCATGGGAAAATACTAAACAGCTCCAGTGAGCCCAGGGTGTAGTTAAAGGATTACTTTATTGGAAAATAAAAATACAGTCATCATATACTCACCCTCATGTTGTTTCAACACCCCTATTAGTTTATTTTTCAACAAAAATCTCCTTTTTTGCCCCACCGAAGAAAGTAATCAATGCAGTTCTGGATCAACATGAGCGTGAGTAAATCATGATAGTATTTAAAATGTTTGGGTGAAACATTTCCCTTTAAAAGGGCATCAGTTGTCACATGAAAGCTGTTGTGCCTTTCAGTCGCTGGTAAGAACCGAAACCTCCTTCAGATGCTGCTGCACAGCAGTATCCAGGACTTTACTAAGACTTTTGCAAGCCGTCATAGCTGCCTCTATTAATGTGTCCAAGTGGTCCTGATGGAGCCGGGCGTCCATCTGCAGCAGGGCGATATTCCCACTGCGGGGCAGCAGCGCCAGTGCCAGTGAAGTGCCCCCTCCACTCTCCTCTGCATGACAAAGATCAGCCAGCGGCGTGTCTTCGACAAAGCCAGCAGTGCAGGCGCACACATAGTCACGCATGGGGATGCCAGCGTCCACCAGAGCCAAAGTAGCAGCATTGACACATGCGCTGTAGTTCCCGCCATCTGCCTGCAGAATCTACAGGACATCATAAGAGACATGGTTTATATTCATACATATGCACACTAATATCTCTCTTCTAAATGGTTTAATACAGCATTTCTGTTCACAAAAGTGACTAGGGCTTTGTGGTTTGTTGGCTGATAAAGTAGCATGATCTACTGTACTGTGTGGTTGAACTGAATGCACATACCTTGACATAGATGTCGATCTGTGATCGTGGGTAGAGCTGAGTGAGAACTGCAGCTTCGAAGGTCTGTTTCAAGTGAAGACTCATCTCACTGGACTTGCGATCACCATGTGGACGTCTCTTCCTCTCCGCTGTGCTGAATGTGGCCATACTGTACTGACAGTTAATGACCGCACGATCATGCATTGATTTACTGCGGGAACCTCGTGTCTAGAGGGAGAGAAAAAAATAAATAAATAAAATAATAATAAAAAATAAAAAAAAAAGAGTCAAAGCTGTGGTTATATCAGGGCTCAACAATAAGGATGGCCGGCTGGCTAGTGTGAGAATGATTCGGAGCAGTTGACGGAACTGCCAGCGCTGTTGTCACTGAATGTTACAAGATCGTTGATATCGTAAATGTGTTTTTATGCAAAAGAAACGTAAATATAAGGGGTTGTGAGAGTCGTGAGTTCAAATCCAGGGCATGCCGAGTGACTCCAGTAGGTCTCCTAAGCAACCAGATTGGCCCGGTTGCTAGGGAGGGTAGAGTCACATGGGGTAACCTCCTCGTGGTCACGATTAGTGGCTCTCGCTCTCAATGGGGCGTGCGGTAAATTGTGTGTGGATTGCAGAGAGTAGCATGAGCCACCACATGCTGCGAGTCTCCGCGGTGTCATGCACAGCAAGCCACGTCATAAGATGCACGGATTGACTGTCTTAGAAGCGGAGGCAATGGAGACTTGTCCTCCGCCAACCAAGCTTTGAGGCGATTAACCGCACCACCACGAGGACCTAGTAAGTTGTAGAAATTGTGTGAAAAAGGGGATTAAAAAAACATAAATATTTGGAATTCAATGATGTAATAATGCTGTCGTGAATTCTGGCGAATGACAATTTTGACCAGTGTAAGCTGGATGATACATAGAAGATTGTCGAAATTTTGAAAATGGCATCAGTAAGAAGAATGGGTTTTAAACGGGGACTAAAAACCCATAAAATTTTAATTACTACATATACTGTACATGCACGGCTATTAATACAGATTGGATGCTGCCTGGTTTTTAACTGAGAAGCAGATCTGTTATTAAATTAATACTTAACTGTATGCTATGCTGATAAGTCCACACAGGGAAAAATTGAATTGCTTATTTTCACTTATTTTAGTGAGGGAAGTGCTTTTTTGGGCTTTTTTTCAGACCAAGTTGCTTGTTTCTCATCTGGCAACACTGCAATTGGAAATGAGGCTGCATTACTTTTGAACCACAGCAGAAAAAATAAAGTTTCTGCTTTTAATTCAGTTTTAATTCCGAAATTAAAAAAAAATCGACCAGTAATGTTTTGCATTGTATGCCATCGTTATTGTTTAAGAAAAGTTCGCTTTTAATGACAAATCTACATTTTATTCTTCTTGCACATATACAGTACATCCAATACATATACATATTGACACTATAATATAATTGTACTAAATTATAAGAAAAACCACAGCGTCCAGCACTGTTTACTTCACGTTCATATAAGTTGCACACATATTGGGACACACATAAGTGATCATCATTTCTCACCTCATGTGGTCCATACACCACTGCCAGAGCTTTAGTGTTTCCCTGCTCCAGATAAGCAGATCCGTCTGCCTGAGCAAACACACTCATACGGGCCTGGAATTTACGCAGCTCGGAGGCTTTTCGTCCATCCAGCCGGTATCCCTGATCTGACAACAACTCAACACCTGCCATCGATCACAGTTTTATTCAACACAAAACACAAACGCGTGGACTCACAGATCGTCTTCTTCTTCTTCTGCTGCTGTTGTTGATTTCAGTCTCAGTGTGAAAATACCGCCACCTGCTGGACAGTTGCACACCCATCAGTCCATCTTCAACCACAGGCACTGTTAGATACAGCATGTGCATGTTGATTTTTACAGTCGTGTCACAATAAGGTCGCAACTGTCTTTAGGAAACATTTTAGGATTATATTCTTATTTCAGTGCAAACTCGACCATATGTTTTTGTAATTAATTAATTGAATTGGACTTTATTGGAACATTTAGTTACTTGTGTGTATTGTTTACTGTACATTGTATATTATTATTGTGTTGTGTAATTAGTACATTGGATTTGTAAATTGTGTAAAACTAAATCTGTCTGAAATTTACTGAATGTATTTTGTAGATTATATGGTCAGTAGTAAAGTGAACATCGATAAGTAAGTAAGCTTTAATGCATTGCTGCAAAACACTATGATCGATTTTCACTAAAGACAGCAGCAAAATGCAGCCTACAGAGGCTGTATACAGAGGTAGAAAGGCACAGCAGAGATGAATCCTTCGCTGCCTATGAAATCCCCAAATATCTGTGCTCCCAAATCCACGGCGGTTGAACTGAAGAATAAAATGGCGGCTGATAGCCAATTTGTGTATAAATATTCATTTGTATTCACTTTTTCACACTTTTGATTCTATTTCTAGAGATAAATTAGTATTGTAGTTATGAAATATACACTTGGTTTTCACCCAAACTTTCTTGATTTTGTTTTAGATTATGAGACCACTGTGGTTCGGTTAGGTGAACGAAGCAGACGCGTTAACTTTAGTGGACACCAGATGGCGATAATCAGTTGCTGGTAACCTAGCAACGGTGTGACCTTACGCTGACTCAGTAGCCTGTCTTTCTACCGTGCAGCCCCGCATCGATCACCTGTGCGCATCAAAAAAAGTCGGATCATTGTTCCCACTGATATAGGGGCGATGAAATCTACTTCTGTTGAAGGTGAAGATACTTTACCTCATACTGTAGTATTACGCTAAAAAAAAAGCCATTTTCAAGGCTTGTATAGCTAATGCGCATGCGTGTTCTAGAGATGATTGACAGGTCTGTGGAGTTTGCATGTTCTCCCCGTGTACGCTTGTGGGGGAAACGGGAGCACCTGGAAAAGTGGAAACCTTTGGAAAGTCCAAAAACATGCAGGTTACATGAATTGAAGACTCTAAATTGCCCTGCAGATGCGAGTGAGAGTCCCTCTGCCACTGGGTGTTGTGTAAGGGAGAGCATCTGGTGTAAAACCAGTGCAAAGTCAAACATGCGGATCACGGATGGTCCGCTATGGCGAAGAAGCAGCATTTAGCTTAAGCAGGTATAGGGTTTTATCATTTAAAACTACAGTATACTACAAGTCATATCCTTAAACAAAATAAAACTACCGTATTATTTACTATTAAATAAGAGAGCAGGGGGCTGTTCCATAAACCAAGATTAGAGTATAAGCCAGGCTTATTTTGGTTAGTCAGGCTTATTTTTGGTAGATTCGGTTTCATAAATCAAACTTAAAAAAGTTCAAACTCAGTTACCCCGGCAACTTATGCTGGCAAATTAACCTGGTCCGGGGCAGGCTAACTGTCAGGCTAAGTCTGAGTTCAGGCTTAACGAGCATACCATTTATACTCACCTGCTGGTATTTCGATGTCATTTTATTTTACTTAACCACTATTAATACAATTTTTTTAAATGAATAAATAAGAAAATGTACTTTACTAATAAATGTAAGAAATTATAAGGTATAAATACACTAAGAAATGTTCAAAACTTGTGTTTAATTGGTGGAGTTTGGTTAATGAGTTTGGTAATTCATTAATTAAAAGTATATAAATAGGGAGCTGAACTCGTTTCCAAACTTAACCATGGCGTGTCCGCTCTGTACGAACTGTGTACCTTTCTTTAAAAAGACTACTCAATGTGTTCATCACATTCCCTGGCCACAAAGCTATTCGTACCATTAAACATGCCTTTTATGGAATAGCTGGTAAGTTCAAATAACTATAAAACATGGAAATATTTCTTAACTGTTGATTTTACATGGGACATATTTAAAACAAACAAATAATTTTCCTAGGTTTCCCAAATGTTATCGGTGCATTGGACTGCACCCATGTGCGTATTAAGTGTCCGTCTGGTCCACATGAAGCGGACTTTGTGAATAGGAAATCAGTACACAGCATCAATGTACAGGTACGGTCCCACTGAGATGATATTGAAGGCTATGCTCTAGCACTGAGTGTTCTGTACTAAGCTGGGCAACAGTGTTTAGTTCATTGCAATTAAAATGTAGTGACCTACAGGTTTAATTTATTTTAGATGATTAGTGATGCAGATTGCATCATCACAAATGTAGAGGCCAAATGGCCAGGCTCTGTGCATGACTCCAGAATCTTTAGAGCCTCATCTCTCTACCAGCAACTAGCAAGAGGTATGCTAGTAATCACTTAAATCGCAAAAAGTCTTAAAAAAAAAAAAAAAAAAACTACATTATATCTATATATTCATTCTGTCTATGCAGGAGAATTCTCAGGAGTTTTGCTGGGAGACAAGGGATACCCATGCCTGCCTTCCCTCTTGACTCCCTATCAGGAGCGCCAGACTGAGGCACAGCACCGCTACAACATTGCCCATGCACGCACAAGAGGTCGTATAGAGATGGCATTTGGGCTGATAAAGTCAAGGTTTCAGTGCCTGAAGCACCTCAGAGTGACTCCACCTAGGGCATGTGACATTGTAGTTGCTTGTGTAGTGCTCCATAACATTGCTTGTCTGAGGAGAGAGAGGCAACCAAGGATTGTTGAAGAGGAAGACTGGGGCAATGAAGCAGTATTGGAAGAAAACGAAACAGGCAGACTTATACGAGACACATATGCAAATAATTATTTTGCTTAATATGGTCTAAACCATGTGTGGCCTTTAAAATTTTCCACTGGCCCCTCAACTTTCTCCTTAGTTGAACAAACACACAGAAGTCAAAGTATTTAATGTGATTTGTCTTTATTCAGAGTGAATCTGCCTGTTAGGGGTGAAAACACACAAATAAATGTTGTGGAAAGTGATCAAAAAGGTAATGTTTTTTTTTTTTCTTTTTCAAAAATGGTAGTTCTACTTGCATTTTTCTGTAGCTGTTGAATTTCCAGCTCCAACTTCCTCATCTTCAGTTTTTTATACTGGATGTCGATATCAATCGCTTCCATTTGTTTAAGGAGGTAGCGTTTATACACTCCTTTTATGTTTTCTGGGTTCTGTAGCAACATAGATTTAAGTTATTTCATTGAATACTCTTGTCACATTGTTTTCATTTCTTAATACTCACTTTGTCACATGTGGTCCCAGACTGAGAGGGCTCTAGAACAGTGTCAGCATCCTGAAAACACATTATGATCATTTTATCACACAAGTACACTTTTTAATATTCAATACAGTATAGCATGGAACCTGTGAGTACCTCAGGCCTCCTTGAACATACAGACACAGTCTCCTCATCCTCCTCAACTGATGAGCCTTCTCCCTGTGACCACTGATTAAACTCAGTTAAACTCATTAGCTTACATGACTGATTTAAAAGGTCTCATACTCACAGGAAACATGATGTCTGGTGGGTCCATAAGGCATACAGAATCTTGATAGAAAAAAAATATTTTTTTTTACCAAAATGCACCATTACAGTAGCACAAGTACCTCTACGTGACATTACTGCTATGATGTACTTAGGCTTACAATGCCTAAGGAAGGAGGAAATCAGTTAGTCAGGAAGGAATAATGATAATAACACGCACACACACACACACACACACCTTTTATATACTCACTCCTTATACTACGTGATATCATTTTAGATGATGTCCCCCCCTCTATTCCCTCAAGGACGGGCCTCCCTTTATTAATTTCCAAAGCCAGCTCCTCTGCAGGAGTGAAGCTGGCTGGTGGTGGCCCTCCCCCAGTGCCAGCAACCTCAGTCTTCTTTTTGGTCGCTGCAATTAAAAAAAAAAAAAAAAAAACTGAATAGTTGTAACTTAAAGCTGGCATTGATTACATATCTACATACCATTAGATTTACTTACCATTCTGAACTATATTTTTATATTTTATTTTCACCTGCTGCCAGGTTCTTTTTCCTTCACTTAAGTTGCTGCTGCGTGAAAGCAATTAACGTTACCGTTATTCACACACAAACTTTGCAATATATTGTGACACACATTCAATATTGATAAAGTATTTTAAATAGTTTACACCGCTACTTACGCATTGAGACGATCAGCAATTTCCTGCCAACCTTTCTCTCTTGCTTTATTTATTGCCGCTGTATTGCCTTTTTTGGTGATGACATCTTTAAATTCTTCATATGTTTCCAATAGCAAACGCTGTTCCGTTGCCGTGAACATCGCTGCTCTATCTTTTCCTTTTGTTGCCATGGTAGCCCACAGTAAATCGATTGACCCATGCTCGACTTTTCAGGACTTTTAAACAATGCCGTGCACGCGCAATTATCTAGACTATTTAAACCTGACTCAAATTAGTAAGATCATATGATCCTCAACTTACTGTTATGGAACCAATTTAAGCGCGGATGTTTAGCTCGGCTCATTCAAGTCAGGTTTTGGACTTTAATCCCCGCTTTTCTAAGCGGCTTTTATGGAACAGCCCCCAGGTCTAAAAGGTTAACGGCAACACACAAGCACAGCCAAGTGCCAACAGCTGAGGTAAACAAAAGCATAAATGGTCAGTAAATTCAGAAACGACCTCAGTCTTATAGTGAAAGACACTTGTATTGAAGTGCTCTATTACTCTCAAAATTTTAAAGCATAACATAACTGAAGTGCGTCCGTTTTTTCCCCCCGTTTTTTGAACAAAGAGAAATCGCTATTCATAGTTATTTCTGAATATATTATTAAGTGTGATCAAGCCAAACCAAGTCATCAAACTGTCTTCTCTTATGCAAAACAGCATTTCTACTCATCGTCCTCCACCTTCTAATCAATGGAGTTTCATAACAAATTTTGGAGGAGCATGTTCGAGGGAACATGAGATGTCCCTCAAACTCTTCAACTCCAGTGAGGAATTCTCTGAGCTTGATGAGTCCGGGATAATCCCCACTTCTCCCAATGCTGTTTCTTAACCTCCAGATGCAAATTGGGGTCGCCAAGCTATTTGCTTGGAATCATCCACCCCGCAGCGCTGCTGCAGGAACACATCTTCTCCTCCTTCTTTGATCATCTCAAACCCCCACCACCGCCTCCTCCAACATGTCCAACCCAGCCATTCCCAACATTTCCAAGTGGACCGTTAATGGCTTGCGACACGCTTTAGCAGCCGCGGACATCCCATTCTCTCGCCGTTCAAGCAAAACACAGCTTTACGATCTGTACATCTCAGCAAAACATGATGATTTACTCACCCCGTCAACACTTACACCATCAACTAACCCCCCTAAACACTCCAAGCACTCCAAATTGGCAAAGTAAACACTATATCCCCACTCCCGCCCTCTCCAACATCCCAACGCAGATCCTCGCTCAACAGCAGAGCTTTCGGCAAACTTACCTCTCAATACTCAATCAGATCATCTTCTGTCATCAGAATTTTCCACTTCACATACCGGCCATCCTTCTCTCTCTTCTCTGACAGCTCCTCTAAATAGCTCTGTTTATTCTTTCCACCAGTGTTCTTCCTTCTATCCCTCCCGATCAATGGGCAACTGGAGCAGAATCCCACGCGAAGCTGCCTCTGCCGGAGAGTACTGCTCCTGACCCATTCCCCTCTATGCTATGCCCCTCTTCTACCTACCAAACCAACTTTCCTCTCTTCAAAACCGATCCTAGCATGAGTCTGCCTCCGCAAGCAACCGTGTTTCCGAATTCTTTCCACCCAACACTCCTCTTCCAGTTCGTCCTCCCACGTTTACACTTCAAACAGCCATACCTCCCACCATTCCCTTAAACACTTCCACTACAGAGCCTCCACCAGTCTCCAATCGACTTCACACTCAAATCCTAGCAGGTGCAGACATAGACATCTTTTCTCTCCTTTCAGCTGTCCCTCACAGTAATGCAGTCCGATCCATAGACTGCGTTGAGTTTTCCGTTACACTCAAAAACTCTCACTCTCTTTTGGTGGTAGTCATTTTTACACTCCCCATAGGCACTTCTAAGCCAAATGCATTGGTAAAGTAGCGCAGTGGAATCAGTGTCAGTACTGGGGAGCACTAAATCTAGATTTACTTAACAGGGTGTTCCCGGGATGCAGGAGCGTTTCATGACCAGTCTGCAGATCTGTCGGACACCAAACCGAGTCCTGCCCCACAACTACGGACCGGTTATGAGCAAACCAACAAGTTATGTCCCTCAGCCCAGCAGTGGCCCTTCTGCTTCCTCTTTCAAATATTTTTTGCACTTTTGCTGCACCGAAGCTCAGTGCCATTTCCTGCACATCTGTTATTTCTGTGGAGGTGCTCACACTCGTTCCATATGCCCCGTTCAAAACTCTTCAAATCTCCAAAAGTACCTTAGCACTCCTGTCATTATTTCTGTCCTAGCCAAAGAACTGGCTAATTATCCTGATACATGTTTCTCCCAATTTTTATTGACTGGGCTAAAACATGGCTTCAACCTCAGGTTAGATTGTCTTTCTACCTCAAATCTCATCTGTAATAAATTACAATCAGCACTTGCTGAATCCAAAGTAGTCGGCAACCTATGAAGTAAGGAAGTTGAATCTGGCTCCACTGCTGAACCTATATGAACCTTCCAGAAGTACAACTATCTCTGCAGCACTCCACCAATCAGGCCTGTATGGTAGAGTGGCCAGACGGAAGCCACTCCTCAGTAAAAGGCACATGACAGCCCGCCTGGAGTTTGCCAAAAGGCACCTGAAGTACTCTGACCTGGTGGAGAACCTCACCTGGTCCCTCAACACCAGCTCTATTACCAAGAAAGCCCAGCAGCGTCTCTACTTTCTTCAAAGGCTGAGGAAAGCACATCTCCCACCCCCCATCCTCACTACATTCTATAGAGGGACTATTGAGAGCATCCTGAGCAGCTGCTTCACTGCCTGGTTTGGGACTTGCTCCGTTTCGGACCGCAAAGCCCTGCAGAGGATAGTGAGGACAGCTGAGAAGATCATCGGGGTCTCTCTTCCCTCCATCGAAGACATTTACAAAAAACACTGTATCCACAAAGCCACAAGCATTGTGGATGACCCCACACACCCCTCACACAAACTCTTCACCCTCCTGCTGTCTGGCAAGAGGTACCGAAGCATTCGGGCCCTTACGGCCAGACTGTATAACAGCTTCTTCCCCCAAGCCATCAGACTCCTCAATACTCAGAGACTGGACTGACTGACACACACACGTCCTGAGTTGCACTTTAATTATTGTTACTTTATAACTGTCTGCTACCTCAATAACTGCTGTGCATAGAACACCATCTCATAGTATGTTATGTTTACATTTGGCTTTTTTAGAAATTGTCATTTTTGCACTACTGTGTACTGGACGGTGCTGCACTGTCTCTCACTGTGTCTATTGTCCTGTTCATTGTTAGTAATTTATTGTACTGTCCCGTAGTTTTTGCACACGTTTGCACGTGCACTTTATATAGGTATTTTATTTAGTCTGTGTAGTCTCATGTGGTTCTGTGTTTGTCCTATGTTGTTTTATGCAGCACCGTGGTCCTGGAGGAACGTTGTCTCGTTTCACAGTGTACTGTACTAACTGTATGTGGTTGAAACAACAATAAAAACCACTTGACACAATACAATCCTGTCTCGGAGGTCTACAGACAATTCCTTGGACTTCATGGCTTGGTTTGTGCTCTGACATGCACTGCTAACTGTGGGACCTTATATAGACAGGTGTGCGCCTTTCCAAATCATGTCCAATCAACTGAATTCACCACAGGTGGACTCCAATTAAGTTGTAGAAACATCTCAAGGATGATCAGTGGAAACAGGATCCACCTGAGCTCAATTTTGAGTGTCATGGCAAAGGCTGTGAATACTTATGGATTTTTTTTTTTTCATTTTTTATTTTTAACACATTTGCTAAATTAAAAAAAAAACTTGTTTCATGTTGTCATTATGGGGTATTATTTGTAGAATTTTGAGGAAAATAACTAATTTAATCCATTTTGGAATAAGGCTCTAACATCACAAAATGGGATTTTTTTTGAGTATTTCTGTAACTATTTATCTCCTGGGATTATTAAAACATTATTAGTCTCATATAAAGATTGAAACTTTATAAAAATACTTTTACAATCAACAGCACCGGTTTTGTAAACTTACCCTAGTCATAAAACAAAACGTTTGGGATCTCTTCTAGATAGTATACTTAAGGCAAAAAATTATAAATAAACTACTTGTTTGGGAATTTACTTCAGACAATAATATAAGTTTCAAAATCAGAGACAACAAATTTTAAAAATAAAATTTATTAGCATCTCTCTAATATGTGTATAAATAAAAACATTTATAAGAAATAATGCATATATGCCTTATGAGCGGAACAATAACTGGATTATATGTGATATAAAGGAGCATAGGCTTATTAACCTCTCTTTTTTTTTCCGTCTCTTTTTAACATTTTCAATTTCTTAGTATATGTCTGTGAGAATGTACCTCAAACTTCAAACTTTTCAAACAATATGCATACCAAGAAGTTTCAATTCTACATTCGGTCATACGAATAAAAGAAACGATGACAGAAGTTCAACAGCAACAAAAGGAGAGAACGTGGAATTTTGGCAGTTTTACAATTTTCATTTAAGAGAGAACTTTGCAAAACAGCGTCAACTTTAAAATGAAAAACAGTGACCAAAAAAGTGAACGTTGTCACACGTAACTGATAAGTGCCTTACTGTGACAATAATCAAATTCATCCTACAGCAATTCTGGCCAGTTTTTCGTCATTTTAAATAAACTGCACGGTTACAACAATTCAAGCAAGATCTTTAAAAGGCTAGTTTACCCAAAATGTAACTTTTTAATTTTAAATGTAACATTTACCACCTAATGAGGACAGGTAAATGATCCCTTTAAGGTAGTTGCTTAGATTTTAGAATAAATCTTTTGAAAAATAAATAAAAATGCACAAAAGTGGTAAAATTGACATATGTCGTGCATTTGTAACATTTGTTAGTTTATGCATGTTCGTAAAAAAAAAATAAAAAAAATAATAATCACGGTAACACTTATAACTCAATCATTTTGTGGGCTCTTATTGGGTTTTCTAAGAGTTAAGACCTCCTCCTCTGCCATCCACAACACACTGGTTTTGGTCATGCTTTCAACACACGGGATGGTTGAAATAAAATTAAAAAAAAAAAACAAGTAACGAGAACTTCCAAACAAACAAATCCGAAAAAGTTGTCAGTATATTGGTCTGAGGTAAAAAGAAAACAAACGCGACTAACGTGAACAAATGTGGATGCATAACACGCAAAAATGGCGACAGCTAAAGGCAACACCAACCTTTCGAATCACAACACTGTGTGATGCTGCCAAGAAACAAAATCGTCATACTGTCATAACATGTAACAATGCTCAATTGGCCTTTGCGGTACCTTCAAGTCCATATTTTGAATGCCACACTAAAATCCTTTTTCACGAAAACAGAATTAACTTTTCAAATGGGGAACGCCACATCAAGAACGGTTTTCTGATGTTGTTAGACAAAACAAATGCATAAGAAAGAGTGAACTGAACGAGTAAGTGATGTGTCAGTATATTATGGTTGGGATTTGGCATAGTGGAGCATGAGAACCCTGGTGACGTCTCTAAAGTCGAACGGAATGAAGGAAGTACACAAGAACTTTGAAGAATGATGTGCTCTCTGCTCATCCCATGTCATCAGAGTGCAAAGATACCCTTAGTTGATGTGTTGTGTGATACACACACACACATATATACATATATTGACAATTAAATATATATACGTATATATGCATATGTCTAGCTCTAGTGTCCATAACTCTGAAAAACTAAAACTCTGAGAATTCTTTCACGCATTTTTCTGTAACAGACACGCGAATTTCCTCCTCTTCATAGTCGTCGAAGTTGCTTGTGTCCCCGGGGCCTCTGCACTTTGGTATGAATGGTGCTTCCACCTGATGAGTGACAGGAGAGAACGGTGTTTCAGCAAGTCTACCAATAACCATTCACTCTAACCAGTTAAATGTTATTCAGGTCCACATGATATAAATAAACAAATATTTATGACTAAGTAGAGCCAATCGATTCCATTTTTCAACTGAATTACATGACAAGCTGATTAATCAATCAAGTGAATGCATTAAATCAACAGTCCCATTATATATAAGTATATTATATATACACAAGTAGCACTCATGCAAAGTGCACAAATAACTCAACTAACTATTTTTAATACTTCTAAAACGTTTTATCAATGCTTTTTAAATGTAGTGTACCAACTAGCAATTATATTAAAAAACCGATTAGTCGATAATTTCTTCGATTAATCAGCTTAAAAAGGCACATTTGTATCCTTTTATTTTAATACAATTATTTATTTTGTTCTGTAACAGTTCATCGAAATAATCATCAACAAATTTTGAAAATAAAATCTAAGAAATCATAGACGAAATAGCAAATTTCATTGTGGATTAGTTGGAAATGGACGGCATTCACAGAGAAACTGTGGCTTTATTCTATAAATATAAGAGACTTTATACAGTTACTGTTCAGAATAACGACATTACAAGGGCTGCAACTAACGATTATTTTGATAATGGATTAATCTGATTATTTAGTCATTTAATCGAAAAAAAAAAAAAAAAAAAAAGACAATTTATTTCCTGTATTTTATTGAAATGTGATTTACAAAAAACAGAAATGATAAAGGGCTTAACTATTTGGTTTGATTCTACTCACAAAACTTTGAACACAGCCTGAATCATGAAAAGTTAAGGTTAAATGTATTATTTGTATTACTTTCAGGACATATGCAAAACAGTTCCTTTACTTTATTTGTAAAACTTAAACAGTGCTGTCCTTTAAAGAGTAAAATGATCCAGCGGTGATGGAGCGGGACTAAAAAAAAAAAAAAAAACTTTGTTTGCTTGTTTCTTAGCGCCATGCCAGCTTCGATAGCTATTTTCATGGCGAAAAACAGGTTAAACTAAAAGTAAAACTCAAGATGTTTAAGATGAATTTTACACTGTAAAACTAAATTTGGACTAATTTTGTTAAAATCATTTGGTCACATGGGTGTCCAAAAACTTCGAAGTGTATAAAGTGCTCTTGTGTGCTGGACAACTTCGGTCGTTTTCAAACAAATTTCATCATGCAAATGCATTTTTCACTCCTGTATATATTTAAACCTTTTTTTGTACTCAATGTATGCATAATAATTAATTTTAAAAAATGTAATTGGCTTTTTATCCAATCAATCGAAGAAATTATCAAAGACTAATCGATTATCAAAATAAATGTTAGTTTTAGCCTTAATTTTCTAAAAACAAACAAAAAAAAAAAAAGTACAATTACATTTATTGCTGATTAATTTAATTACAGATTAGTTGTTGAAGCACTAACTGAAATATACATAAAATCAACATTGTGCTCTACACCATCCGCCATCATGGATTCTATTTTTCCGCAAAGCTCGTCACAATGCAATCATAATTTTGCTGCCTACTTTTTGGAACGGTGCACCTAAGATTCTGTTTGTATAGATATCTCACTGATGGGATATAACGGATAAGCTCAATACCTGAAGACAATTCCTTACCTTTCTCTCATAGATGGCTATCCAATCTGTTGTGGCAAACCATTTGTGGTTTTTGATATCATTGACACCGTTCCTAAGGTTGCCATACCGCTTGGTCAGATCCACCTGCAGCAGATTCCTCAGTAGATCTTTCAAATCAGAGCTGAAGTGTGATGGAAATCGTACCTATAAAACATGGTCATGTTGGCATTTTGATTGGGTGTTTGTTGTATGCAAATGAATTAAATGATTGTATAAGTACAGTAAACCCAATACAATTTGCCCGTACCTTTCCGGACACTATTTTCTCATAGATCTGAATGGGCTGGTCTGCAAAAAATGGGGGGTATCCAGCTGCCATTTCATATATGAGGACACCAAGAGCCCACCAGTCCACGGCCTTGTTGTATCCCTGAATTAAGACAATAAATAAGTAATTTGCACCAATTGTAAATCAGTTGTGATCAAACTGCAGCTGAATGTGGCCCAAATTATTTTTCCCCTCACAGGTCTACTTTTTGGATGACAGTGTGAACAGTAAAAATCACATTGAATCTGATATTTTTCAATTCCAATCTGGACCACTGTGTTATATGGAAATAAATCAGATACGTGATCATATAGTGGGAATGTAGCATTAGATTCAACGCAAGTGAATAGTTCTGACCTTGCTGAGGATGATCTCTGGGGCCAGATACTCTGGAGTTCCACATAATGTCCAGGTTCTGCCTTTTACTCTTTTTGCAAACCCAAAGTCTGTTACCTGCGAAGGACATAACAGTTTAGTGCATTTTACGGTTTTAAGTCAGAAAGTTGACCATAAAGATGATATCTAGCACTGGGATGCTTCACTACTAATATAATATTTTATATAATACTATAGTATAGTGTTAATCTGCTCATATAATCCTACAGGTTACCTGTATATATCCTTGCTGGTCAATAAGCAGGTTCTCTGGCTTCAGGTCTCTGTAGATGAGGTCTAGTGAGTGGAGGTACTCAAAGGTCAGGACGATCTGCGCTGCATAAAACCGTGCATGAGGTTCACTGTGTGCACAAGAAAATAAGACAGAGTTAGACTTAAAGCAAGAGACATAATCCACAGAACAACTTCACCATACTATGTAAAATCAAAAAAGTGTCAGAAATTCATAAGGACATTGGGTAAAAATGGCAAAAAGGCTTATTATCTAGTGGGTTTAGAGGCTATTATAGCTGCACTACAGAACTTTGGGCTCTCTAGCGACATCTGTGGTTGAAACCTAAAATCACAGGTAACTTGCGGAAGAACATTTTACACAAGTGGTGTTTCCACACTGTTCTTCTGCAAGGAAGAATTGTATTGTTTGAGGTTACCTACTTTGCATGCGATCACTCAGAGGTATTCACCAGAAGAGTCATGATGTGCTATTTTCATGTTGATATGTTTTTCGTTTAAAGGGGATATTAATTGCATTTTCGAAGATCAACAACATTCTTATTTACATATTTTAATACGATCATTCATGTTTATTCATCCAACACACATTAATGCTTGTACTTGTGATGAGAAAGTGAACCGCCACCATTTAAAAAGGTGGAATATATTTAGTGTCATTTTTACATTACACAACACATTTCAAGCATATTTCAGCAACATGAATATCAAACAGTCATAAAAAACAGGATGTAAACAGCGCGAGTAGGAATGAGCGCTCACCATCTAAAAGAGATTGAGGCAACCAACAACAAATTTCTACTTTAATTGGATTAAAGGCCTGGCAAGTCGTCACTCTAGCTAAACATTCAAAGACTTAAAAATCTGTCAAGTTCTCTGTTTGGTAAACAACTTCAGTACAGAAATGTACTGAGAAGTGGAAATGTACATTCTCTTGCATATAGTTAATAAGGAAAAGGCCTTTTTGTATGTAGGCCTACTGTAAATGTTTTCAACGCCATTAAATACAAATCAGAAGAAACAGTTCTGCAAAAAAAGAAGTGTTTCGACGTACTGTACACGTTTTTCAGCTTTCTTGTTTAAAATTCCCTTTCCTCCCAATGTTGGAATGCCCAATTCCCACTACTTTAGTAGGTCCTGGTGGTGGTGCGGTTACTCGCCTCAATCCAGGTGGCGGAGGACGAGTCTCAGTTGCCTCCGCATTTGAGACCATCAATCCACGCATCTTATCATGTGACTCGTTGCGCAAGACACCGCGGAGACTCCCATCATTTGGAGGCTCATGCTACTCTCCACGATCCACACACAACTTATGACATGCCCCATTAAGAGTGAGAATCACTCATCGCGACCACAAGGAGGTTACCCCATGTGACTCTATCTTCCCTAGCAACCAGGCCAATTTGGTTGCTTAGTAGACTTGGCTGGAGTCACTCAGCAGGCCCTGTATTCGAACTCGCGACTCCAGGATTGGTAGTCAGCATCAATACTCGCTGAGCTACCCAGGCCCCCTACGGTTCAGCTTTCTTGAAATTTTAATGAAATGTTTTCAAGGTATATTTTCAATGATATTTCAATGATCTGATACATTTACCCAATTACATCAAATTTAAGTGTGTCAGGAATTGGGTTGGGAACCAAGAACCGGTTCTGAACAAAATGCCGGAATCGTATGATCTGCATGACTTTCGGTTCTGTTAACAAACTGACGTTAATGCAGTTTCACACCGAGTCAGGAGAAATGAATGAATCGCTCTGACAACTTGAACGCATCTTCACACTCACCTGAACCTTCCAATTCTTCTAAGATGTGAGAACATCTCCCCTCCTGGTACATACTCCATCACCATATATAAATTGGAGTTGTCCTATGAGAATAAATTATTATATTATTACATATGTTGATAACATATATATCAACATATGTAAATTAGAATTAACATTGAGAGACACACACAGAGGGAATGATTGAAGGATACCTTGAAAGCATATTCCAATCTGACAAGGAACGGGAAGGATACTGCTTGCAATATTCTCTTTTCATTTAGCGTGTGCTCCACTTGTTTCAACTTCACCACCTTTAAAGGACAAAATAAATAAATGACATGATCAGAGAAAAAACAGTGACAATGCTAATTGTACTCAAAAGTATGTTCTGGTTTCGAAACAAATTAAGCTCAATTAACAGCATTTGTAACAATGTTGATTACCACAAACATTTATTTAGTCTCATACCTTGTTTATTTAATAAAAATAATCATGGTTGCCACAAGTGACAGAAACATTTGGTAAAATTTTGGTTAATTTTTTTTCTTGGCGGTAAATTTTAGAAACGGAAGGTTACTACACAAGTTACAGCTCACTACTCCACACACCTTTTGCTTGTCCAGAATTTTCATGGCATAGAATTGATCTGTAGCCTTGTGTTTTACCAACATGACTCTCCCGAACGATCCCGTGCCCAGCGTCTTCAGTCTGTCAAAGTCATCTAGGCCAGTTGTGCTCTACAGGATACAACAAACATTAGAAGGAAAGTTCTCGGGCAACAATTCAGATACTCCATTATTACAGTATTGCAAACATAACAGAAAAAAGCATCAATTCATGCACAAATAGATGGGCGAAATACGGTTAAATTGTAGTTGTGCAAAATTATGCAGAGAGGACTCGTAAAGAATTTTCAAATGCAACCTGATGTGCTAGTTCTTGCCTCCTAAATGTTTTCCTTTCTTGTGTATATTTTATATTATTTTCAACCTGTTAAAATGATGGACAGCATTTTGAAATGATAAATATTTTAATGATAAATAACAAAACATTCTGGCCAATTCCACCTCTGCTTCCAATCACTTAACATTACAAGAGAAAACGAGGAGCAGCGACTTCTGTGGGGTGGAACAGACCCTCCTCTATAAAGCACAAAGTATACTTCGGATTTGACACGAATGCTAGTGTCTTCACAAGCCCAAACTTGGTGCCCAAGTCAAACACAAGCCCAAAATATACTTCGGCTTGGATGTGAACGCTAGCATCTTCAAACAGTTGAACACAAGTCAAACACAAGCCCAAAGTATACTTCCATTTACAGTGCGCACACAGAGGCGGTTGGAGCATGCATGGTACGATTGCAATGGGACATCAGACAATTTCTCTTCAGGAGTTTAGACACATGGAGATGTTTTTATAGTCCTTCAGACTCGATTTATAGAATTGCCCTTGACCTCATCACACACACGCTCTTGACACACACACCCAATGTTGTTGTTTCCACCATCCTCTGCTGTTATTTAGAGGCGATTACAAACTGATGTTTATTAATAAAAATGGACATGATTTGGGTGTCCAACTTTACTTTGATAGATTTAAATGTGAATCACTTTTCATAAAAATGTGTTTATTTCAAGAATACTGCAATAGTGGGCCTGGGTAGCTCAGCGAGTATTGACGCCGAGTACCAATCCTGGAGTCATGAGATCGAATCCAGGGCGTGCTGAGTGACTCCAGCCAAGTCTCCTAAACAACCAAATTGGCCCAGTTGCTAGGGAAGGTAGAGTCACATGGGGTAACCTCCTCGTGGTCGTGATGAGTGATTCTCGCTCTTAATGGGGCATGTCATAAGTTGTGCATGGACTGTGGAGAATAGCGTGAGCCTCCCATGCTTTGAGTCTCCGCGGTGTCATGCACAACGAGCCACGTGATAAATTGCATGGATTAACTGTCTCAGAAGCGGAGGCAACTGAGACTTGTCACCCGGATTGAGGGGAGTAACCGCACCACCATGAAGACCTACTAAGCAGTGGAAATTGGGCATTCCAAATTGGGAGAAAATGGGTATAAAAAAGAAAAGTATATTGCAATATACACTCACCGATCACTTTATTAGGTACACCTGTGCATCTACTTTTTCACGCCATTACCCAATCTGCTAATTTTGTGGCAGCAGTGTAATGCATAAAAGCATGCAGATATGGGTCAGGAGCTTCAGTTAATATTCACATCAACCATAAGAATGGGGAAAGCATCTCAGTGATTTGGACTGTGGCATGATTGTTGGTGCTAGATGGGCTGGTTTGAGTATTTCTGTAACTGCTAATCTCCTGGGATGTCCCATGCACAACAGCCTAGATTACCAAGAATGGTGCCAAAAACAAAAAAACGTTCAGCGAGTGTCAGTTCTGCGGATGGAAACTTGTTGATGAGAGAGGTCAATGGAGAATGGCCAGACTGGTTCAAGCTGACAGAAAGGCTACTGTAACTCAGATAACCACTCTGTACAATTGCAGTGAGCAGAAAAGCATCTCAGAATGCACAATACATCGAACATTAAGGCAGATGGGCTACAACAGCAGAAGACCACGTGAGGCACATTATTAGGACCATAGAGTTCTTAATAAAGTGCTAGGCGAGTGAAAATTTCTGCCTAAATCACCCATCCCTGCATACACTATTCTTACTACACACTCGAACAGAGCAGTTATACAGTGTCTTAACTTCTAACAACCAGCAGATCTGAAAACCCAGGAAAGATGGAGAAACATCAGGACAGCAGCAGCTGATTTTTATCAGTTCCTGACAATCACAAAAAACACTAGAAATCTTCATATATTATCCCATTTCTGTTTTGTGCATTTTAAAGGATATTAGAGTGGATAGAGCTTTTATTGCCTTGGAAGTATAACAAGAAATCAAAACAATCTACCTCCGAAATAAATTTCCTTTTCGGCTTATGTCACCAATCTCCCTTTTCAATCCCTCCCACCAACTGGTATGTAACACTCACTTTTCACTCACCTAGTAGATAACTCGTCAGTCTTACGGTAGCCTGAAATAATTAGGTTAGTTTTGGGTTCACCTCACTCCGATCAAACCCATTTCTTAGGGGACGTTTACATGCATTGCTCACATACAGACATTCTTGTGTTCAATACCAGCTAGACTGAGAGCAACAGAATGGAACAAATTGCAATGGACACCTTGAGAACACGCATATGCATTAGACGGATCAGCATAAAAAATGTATTTTTTTTTAGGGTGATCTTAGCTATAGTACAATTTATGATACCATTGGTGCCAGACTTTTCTGTTGATTTGAAATATGCCCTTTGATTGCAATCTTGACCAAAAGTCTTTGGAGATTTTGGTCTTTTGCCCTTTAAGCAGATAAGAGAAATACAAAACAGCTGCCCAGGAGCTTTTCCAAGATGGCCGCCGATCATACTGACATTACTTGACTAGACGAACACATACAATACATTTCTGCTGGATAAAATGATGTCCGGCCACACACTTTTTTTAACACTTTTACAGCAGTAAAATGGCTTACGTAAGCTGTTTCATGAGGTGCTCACCTGTGGTGGAGATTCCCATTTTCTCAAGAAATCTTCTTTGGCTTTGGCTAGAAACTCTTTGACTGCATGGGAAGAGAGGAAACATAGTTGTAAGCTTGAAAACAGATAGTTTAATCTGAGGCACTAACACTACAGGTCTTTTAATGTATGTGAATGCTATCAAGCATTAAAAGACGCTGTGTATCAGGTCCAAATAACTAATCAGACTGACTTAAATGAAGGTTATTTCTTTATTCTAGTCAGCAAAATCAGGCAATCTCACAAGGGTTGACATGGACGTCAGTGGTGAAAAGGTATTATTGTGATGCATGCATCTCTTTTGTAATTATCAAACACAGGAGGAACACGATATTAACATTATTAAAGGAATAGTTCACCCAAAAATTACAATTCTCTCATCATTTATTCACCTTCATGCTATCCCAGATGTGTATGACTTGCTTTCATCTGCTGAACACAAATCAAGATTTTTAGGAGAACATCTCAGCTCTGTAGGTCCATACAGTGCAAGTGAATGGGTGCCAAAATGTTGAAGCTCCAAAATGGAAACATACTCCAAACGACTCCAGTGGTTAAATCAATATCTTCTGAAGTGATATGATAGGTGTGGGTGAGAAACACATCAATATTTAAATTATTTTTCCTTATATTTTCACCTCCTCCTGTTTTTGGTGATTCACATTCTTTGTGCACATCACCCCCTACTGGGGAGGAGAATTAATGCCTATCATATCATGTCTGACACTATGGATTTAACCACTGGAGTCTTATGGATTACTTTCATGCTCACTGTATGTGAATTTTGGAGCTTCATCATTTTGGCACCCATTCACTTGCATTGTATCGACCTACAGAGCTGAAATATTCTTCCAAAAATCTTCATTTGTGTTCTGCAGGAGAAAGAAACATACACATCTGCAGGGGGGGGGGGGGGGGGGGGGTGAGTAAATCATAAGATAATTTTCATTTTTGGGTGAACCATCCCTTTAAACTCAAGACAATCCCATTTAAAGAGGAAAACACACCAAAGCAGACTCCAATCGACTGCAGTGACAGAAAAACAATGAGGAAAAACACAGCTAATCATTTAGAATTTACTGCATCTTTTCTTGCAGAGGCCAAGAGAGTTTTTAACAACTGTTTTCCGTCACTGCGGTCACCTAATGTAATTATGATCATACCAAAAGTCTCTATAGATCACCAAGGATTTTCAGGAACATTCACCCATATGGATGGGATGATTGAGAGACAGACAAAGAGACACAGAAAGAGAGAGACAGACAGAGAGAGATAAAAGAAAGTTTTCTGTCAAACAGTCATATCAGTTAAGCTGTGCAAGACATGACAAAAAAATACAAGTCTAACAAATGAAACAATGAAAGAAAAACAGCAACTAGACATGAAGCAGATGCGGATAGAAAGAGTCGACAATTTACGCAGAGTGAAGACAACATACCAAGTCAAATATGTTTTAGAAGTTTATGCATGATAACTAGACAACATAGATATTCATGGATAGATTAGCCACAACACAGTCATCTATACATGACAAATGTCAAATTTAACTAGGCTTAAAAACTATTTTGGGCATTGTATTGCCATGTAGCTTACGTATACTTAATTTCTAACAGCCCGTTTCTGTAGCTCTGACTGGACTGAAGATTTTTTACAACAGTGGATGTCTGCAGGAGGACTCTTCTCACGGTCACATCCTTTTATGGTATGTTCTCCATCCACAAGTATGTGCAGGCCTGGAATAGGCCATTTTGAAAAGGACACCTCCTCGGAATAACTGGTTAGACGAAGGCTGGAATGGAAACCGGTATGAGCACAACCTATGCGCATGTGTGACATGCCAGTAAAGGTGTACAATAACATGGAATCTGATGATGTGTGGGCCAAAGTATACTTTGTTTGTACGCTTTGCTGATTGGAACGTGCACAGTATGCGTTTGCGCAAATTTCGTCATCAGCAGTTTGACGGACTGTCTGCGTGTGGCCCAGATTTTGTCAACACGTGGGCTGTCCTGATCTGTGCGCATCATGAGTGTCAAAACCATTGTATTCTCTTGCGGTCATAAAGAGTATACTTAGAAAGTCACCGTGGTCGATCAGGCACAATCCGAGCCAGAAAACACAAAAAGAAAGTAAATACCCAAACCTTAAAGAGTATGTGAAGTTAGAAAAATCGGCACGTACACGTTCAGTGCTCGAACTCTCTGCTGATGACAGAAAGTGCGTCACGTGTCCTGTATGCACACAACTAGCATTCACGTCTGACCACAGTAACCAGTTTTCCTAAGCAACCACTGGACGGCGCCATGATGATTCCAATTGCCTGTTTGCCGTTTCTGGTCTTGAGACGTGATGTAATAACTACCAAAATGCGCGATCCAGACAGAGAACAACAGGCACTTACATATATCTGGAGTTAAAGTTAATTTCAGGCTCAACTTGTGCTATTGTTGGCTGTCATAACTCAAAGTAGTTAATGATATCAGCACAACTAACCTGGGTCTAGCCGGGCTGGGTGATGTTATCGGATATCGACGATGTCTTACAAAGATCCCGATGCTTATTGCGAAACAGACTGACATACGATAATTAACAATATTGGGAACTGGCAAAACCATGGATCTGGGAATTCTCCAAACATATTAAACAGAATCCCAGGTTGTGAAAATAGCATCCACCATCCGCAAAATGCGACGATGCCGAATCCAGTTTGCGAGCTCCTCGTTTAAATGCAGGTATTTCATGCACAGGTCATTTTAAGGCGTAACGTTAAAATTGTAAGGCGTCTCCGAGTGACACATGACAATAATTGCTGTTAGTAACAAAGAAACGTGCTTGAAGAAACACATTTGATTATAATTAAAGAACGGACAATAGAAAAGCCATAAATGCTCGTGTCTGATTGGCTGTTTGTTCAGAGGTGTGCAGTGCTAGTTTGTCTCGTTGAACAAGCGCATGTAAAGAGTTTTCACTAGTTTTTTCATTCATCTGAAAATGGCTTGCAACAATAATGTTTTCTATGAGAATGCTGCAAATGATCTCCGATCATCTGAGGAGTTGCTGTGAGTTTAGTTCGCTTTATTCCCATGCAGTTGGCATGCATAGTGAACGGGTTCAGTAATATATATTTTTGTATTAAAGAAACAAAGAAGAAAGTGATTAAATCATAAATAAATAAAATCACCTTGAACTTAAAAATGAGTTCTTTCAATTTTATTTTCTTTAGGCAGCATTAACTGCATTACCAAAATGCAATACAAACACAATTTCAAGAACACACATTTGGCAGCATTATTTTGGGAACAGAAGGGGATTTATTAGGCTTATATTTTATGATTATTATTGTCTTTAGTTCTTAATCTGTAATCTGCAATTTTTTTGCACTAATTAGTGGATCCACATGGTGGGAATACTCACATTTGAGCCATTGTTGTCACTACGAAACGCTAAAGATGTAATCGCTGGTAAATTAAAAGTACAACAACAGTTGCAGTGCGCATGCGCAGCCGCCTGTGTATACGCGCAGTCAAATGAGGCATACTTTGACATACTTTTCGATTGTATACAGAGAGTTGCAACCGTCTATGGTTGCAACGCACCAAAACCCCGACAGCCAAAGATGTGACAGCAAATGAGAGTTAAAAAATGACAAATTATTTATTCATATTTGTGAACTATCCCTTTAATAGTCCTTTAAATATGTTCATCTCAACATACACACCGCCTGAAATGACACCTCAGGCGTCAACTTCACAATCAATTTCCCGCCTTTTACAAGTAATCTGCGAAGAACGACTTATCTGAGGTGTTAAAAAGTATATAACAGATATATAAACGCTGTACAAGCCTAATAAAGTATCACTTTTATTAGTTTATGACAGACAGAGCATACCAAAGCACGAAATGCTGCATAAAATCTTATATTTAATATAAAAATCGGTATAACTCTGCATGGAAGTATACAAATAAACTCTAGGCTAACAAATCCTCTCATTTGTATATACTTTTCAATCGTAAACAAATGTATAATTTAAGCCGTTTTAGTCAGTAGTTGTTCGAGCGGCTATAACAAGCGTTAAATTAAATAAGTAGCTTTGTGTTGTTAACTAGAGACAGACTGATGTCAACAGGCCCAAACTGACAGTTTATGCTCATTCCAGACAACCAGATCAACGGATAATTTCAACTACACGACCTAATGGCGACTAAAGCGACGAAAATGAAGAAAACATGTGTGAACGATAAGAGATCGCGGGTGTTTCTCCCGATACAGGACGGAGCAGCTCGTCTATCTGTCTGGGCCTCCTGTACATGAGCACATGGCCTATTAGCCTCCAACCTTTGGGCTTTAATACACACCTCAAGCAGCAGTTATGAAAACAGAAGGCTTTTGCGTGACACTGGTTTCTCTTATTAAAGAAGAACACACTCAATCGCTTCCCTTCATTATAAATAACTGACACTGCCTGTTTAGGCCTACAGTGAAGCTAGTTTTACTCACTTACGGGTTTCTAGATGACAAGCAACTGCTGTAGTGTGAATTACACATTAAAAACCCTGTGCTGGTTGTGATCAACACAACATAAACACTCATTTTCACGTCATTGTAGTTTGAAAGCGCCAACCCTCCAGATCCGTTTCACATTTGCATGATACAAACTCACTAGCAAGCTAACCAACTAACATTAGCCGTAACGTATTAACACTATCAAGACCTGCGTGGGCTTTGTTAAGTAATGCACCACTTTATAACAGTATGCATAGTCGCGAGTTAACCAGCACGTACCGCTCTCCTGTTCATTGCCTTTCTTGGCGGTCGCTGCGTTGCCCATCGTGCGGGAGACCCGGACGCTTCTCGGCCGTGAGTGCGGACTCGACGACAGTAAGTCCTTGGAGGAGATAGGATCCCTGCACTCGACACCTCGGCCCGTGTCTTATGGATCAACACTTTACACAAACGATGGTCTACAGACAGAGAAATGTGTCACGCGATAGTTCCCCGTCCTTGCCGCAGTTGGCAGCGCTGGTCTCCGCCAGTGATCGCGGAGTCTCTTGACTTTCTTGCCGCGTTCTTCACTCGCTGAGCCGGACACTCTTCTTCTACTGGCGGGGAGGCATGAAGACTGCGCTCATGCCGCCACCTGCTGGACTCGAGGAGAGATTACACTCCATCCATTGAGCTCAGGAAAAGATTACAGAGCAGCAAATTGATTTGTTTTTGTTGTGTTTTGTTTTCTTCAAAAATTTGTTTTTGTTTTTGTTTATGTCAGAAAATCAAATGGGAAAAATAGTATATGCTGAAACATTTTAATGCTCTTGCTCACCAAGGAATCCTTGGCAAGGATCTGTAAAATGGTTCAAGAATCGCAGTAAAGACATTCATAATAATAATACAAATCACAGTTTCTATTTAAATAAATGCAGCATTATTCAAACTTTCTGTTCATCCAAGAATCCTCTAGCAATGCAAGTTTTTTTTAATAGCACATTTCATACACAGTGGTAATTCATGTGTTCCAGTCATTTTGACCCAGGCATCCTTTTTATTCTTACGAATATATATATATATATATATATATATATATATATATACACATACAGCGCATCCAGAAAGTATACACAGCACTTCACTTTTTCCATATTTTGTTATGTTACTGCCTTATTCCAAAATGGATTCAATTAATTATTTTCCTAAATTCTACCAACAATACCCCATAATGTCAACGTGAAAGAAGTTTGTTTGAAATCTTTGCAAATTTATTAAAAATAAAAAACAAAACAAATCACATGTACATAAGTATTCACAGCCTTTGCCATGGCACTCAGAATTGAGCTCAGGTGCATCCTGTTTCCATTGATCATCCTTGAGGTGTTTCTACAACTTGATTGGAGTCCACCTGTGGTAAATTCAGTTGATTGGACATGATTTGGAAAGGCACACACCTGTCCATATAAGGTCCCACAGTTAACAGTGCATGTCAGAGCATAAGCCATGAAGTCCAAGGAATTGTCTGTAGACCTCCGAGATAGGATTATATCGAGGCACAGATCTGGGGAAGGGTACAGAAACATTTCTGCAGCATTGAAGGTCCCAATGAGCACAGTGGACTCAATCATCTGTAAATGGAAGAAGTTTGGAACCACCAGGACTCTTCCTAGAGCTGTCCGCCCAGCCAAACTGAGCGATCGGGGGAGAAGGGCCTTAGTCAGGGAGATGACCAAGAACCCGATGGTCACTCTGACAGAGCTCCAGCATTTCTCTGTGGAGAGAGGAGAACAACCATTTCTGCAGGACCCCACCAATCAGGCCTGTATGGTAGAGTGTCCAGATGGAAGCCACTCCTCAGTGAAAGGCACAAGACAGCCCACCTGGAGTTTGCCAAAAGGCACCTGAAGGACTCTCAGATCATGAGAAACTAAATTATCTGGTCTGATGAAACTCTTTGGCCTGAATGGCAAGCGTCATGTCTGGAAGAAACCAGGCACCGCTCATCACTTGGCCAATACCATCCCTACAGTGAAGCATGGTGGTGGCAGCATCATGCTGTGGGGATGTTTTTCAGCAGCAGGAACTGGGAGACTAGTCAGGATCGAGGGAAAGATGAATGCAGCAATGTACAGAGACATCCTTGATGAAAACCTGTTCCAGAGCGCTCTGGACCTCGGACTGGGGCGAAGGTTCATCTTCCAACAGGACAACGACCCCAAGCAAACAGCCAAGATAACTAAGGAGTGGCTTTGTTATCTCCATTCTTATGGAGCTTGAGAGGTCCTGCAAAGGAGAATGGGAGAAACTGCCCAAAAATAGGTGTGCCGAGCTTGTATCATCATACACAAAAGACTTGAGGCTGTAGTTGGTGCCAAAGGTGCTTCAACAAAGTTTTGAGCAAAGGCTGTGAATACTTGTGTACATATGTTTTTTCTTTTTTTTTTTTTTAATAAATTTACAAAGATTTCAAAATTGTCCTTTTATGGGGTATTGTTTGTAGAATTGAGGAAAATAATTAATGTAATCTATTTTGGAATAAGGCAGTAAAAAAATAACATAACAAAATGTGGAAAAAGTGAAGCGCTGTAAATACTTTCCGGATGCGCTGTATATATATAATCACTTAATCCAAACGGAATAAAATTCCTTGAATTTGTTCCCATTTAGTATATGAAAAAAAAAAAAAACATTGTGTTCCCGTCAAAAATGACTGGCCATTGGAAACGAATGAATTAGACTACAAAATACAGAAATGTGTTCAGGCGCATCCCAATCCTTTAGATGAGCACATATGTGGCAACAATCTCTCAATATAATGTGTGAGGATGTTTGTTTTTCATATGACTGCAAACGTTTTTTTTTTTTTTACTGAGAATTAATGTGTTGCTGATGTAATTTTGTTGTCACCACTATGGTGATTTATTGTTCTCTTTGGTTAGACAATTGAACCTTAATCTTAATATGATCTGAGTAATGCAGTGTTGTTCAAAACAACAAAACACTGTGATAAAGAGGAATATTTTTTATGTTGCAGTCCCAATGTGTTTAATCATGGAGGGAATAATTATATACATGTATACCGAATATTAATGGAGTTGCACAATTTAAGATTTTTTGAAGGAAAAAAAAGTTTACATAGGCCAAGGATGTCTCTACATTTATTTCAAGCACTTTTGTCATTTTATAATGTCGTTTATTTGAGATTTTATCACAATGCAAACTCACTATTAACTATCAGTTTCACAAATGAATCTCTATTGCCTTTTGCATCAGTCAAAATAAGCCCACTTTGCACCCATTTGAAGAAGCGGCAACAATCATTTATTAATATAATAAATTATAAATTAATATAATGAATTTATCTAACAGTAATAAGCAGGGCTGTCAGAATTATATGCAAACTGTAAAACAGAAAAGGTAATTTAAGCACAGACATTTTACTTATTGAGAAGAACTGCTTTAGTCATGATGGAATAATTTGCCTCAATAATTTGAAGCCTAATAAAAGGAGCTCTTGTTGGCTGGTGTGAATAATTGCGCCGAAACAAGGGGTTTCGAGAAGTTTGCAGGACTAAAGTAAGTGATCTAAACTGTGACTGAACTAACAAAGGCATTTTCCCCATGAGTAACACACGTCAACATCCCCACAGATTAAACAAAGAACAACCAAAGCAGTGGTGCTTTAATAATGCAACAAACGAAGGCAAATACAACAAAATACTCTTAAAACCAAAAAGGGCTCTTCAGACTGCCATAGAAGAACCATTTTCAGGTTTTTTTTTTAAACGTTTTGTTAAATAAAAACTATTTATACACTCCATAAATGCATCTCATGAATGTTAAGTCATAATAATAAGTTGAGGGATTGTTTACACAAAAAGTAAGCTGAATAGGATTGTATATAACCATAATAGAGAAACACGACTGAAGAGAAGTGATTTTTTAGCATTTTGAAGCTTTCTCGTGACTGAGCTGATGAATTAGTCATGCCCCCTCCTCCCAAAACCATAGATAATATTTAGACCAAAACCGAGCAAAAGAGCAGCATTGTTTGTTCCTGTAGCTGTCACCCTCGTGGTTCAGGAACAACAACTGTGGCTGAACCTGGTCGAGATGCGACGCACCTGGTCGCACTTCCAGCACGGTCCGTGCCCCGTTTTATCACCGAGGGCGTCCTCCTGTGGCTTCCAAGAAACGTCCAGCTCTGCCTCAGCTTGGGCCCAGCTCTCAGCCCCATCGTCGAGTGCCCCGCAGGAAGCGCACGCCCCCCATCTCACGAACCCCCTCTAGGACCTGGAAGGCTCCCAAGCATTCCTGAGACGGACGACCCAGAGACCGAGACGTTTGCTCCGGAGCTGGTAAGCAGACCACTCCATCCCCTGGTGGAGGGCCGGGAGAAGAATCTTCAGTTAAGTTTATTTAATTTGCCGCACCCCCTTTGGGCTCCGGTACCAACATTCTCAATAAAAGAGCAATTTCCTCTGTCTCTGGGTCACCTGGCCCGCAAATGCCCTTCTCACGGCATGCAGGCGCAACATCTCAACAGTCCCGGCACATTGCACGCAGACCCTTCACCTACAGCCCCATGACTGTTGTCCCCCGGCCGGCCGGTTCTGACAAGTCTAGAGGAAGCCTCCGTGGGACCTCCTACTCCTCCAACAGTAGCAACAGTAACCTAAACATTAGTGGACACATTTTTGTTTGCTGTGTAGAAAGTCTACAGCTGTCCCAGAGACCTGTGAGATATCTCATGACACTTATTTCATTAATATCTTAAAGGGAGCAGGGACATTTTTTGCTTACAGCACCTTTAATCCATATTCGGTATTTTCCCCTCACTTTTTTTCAAAATGTAATTCCTTGCAATTTAAGTAATAACATGTATAGTTAAATTGTATTTTCATCGTATTTATTCTCTCAACGCAAATAGGAATAGTATTGTTTCATTTGCACTGATGCTAAACACAAAACAAGACACAAAAAGGAGAACGTTTCAACCTGGTCTTATGAACATTGCGTGACCAAGGTAACACTTTTGCAAAACGTAATTACATGCTTGATTACATGTTTGGCTGCAGTTTCCCTGTGAATGTCCAGTGGGGGGCGCCAAAAGAGAGTGAAATGATGTCGTAATCAGTAATCAAATGAGATTTTTAAGTTGAATATTAGATGGCGGTTTTAATGAGTAAAACATACCTCCTTAACCTAAAAATGCACTTATTGTAAAGTTCATTCTATGAGGTCGGAAAGATTTGATGCCCTTTTCCATTCAACAACATTGCATAGTGACTGTCAGTCTCCCAAAAGAGCAAAAGTATTAGTCTTTACTAACCAGTGCACTAATTTAGCACTATAGCAAATTGTGAGGAATAGACTGAACTTTGAATCGTTTTTTACTGATGATCATGGTCTCCACCGAAGCTCTGGAATCTCAATTGCATTTACATACTGTAAATTATGTATTATGTATTGTAAATAATAACAGAGTTGTCTTTTCTGCACGGACTGTTCCTTTAAGCTTGCTTCCACCTGTAGAGGACAGCAGTGCACTGTACATGAATGTGTTTGCTGTATAGATTTCATACAGCAATATTTCATCAAGCTCTGGCTAATGCTATGGACCCTCTTCGTGCTTCAATTGAGAAACAGGGACGGGCTGTTTTGGAATATGAGGATAATATTTTGATTGCTGGCCCAACAAAGCATGAATGTTTAAATGGCGTTCAGACATTTTGAGACCTGTCTTAAATGCGGGAGACATACCGATGTTGACGAACCCTTTCATCTGTGGACATGTGGGGCTAATAAATCCAACTCAACTGGGGTAGAAGTTCCAGGAAGGTTGTCATATGGAATTGGAGTCTATTACTTCACCTTCCCCCCCAGTTATGGCAGGGTAACATCTGTATGTGTTGATCAGTGACTGAAAATCTTCTCACGAAGATTTTCAAACTGTTCATTAACAAACGTCTTGGCTTTATTTCAATTAATGGTGTGCCAATTGAAAAATACCATTCAGAGTTTTGTTGAAGTGCAGTGATGTCAACCCTGCATCAGTGTTGCCTGAGGAATGGACTATGATGCTTGTATGCATTTAATTAAATGTGATGGCAAGGTGTATATAAACTGTAAATATGCTTATGGGATTGTTGTTATGGATTTGTTTGTAAGTAAGGACTTTCTTTTTCTTCTTTCAAGTTTTTATTATTATTATTATTATTTTTATACAACAGTTGGGATTACTCATTTCACATCAAAAACAGATGACTGGGTTGATGTTGTACTGCTTTCTTCAAAGTCACCAGACAACCTTTTGATTCACATTGGAATTGTTTAGTTGACCTTGTTCACATGACCTCACATTAACTACAAGACGTAGAGACTGTATCACCTAGATATCATATAGAGACTGTGTCTGTTCCCCGAAATACCAAACACAAAACTCTCATTTAGAAGGTCAAACTTGAACAAAACAAAAATATTAAAGATAAACATCATATAAAGATGGGCTACTAAACATTAGATATCTTTCTTCCAAACAGATGAATGTATTATTTTAAATGAATCTACTCCCTCAGGTTATTGTTATAAACATGAGCCTTGTCTGAAGGGTCGATGAGGAGGTGTTGCTACATTTTACAGTGAAGTTTTTGGTTTTACTCAGAGGACAATATGCATGTTAACATGATTTTACTGTGATAAAATCACTTACTAGCGTTTTCTGTGTGAAGTTATATCCAATTTTACAACTTTGTTACCCCAAACCCCAAAATGACCATGAAACAGCGATTTAAGCAACTTTGCATCTCTAATAATACACAAGTTCTAATATTAAAAAGAGAAAGGCCTGTTTTCTCAGTTTTAGCCACTGCAATTTAAGATGTCTGTGTATGGCCCTGGACTACATAATATTACAGTACTTACAGTCAGTCCTGTTTTACTGTAAATTGTTCTCCCTGCCCAGTAGGTCGTGATATGCTCTAAGAATGTGAATCTCCAAAAACAAAATAATAAGATCTCTTCATAGAAAAGAGTACTTAGGCGTGCAGTTTGAAGTTGGAGATTTATAGTAAAGGATGACTTAAATATTGATCTGTTTCTCACCCACACCTATCATATCACCACTGAAGACATGGATTAAACCACTTGAGTCATATGGATTACTTTTATGCTGCCTTAATGTCCTTTTTGAGAGTCAAAGTTCTGCCCAGCCCTTACTTACATTGTATGGACCAACAGAGCTGAGATATTTATCAAAAAATCTTCATTTGTGTTCTGCAGAAGAAAGTCATACACATCTGGGATGGCATACGGGTGAGTAAACGATGAGAGAAGTTTCATTTCTGGGTGAACTTTTCCTTTAATACTACTGAAAAAGCACTGAAATTGAAATAATTTAGCAAAACCATTGCTTTCCACTATGTTAACATGCCACTTCCAACATCACAACTTAGCAAGTTTTCCTCTTGTAAATACGACTTCGCTTAGCATTCATGTGCTTGGAACTTATAATTATGATATTTCTAACACCAGTTGACTTGCTGAGCTTCATTCATTATAATGAGAGCTGTTGTCTCTTTTAGAGCTCTACCTATCAAACTGTGAACAAACTCAAACAACTTAAAATTTGGCTCAAATTTCTCTCACCTACAAGAAATGTGTGCTACAGTTGTTATTACTGAACATATCAAACTCACTTTACTGCTGCAGTTCATGCGACCATTTGTGGTTGCTATTTTGCAGATCGAAACGTTTTAATTTCCGGCAGTTCCAGGCATCCAGCCACCGAACAATATGGTTCACATTTTAATAATGGTATTTTATGACAATCATGCTAAAGTCATTATGAATAAAGCGCCTCCTGCTGTTGTTTTGAATGAGGGTGCTTTATATTCAGAAGTGATCATCCCTATGCCCTATTCGTTTCGAAGAATTTACACTATGAGAGCTTTGAAATACTAAAAGGTGTGGGGCTCAAAAATAAGGGAATCTCACTTTTTAAGTCACTTTTATTGGAAATTCTGACTGAAGCGATCTTACAGCATGACTATCATGATTGCTCTCCCTTCAAAGTGCCCTTTGGAGGGTGATTTATCCCATATGAAGCACAGTCAAATAGCACGATCCAGCTCTGGTCCTGCTTGATGTCCAAATCCCACTGCTACGTGCTGCTGAGCGATGGACCATGTTGTTCGACAAATAGCAGAAAATGTTAAAGGAACAAAAAGATGTCACTTCCTTAAGCCATCTTAAAAAGGTCTATATTGATCTGTCAAATATGTCAATTACTCAAGAAATAGCCTCTGTAGCCACTGCTTAAAAACAGCAGTAATACTGTAGCCAGGCTAAAACACACACACACACACGCACACACACACACACACACAAAGAGTAGATATTAAACCACAATAAACAAGCAAAAAGTAATAGTCTTAGATAATGATAGTTATAATAGTTATAGTTTCTTAAAAAGTGGGACAAAGATGTGAAATTTTAAATAATACCAAGTTTTTAGAATTTTTGTATCATGTTTCCAGGAGTGTTAATGATATATGTTTTTGAGACATTATAGACATTACAGCAGATTTTCAACAATTCTTCTGAATGAACAATTCAAAGTAATGCTAACCAAGTTAAAATCAAATTATACATAATAAATTCTGAATCTATGTAGTGATTATCATTGTCCCATGTCTGCCAAACATGTTGAGTGGTCCAAACATCTGCAGCATGACACTGAACTTTTGGTCGGATTTTAGGAGTGAATGAACTTAGCTGCATAGAAAGCTATATGATGTCCCCTTGCTCCCTATTTAGTGAATGACTTAACCTCCAATGTACTGTCTGTCTGCACTGGTCTCAGAACAGTTTGAAAGATTCTAATTTTCCTGCGTTGGAATCGGCATCTCCCGCTTCCTCATTCCCTGGAGCTAAAGGTCTTCCCACATTGGTGCTGAAACCCGGGCATTATAGGAAGAAAGTGCCGTCGTGGAGACCTCACTGCTGGCTGAAGATCACTATGCCAAGTAGTCAGATGCTGAAGCAGTTCGTCAGCTGGCACCGAAATGGATGGCTGAGTCCAGTGACATCGCCTGGCATTGATAATGGAGGCAGTTCAGCTGGCTGAAGACCGTTCGTTGGCATATTCGGGGGCCGGCAAGCCCTCTTCTCTCTCTCTCTCTCTCTCTCTCTCTCTGTTGCCCAACCCCCTTCCCTGTGTCCCGTTCCTGTTACCTGGAGATGGGGAGTTTTGACCCGAGAGGCCATCCTGCGGCAGGTTGGCCGAACAACGCTTCCTCTCCAGAAATGATGGTGACAGATGACATGTCGGATGGCTCCCCGGCCTGATTCGGGAAATGGGGGTATGTGACAAGCAGGGTGTGGCTGAGCGATAAGGATGGATGGCTGGGGCAGAGAGAGATAAGGAGGAGCCAGAGCCGCAGTTCCAGAGAGACAGAGATGCACAAAGCTGTCTGTGTGTGTGTCGGTATGTTTCCATGCTGTTGAAAAGCAGTGTTTTTGAATGTGTGCTGTGATTCTGAAAAGTGTTGTGTGAAATAAATGTCTTACGTTTGGATTGTCCACCCAGTTCCCGCTTCATCCTTCATAAGAGGCCTGCCACACTCACGTTTTTTCAACTTTTGAGGGAATAATGTCCCATTTTCCACATATACACTGACGTGAATGAACAGATTTTTTAAAGTGGCACATCAAATGAAACTAGAGATGCTACTCTTTACAACCAAATAGGTTTCAATCAAAAAACGTAGAGGTTTTTTACCAGAGGCGCTTTTGTTGGCACTGTCTCGTGCGGCAGAAGTTTAACCCTTAAATGACAGTCTAGAGTGTCGTGAACAGTATTCAGTCTGTTTAAATTAATTTAAATTATGTGTTGCATATAGTGAAGCCAAAATACAATGTTAATGGTCAAATCAAATCAAAGTTTGTAATGTTGTGATTCACCTTGTAGCATGTTGGTTTAGTTTATGGCTTAGAACGCTTTTATAGAAACTTATAATAAAATCAATAAAAATGCTTCTGGAACCAAGATGGCTGAATTAGTGGGTCTCTATTGTAGCATTTGTTCTCCCTTGTGCAACTCTTTTTCAACCAAATATCTCAATACAGAATCCACCGAGTCATATGGGAGCATTAGGTCTCAAGGAGGATGATCATATCCCCAACTTCTGAGGCAGTCCGATCCTCTTAATGTTTAAAGCTACATTTGTTAAGGGGTTAATGTGGTTTAACATTCTCTATGGGAGCATGTCATACTGTAGATGCAATCATTGACTCAAAGGGTCAGATTGGGTTATTTTGTCTTGTCTATAGTTCACATATTATAATTTCAAGGACAATGCACAGTACTGCCTCTTCCCCTACTCAAATACTCTCTTTCTCAAGGCAGCTTTTAATGTTTGATTAATGTGTTCAACAGACCCACTGAACGGTAGTCTAAAGGCATTATAGAAGTGTTACTTCACACCAAGTGACTTCTTCACATTTGTCATTGCTCTACCAATAATGTGTGTTCCCTGCTGAGTCCAAATGTAAGTGCAAATGAAACAGTTATTTTACATTTCTCAACCCATTTTGAAAATGGCCCAACAAGCACGACAATGCAATAAATAAAAATGTATGAATTGAAACTTTTATTAATAATTCAGTAAATATAATGTATGTGGACAATTAAGGTCATGTTTTTGACCCACACTTATACTGGTCAAATGTATATATTTCATGCACTGTGAGTTACTTAATTGTCTTATATTGTTTTAATAATAATAAAATAAGCAATAGTGCTTATTTCAGGATTGGCGAACAAATTCTCATTGGCCTTTTCTCAAAGATAAAAGGTAACCCAAGAGAGACCCCTAGTGTCATCAACACAACGTGGACACAACGTCGAGTGAGTGACAGAAGTTGAACTTAAAACTCTCTTTTAGGAGAAAAATGTACTCGCTTTTAGCACCACACAGTGGAAATTTCACCTCTCCTCCATTTTATATTGTTTAGCAAAGATGCCAGAGTCATGTAATGGGATTTTGTTTTTATGGAAATCTAACTAATGGGAAGTTTTATTTGCTTAAAATGTAATAGCACACAAGCTATGTGCCAAAATGTAATGCTTAGGGTTAAGAGATTTGTTCACATTACTAAACTTAAGTATAAGAAATACTGATGCTTGCCTTGGCAAACACCACTGAAATTGCTCTGCTCTGTGTCAAATCCAAATACCACGGCATATCTTGAAAAGCCACTGTAATTCTGAACGGGTTGTTCAGCTGGGAAACTTTCAGACCGGATGTGTGCTCCATGGTGAGATGTAAACTAAAGCACACTGTAGATCAAGCTTTTAGTTCAATGAGCCAATGTTTACATTTTTACAATAGTTTGCTGACAATGGCAAAAGTTATATGTATATATAACTTAACTACTGCCAACTTTGATGAAAATTTCAAGATGCCCTCCATACGATCCACAATGGGCACGAATTTGATAGAGTAAGAACCGCCCGCCTCTTATAAACCAATAAACACTGTATCCAACCTTTCTGTACAGCTGTCTCTCATATTGGTGTTCATATGCTTCACACAGTGTGAGGCAGGCCTGCTTCAAAGCCACTGATTGATGGAGTAGGATGAAGGATGGGGCCGGTATGCCTGCGGGCCAGTTGGCTTTCTGTCCCAGGCACACAAATTGTTGGGCGAAGTATGTTGTTTTGATTCACTCGCATCTGTGTTTCTGCACAAATTCATCTACAGCACACCAGTTACTGACATGTCATCAAATTATGATGCATATCTGCACTGCTCTTTGACATATGCATCCAAACACAGAGCTGGTTCATGTCCAAGATTTCATTGCACTGTAAATAGTAATACCTACTAAGAAACTTTCTTTTTCATAGAGCAGCATTTCTTTTTAAGGCTGAATCTGTGGTTGGGATACTTTTCATATATTCAATATCACTCTTTTTAAAAATACAGATAATAAGTAAGGCTAAATGGTATGATGGTATGTCATGCAACGGTGGAAAAATATTAAAATAGTTCATCTAAAAATGAAAATTCTGTCATAATTTACTCAGCCAAATGGCTTTCTTTCTCAAGCAAAACACAAATGATGTTTTAATGAATATCACAGCCCCGGTCTTTTCAATACAAGGACAGTTGATAGTGACTCACTTTAAAACTCGAAAATGACCAAAACGTGTCATAAAAGTAGTCCATGTGAGCACTATGTAAGAAGTGAAGTTGGCTTGTACAAAAATGTACAACTTTTACTCCCATTGAGAAAAATAAACCAAGTTTAACCCCTAATCCAAACCTAAACCTAACCCTAAAGTCTAACCCCTAACCCTAAACCTAAAAAAGAAGGCCATATTCATATTACGAGTTGTTATTATGACCGCTAGATGGCGCAATTGACTAATCAGAATGTTTCAAAAACATAAACATTGTATAATAATTTGAAACCAGGAATATATAACAATTGTAAATGTGGCAGATATAATAATTATATAAGAATTGGTGAAACTATAAACATTTTTGCATGCTGAAAATGACTGAAATTTCATGTCAATTTCCAATCATCTTTCCAGTCCTCTGTTGTGTTTTGTTTTAAGTCCATCCACAATTAGTTAACCTTACAACGTGTTTATGTATACTGTTTACTTTCACTTTTCTTCCCATAGAAAGCAATTATACAGTGTGTGTTAAAAAAGACCAAACAGACGTATGATGCTGTTGATCAGTGCTGAACTTTTTATTAAAAGCAGATCAAATAAACACAAGCACAACAAAACAGTGCACCAGCTGCTCCACACAGCAGATATGCCCAAAACACAATATGAGCTTTAATACATATGCATCAACACACATTTGTGTGTGTGTGTGTATGTGTGACAGGAAAGATATCATACAGTGAGAAATGAAAGATGATCTGGCAATGGCTTCATAATCAATGAATGCATTGGATTATGATGTTGGAAGTGGATGCAGGACATAACCCATTTCCTCTGCTTTACATCAAAGCTGCCCCTCACCAGTGAATGCTGTCCTGATGGCTTCCAGATGAGCGCAAGGAGACTTTTGAGTTAGTGTACAGAGAGACATGTATATAGCTGTGGCCTTGAAGGCTCTCAGCAGCTGCTGGGTCTTGCTGGAGCAAGATTAGAGAATCTTCATGGCCTGCTGTTGGTTATTCAGTTCTGCATGCTGGAGAATTTGGTGAAAATCAAAATGTAACTAAACAGACAGAGGTGTATACATGTGGTGGACTTCTGAAGTTAATATCCCACTCAATTAAGACCTGAACCAAGTTTTTATTAAAGGCCCCAGCACACACAAGGTGAAGTGCTTCTTCGTTATTTGCTCAGAGCCAACAACAAGTTTGAAACAGCTGAGCAATTACATACTGTTTGCAAACATTCAGATACCGACCACACTGCTTGGTGATTGCCAGTTCTTGTATTAAATGTTATTTTGAACATGTTCTTTTTAGTGAACGAGTTGAACCAGTTCACAAAATTGGACTGAATTGTTTGAAACAGCTCGCATCTTGAGTCAACACTGATCCAAAGATACTCTACCTGTCTCTCGCACGTGCATGACACTACGATTTGAAATGAGCAAATAACCAGGAGTGATATAATCTTAGAACTGGTGATATCTGCTTTTCTAAACCTTCTTTTCTAAATCTTTTTTGCAATGAACCACTTCAACATATCGGACTGAATACTTTGGTTGCAACAGTTCTCAAGTCAACAGTACAATGAGTTGCTCGTAACAGTTTTTGAGTCAACAACAGTACACTGAACTGAGAATTACCTCTTTCGGAGGTGTCCATCATACTGAGAACCGATGAGCTGCTGATTCTGAGCATACGTGTGATTAAGGGATGAAATGTGTGTTTCTGGTGTATTTTGCTGAACAGCAGAAAGTATAACAAAGAAAATATACTGGTTTTATCAATGTATGATGATGATCCGGTCGCATCAGTTCTCAAGTCAACAGTACACTGATACGGGGACAGCAGCTCTCGAGTCAACAGTACATTGAGTCGTTCACAGCAGCTCTCAAGTCAGCAGTACATTAATCTGGGGACAACAGCTCTCTGGGCAACAGTACATTGAGTCGCTCACAGCAGCTCTCGAGTCAACAGTACACTGATCCTGGGACAGTAGCTCTTGAGTCAACAATACACTGATCTAGGGACAACAGCTCCCGGGCAACAGTACAATGATCCCGGGACAGCAGCTCTTGAGTCAACAGTACATTGAGTCGCTCACAGCAGCTCTCGAGTCAACAGTACACTCATCCTGGGACAGTAGCTCTCGAGTCAATAGTGCACTGAACCAGGGACAGCAGCTCTTGAGTCAACAGTACATTGAGTGGCTCGCGGCTGCTCTCAAGTCAACAGTACACTGATCCCGGGACAGCAGCTCTCGAGTCAACAGTACATTGAGTCGCTCACAGCAGCTCTTGAGTCAACAGTACACTGATCCTGGGACAGTAGCTCTTGAGTCAACAATACACTGATCTAGTGACAACAGCTCTCGAGCAACAGTACTCTGATCCCGGGACAGCAGCTCTCGAGTCAACAGTACATTGAGTCGCTCACAGCAGCTCTCGAGTCAACAGTACACTCATCCTGGGACAGTAGCTCTCGAGTCAATAGTGCACTGAACCAGGGACAGCAGCTCTTGAGTCAACAGTACATTGAGTCGCTCGCGGCTGCTCTCAAGTCAACAGTACACTGATCCCGGGACAGCAGCTCTCGAGTCAACAGTACATTGAGTCGCTCACAGCAGCTCTCGAGTCAACAGTACACTGATCCTGGGACAGTAGCTCTCGAGTCAACAATACACTGATCTAGTGACAACAGCTCTCGGGCAACAGTACTCTGATCCCGGGACAGCAGCTCTCGAGTCAACAGTACATTGAGTCGCTCACAGCAGCTCTCGAGTTAACAGCACACTGATCCTGGGACAGTAGCTCTTGAATCTACAGTACACTGATCCCGGGACAGCAGCTCTCGAGTCAACAGTACATTGAGTCGCTCACAGCAGCTCTCGAGTCAACAGTACACTGATCCTGGGCCAGTAGCTCTCAAGTCAACAGTGCACTGATGACTCGTGAGCTGGGACAGCAGCTCTCGTGTCAACAGTACATTGAGTTGGTCGCAGTAGCTCTCAAGTCAAAAGTACACTAATTCCGGGACAGCAGCTCTTGATTCACCAGTTAATTTATATGATTACGCAATGATGTAAATTAACTGGTCAATATTAATTTTTTTTACCGGTTCGTTGAACCAAACCATCCGAAAGTATCGGTTCACGGAAAAGAATCGACCACATAAGAGGTTTGCAGGGACCTTAAGTTTAATATAATCAAAGTCATATCAAATCTAAAAAAGTTTAACCCCTTTTCAGTTTTTCAATACAATAATAATACAGCATCAAGCACATTCAGTGCCAGACCTGCCCAATTTGGCACCCTAGGAAGGATGTTGGGAATTCAATGCAAACTTGTGCTGTGAATGAATTGTGGTTTGAGACATTTTAAATGCAAACTACAAAATCGAGCTTGTGTGCTAGAAGCATCTGCTTTCACGCATTTACGTAGAGATGTTTCGGCCTTGATCAACAGCAGTTTGATGCTTTAATTCATCAAATGTTATTTTCTGTTGAGAATTAAGACCAGCGCTGTCTCGTCAAACAGACTGAATTATAAACATGAAAATAAAGTTTAGACTGCTCACTTTCTCATTTTGCCTTTTACACATACACATTGTATTCAAACCCAAAGGGGTAATTCATTTCAAGGCTTGTCAACAGCAAATCAAGAAAGTGTTCTTCTAGATTTCTTTCCATGCTGAGCTTTACACTTTAATCTCTGTGTACTTTTCCCAGTGCTCTCGAGCCATTACTCATTCTGCAGACACTCTGAAGTCACGTCCATACATTTTCAGTCTCAGCTGGTTATTTTACAGAGGCAAAAGAGGTTAAGTACTTTACATGATACCAAAATAGCTGTAAATCCCCTCCTGGGGTATAAACTTACCAGCCCCTCATTCCGATAGTCTCCCACTGTGGACGAACTCCTTGACGCTGATCTGAAATATGTGGGAGCTGCAAGGGATGTGTAAGTTTTTGTGTTTAGGTTGGGCTGGTGTAAAGTAGGAACTTAAAAGTGGTGCATCTTCAAACTGATATCAAAAAACCAAACACATTTCCAGTTGAAGATCTTATTTATGGGGTTTGCTAAGACAAGTATCCTTGCTATTATTGCTTATACTTAGGGTTAGGGATTTAATCAAACCCCTTACCTCAAAGTGTTAAACTTAAGAAGTAACATTTGTGCTACAGACATGCATTTGACCTCAAATCATGTGGCTTCTTGAGGAGTGCTGTGCTATTACTTTCCTATTTATGATTAGATTGATTTTTGAAATCTGGATGTAAAGGGAGGAAAAAATACAACAGATTAGCATTGAGGGAGGGTCCTGAGCCTGACCAGGTCTAAGGCATATGTCACGTTGCAGTGGAAGTTGGACATCAAATAGGCCTGGATCTGGATTTTGTACGCTTTTGTTAATGTCAGTATATGTATCCCAAGGTTGAGAGAGAGAGAGAGATTTATTTACCTTTCGGAAAAACTGTTCTGCACCATACAGTAAGTCTGATACATTTATACAAAAGACAATAAGACAATTTGACAAAACACCCCCTCGCCCCAATCACCCCCACCCTCCCACACCCCTACACCTACACAGCGTCATCCTCGCAACATCCTCTCGATTTATAACTAAACACTGGTGGGGGTGGCTCCCAGTTCTGTAATCTATTATTATTTCCTTTGTTTTCTTTATATTTAATAGAAGACAGCTGGACCTACACCAGTCTGCGAATTGATCCACCCAGGCCCTGTAGTTGGTCTCATCACTATTCTGTATTAACCCCACTATTGCTGTATCATCTGCAAATGAGACCTGAGACAGGGAAACAAATAAAATAATATTAGTGTAGATGCCATTCAACTTATTGCAGAGTTATATAATATGAGAAGTGTTTCTGGTACTGGCAGACACAACTAAAGCAGCATAACTATGAGTTTGAGGGATAAATTAGGTGTGTGCCTGGCTGAAGAGATGAGTCTTTAGTCTAGACTTAAGATCACAGTCAGCATATGGCATGGTCAAACAAAAACACATAAGACAGGGGAAACATGAGGACAGACAAAGACAAAACCGGGTTTGATCAGCCTGGAGTCCTGAAAAACAGATCAATATTTAAGTCCTTTTTTACTATAAATGTCCACCTTTGTCCAGCCCTGACCAGCAGGTGGCGATATGCACAAAGAATGTGAATCAACAAAAAAACAAAAGAAGAAAAATGTGGAAGTGAAATTGGAGATTTAGAGTAAAAAGGACTTAAATATTGATCTAATTCTCAACCACACCTATAATATCACTTCTATCAGGAAGACACGCAGGCTTGAGTGAGGTTTATGATGCCATTTATTTGATGAATGTAGAACAGAAAAGTAATGTCTCTCTTTGGCGTAGGCCCCGTCTGGCGGTCCGAGGGAGTTGTACTCGGAACCATCATATCCTGCCGGAGATAGGAGGCAGGGGCGAGGAGCCTACCCCCGTGTGGGACGGGGCTCAACTGGTGGTGGTGGGGTGGTGGAGGTTGCCATCTTAGCGCACTGAAACAGCAATGTGATAGATTGGGAGCAGACTTATAAAGCAACGGCTTACGCCGTTGTGATTGGCTAGGAATTACCCAGCTAATAGTGTGATGATGTACAACTGTTAGTCTTCCCGCTAGAACTACGCTGCACTCACATTTCTGAATAAATGGATACAGAGCTTCTAACAATCTTAATTGTGTTCAGCATAAAGCATAAAGTCATACACATCTTGGATAGCATGAGGGTGAGTAAATGATGAATTGTCATTTTTGGGGGAACTTTCCCTTTAACATCATCCAATCAAATTATTCCACAATATATTGATAGAAATGCACTAAAACGGCACCAATTCAAATAACATTAAAAGTTCTTTGGGAAGTTGACAAAAAAAAAAGGTTAAGTATTGATTGCAATGGGCATTAATTCTTTTAAACTGTCTTCCCCACACAATATTAATAAAGGCTATTCACTTGGCTACACTAATCGAGAAGCAGTATGTGCATGATTTGCTCCGTTTTGAACTCCACATGAAATGCACTGTGGAGAACATGCACTGCGTACATAAATGATGCTTTAATCAAAATGTCTGTTAAGATGGAGGCACAACACGGCCCCGGGAGACGCTGATGCGTATTTTCACAGGTCATATCTGGGTTTGTTTTGTACAAAAACAACAACAACAACAACAAAAAAATACAGTTAAGAGGTCCTTTCTCCATTACTTGATAACTGACATGGAATCACTGTTGTGTGTTGGGTGTGTGTGCATCAGTGTAATGACACCAGGCAGACACGTCGCAAAGGTTCTGCCTTATTCCAACCAATGTTCAGAACTCATGCAGCTGAATGAAATGTCAAATGTGTTAATGGTTTATCGCGATTAAGAAAAATGTACACATTAAATGTTTTAAATTAATCGCATGCATTAATTTCGACAGCTATATTAATTATACTTTATATATTTATATATGGAGGAAGCTATATGACAGGAACTCTTAGATTGAGGATGGAAATGGGGAGGTGGAGGGAAAGACTGTCACTAGAGTGAGGAATGCGGCTTATATATTCTGCCGCCTGCAGGTTGATTGGCAGATTAATTGAGCAAGCTCCTCCCGAACTTTTGTTTAAGAACTCCATTTTAAGAGTCTGCCTGTCCATAGAAACTTTGAGAAATAAAGGGTAAACGTACGTGATTTGCTGTTCATAACATAGTGGCTCAAGGAAGAGCTCGACTTGAGTTCAAAAAAATGCTTAAATTAATGGACAGCAAGCACTTAAATGGATCATAAGTGCTTTAGATAAATATTTAAGATATTATATACTTAAACATGTATGCGGACATGACATAGTCCCAGTGTAGTCTAATAAGAGATAGTCGTAATATTTAAACCCCCAAAATGAATGAAAGAAATGCCAATGTAAAGCCTAACAGAAAGTGCTCAAGTGGAAGCAAAGCTTCTAAGACTACTGCACCACCCCTGCATTTGAAAGGGAGAGCCTACGGAGTGAACAACATGAATGATTGCACTGCATTTGAATGGGAGAGCCTGCGCTGTGTTTGAACAGGAAGGCCCACACTGCGATTTGAACTTACACTGCCTTTCAATGGGAGATCCCATGCTGTGTCTGTGACGGTCATCTCAAAATATTATTCTAAAATAAACTTTAATAAAATAAATACTCCATGAACATGTAAACACGCCACTGTGACATTTATTCATCATCTGATTGCAACAACACCATCAATAAAAACATCATATAGTCAACACCGCCTTATCATTCATAGTTCAAGAGAGTCTTCAGTCTCCAAAAAACAGTCATTCATTTTCTTCTGTTACCAAAGCAAAGATACCCCAAAAATACCTTTATTTTGGTGACGTGAGACAGAGCAGAGATGGTGACAGTGTGAGTTTGGGAACCAAGCACATCCTGAAGGCTCTTCTAGCACCTTTTTTTCTTTGGTTTGAGTATGTGCTGAATTTTTGTTTGTTGAACTGGTTAAGAGTCTTAAGCTGCTAAACTGACTTTTTTGTGTTTCATTGTTGAATTTGACTGTTAAATTTAATTGATTTTCCCTTGCAACTTATTGGGACATTTTTTTGGGGATGTGTGGACACGTTTGTAACTACACAGAATTAACGGAGTCTTTTTTTAATTGACTGCGTACATACTGTGGTTTTACCTCCCTTAAGGTTCATGTATATTGTTGATATTTATTTGAAAAAAATTGATGGTATTTCATGCATGAAACCTGTATGTTTTCCTTTAATTTACTTGACTAAACCACGGGGAAACTGACACTTAATATAAACGACAGAATTCCTGTCTGGCCCCCCATCATTTTAATAAGTAAATGAAAGTGGAAAACGTTACAATTCGAATGGGAGGGCCCATAATGCATTGAAATGGGAGGTGGCGCTGAGTAAAGAGCTTTGCCGAACTGATGTTTGTGACGGGTGTAGATTCATAAGCTATGCCCCATGGTCTTTAAAAGGAGGAAAACCCGCCACACGGGTCCAGATAGAGACCGTCCATGAGAGCACTATTAGAATGGCAAAGAGGCCAAAAACAGACTGGGCATTTCTGTACATGAAGGTGAACCTTAACCAGAGAAACATTACAAGTCTCGCAAATCTGTGAAACACGAAAAGACTATGGTGACTAAGATTCATTGCAAATGTTGGGTTACCTCGCACGGTCGAGTGTGGTGCTTCCCTTGGGTGCTTCGGCAGGTCTGCAGGTGCTAAAAGAGTATATTCAATAGTGTATATTTCCTCTAAATTTTTTTTTTAAAGATGTCCTTCCGCATTTGCAATACTGGATGTGGCCGTTATCTCTCCCCTCGGATACCCATGAAATCTGCCTCAAGTGTCTGGGGTGCCAGCATGCCGAGTGGTCTTCCATGGAAGGGTTGTGTTCTTTATTGCAAGAACATGCCCATGAGAACATTGCGGTCACAGCTCACTTCCTTCTTCATGAAGCAAGGAGCCACCGCGGCTGCTCCCCAACCCGGTCCGTCCTGGATTGATTCTGGGCCCCATTGCCTTTCTTCCCGGAAGTGCACGAGGAGCTAACAAAGTCATGGAAGGCACCTTTTACCTAGTGCCATCAGACTTCCAGCCCTTGGTCAGACCTGGCATTTCTACAGGCAGGTGTTCCCCTAGAGCAGGTCTCAATGTGCATCGCGGTCATGACAGACACCTCAAACTCGGGCTGGGGCGCAGTGTGCAATGGGAAAGCAGTGTCGGGCTCTGGACGGGCCCCAACACCAATGGCACATCAACTGCTTAGAGTTGCTGGTGGTATTGCTGGCCCTGAGCTGGCTTCGGCCATTGATTCAGGGCAAGTATGTGAGCATGGGCTGTGTGGATTGTTGACAAAGTAGGAACTACAGGCTTTAGTTTATGCAAAGGGAAACTTGCGTGAAAATCGATACCTCCCAGCTGACAAGTCAGATTTTCTCTGAAATCTATCTGGGTTAAGTTCACCGGTCTCCGCTCATCCCCTGGTGCCACATGAATGTGTTGCCATTCCTTAAATAATATGAAACTATTCTTCCACCACTTCTGAGTTTTTTGTAGGATGTATTAAGATTTTATCATTTGGTCTGACCTATCAACGCCTGCCATGTTTTTGTTATAAGAGGGCTACTTCTTTTTTACAAAACTAGTAATTTTGGTTGAGCCATTCGCATTGTGAAAATTGGAGAGGTATGTATCTGCACGATGTTCTTCCACTGAATTACAAGTTTATTCCCCTCAATCCTACACCACCTCATATCCCCACGAGCTGTCTGCCATTCCCATCTTTTCATGTCTTTAAATTCTGCAGGAACAACTTAACCATAAGAGCAGGAAATGTGTAAAAGTTGTCAAACCAAACATTGTGGCCCTAGTCTTTGAATGGCTTCTATAATGATTCAACTACTTTGGTGGCCAAGTCAGTGACACGCCCATCATGACTAACTGTGTAAACATTAAAGTCGAGAGTATACCCCGAGTCTGATGTTGCAATTGCCCATCATTTAAAACCCCACCGAGTAGTCTTGCCCTTCATGTATCGTTTAAATCCTGACCAAGCTTTAGACTCGACCATACGTTCATCTATTGCGAGATTTTGGTTAGGATGAAATAGCAGCTGGTATTTTTGTTTGAGGTGGTCCATAAGATAACTCAGCTTCCTAAGGTAATCCTGATTATCCTCTGTGGTAGGGTCTACAAAATGTAGAGCTGCTAAAAGAGCCTTGTAGCGGTTACGCAACATAAATCCCCTCGCCCACGAGCCCTGAAGTGACTTGGTTCCACAATGATGATGTGAATCAGGGAGAAATGAAAACCCCATTTAAATGAGCAACTCAAGAAATTAGTAAAATTCATCGCGGGTCAACTCCATCCAAGCTCCATGGTAGCTGGAATATGATGGACAATTTAGGACGAGTTCCCACCCCTGACGGTTTGTAAAGCTGCATATCTCAGCAACTACAGCTTGAGTAAAAGCCTAAGCCAATACTAAATCGATTGCTAGGCTTAAATGGGAGAGGTTTTGGTGCCTGTCAATCGATGTCAGAGTACGAGGGATAAGAAACAGATCCTGGTCCATAAGATATTTCTCCTGTGTGCTCATGCCCTCATGCCAAGTCCTCCTCTGCTATGAAGCTGCCTTCTCCTCTTGAGGGTGCTGAGCAGGGAGTCATAGTCTTTATCCATCTCTAAAACAGAAAAAAAGTAGAACAATTGGTAGCCAGCAGTGTGTTCTTCACAAATCCGTACACTGAATAGTCACCAAAGGCTTGCAAACTAACCAGAATGTCCAACTGCAGACAGCCCTCTCACACTTTCCTTGTGAACAGGAAGCTACACACAATCTAAAATCATGTCTGTGTGATGGATGGGTAAGGCTATCTGCTAAATTATAGAATTATAGATATTATTAGTGAATATATCTACCTTTTTTTATTACATGGGAAAATCAACAAGCTAGATAACTTATCTTACTAGCAGGCCAGTTTCTAGGCATGTCTGAACAGCGTCAAAAAAGAAAAGAATAAAGGTCTGAACAGCGTCTGCTCTGCCTCACATTACTTCAGGTGGATTTTTCACAAGCGACAAAATTGGCAAAAAAGGAATTGATATTTACTTAAAAATGTACATAGTATTGCTAGCTAATGTTTATTTAGCAAGTTTCACAGAAACTACCAAAAAAAAAAGAAGAGGCTTGCCGAAGACGGTCACATTTTTTTCCAGAAAAAAACTAGCTAGGGCTACTACAAATAAATGCATTCTTCCTAAAAATGTTTGACTATCTTCCACAAGCAACACAATTGGCAAAATTTTTTATTTAGTTACAAATGTACATATTATTGCTAGCTAATGTTTATTTAGCAAGTTTCACAAAAATTTGCTTAACAAATACAGGCTAGATGTCTGACTGTTTTTATAGTTAAAATGAGTGAAATAATCTACCAGTGCTGAAGAAGAAATCCAAAGTATTTAGAATACATTACTGACCTTGAGTAATCTAACAGAATACATTACAAATTACATTTTACAGCATGTATTCTGTAATCTGTAGTGGAATACATTTCAAAAATAACCCTCCCAACCCTGGCATTGAATATACACCCCTGTATGATTTTGAAAGTTAAAAGTTCAGCAGTTTAATTGGTATGAATGATTAGGCTTGGAATGCAGAAGGAGATTAGAATAGGTTAGATCAAAGGAATGGGGTGGCATGAATCCTGTGGGGCAAGGGCGGGGCACTGCAGCAGCAGTATCGAGCTCCTGTCGGAGCTGTAATCGGAGTGGAGAATTTTTGCGCTTGAAGATGTAGCACTTCCCACTGCTGCATCCACGAAATTGAGCCTGTGAATCATAGAACATGAGGCTCGCAAATTATGTAGTAGGGGCGAAAGCTTTTAACACTGGAAGAAATGGACCCGATGACACCAAAGCAACCCCCCATCTGAACCACGGAAGGAAGTGAGGGCTCGCTGCCTCCAGGTGATGAGATCCTGGCACCTCCAGTTGCGAGTCTTTCACACTGTCATCCAAATGGGAGATCCCCATGGTGAAGAACTTGAAGGATCTCACTGCGCTTTGGAAAGGGAGAGCCCACACTGCATTTGCAAACTCCCATGAAAATATAAACAAACAAATATAACTTTGATAGTGAAAGCGGTTTCACTTTAATTTAACGATCATGTATTAGCAAATGTTCTTGGACATAAGGGGTTCATATACACGCAGTGTTAGTAAGACGCAGAGACAAAGGAGGAGACGCATAGTTACCCTATTTCTGTGGAGTGATAAAATTATTAAACAAAATCTCAAAGGTTTTGCTTCAAGAGCAATAAGGGCTTGTGGGTTACATTCAAAGAGCCTTAAAATAATATGTGAAAGTTAGGTTTAATATTGCACAATATACTGTCATATAATAATGCAATATGATATAACTGCTATTCAGGTTGACTGGGTTAAAAAAACGACAATATAAATCTAAAATTGACCAAGACTAAAGTTGACCAAGTCGCCCGCTCCTCAACTGATCCTTTGCCCTCTGGCAGACGCCAGTTTGCTTCTCCCCCAGCAGACGGCAGTGTGTCCTCCGGTCCCTGGTGGATGGAACCACTCCTCCCCTTCTCAGCAGATGGCCGTGGTTCCTCCGGCACTTGGCGGCAGCCAGCGACCCTTCCGTCCTCAGGCAGATGGCCGCGGACGCTTCCTTGGCGGATGGCAGTGGCGAGGACCCTCCTTCCCAGGTTTTGGAACCACTTTAACAGGTAAAGGACAGGCAAGGAGGAGGTGAAATCCAGCTGAACAATCAACATAAACTTTTAATACATAAATTAACTTAAAACAACATAAAACATAAGAAACACATGACGCGTTGCAGAAACACATGCAACGCGTCACTCTCTCACCAACTGGCGTCTCCAGCTGCCCCTTATCTCGCGCTACTGCTGATCAGCTGATTCAGTGCCGGCTGTGTCCTATCATGGCCCAGTCACCCCCTCTTCCTTGTCACAAAAGCCTTAAAAGGAAATGTATTTATATAATTATATATTATTTGATTTATACTGCATATTTGAAGTTAATATGTAAAAGATGACTTCTTAAGGTGTATGAAGCACTAATATACCCTAAGAAATATGACAATTTGTTTGTCTTAATAGTGAAAGCCCTAAAAACAATTAATCGTTATAGCCCTATAAACAGACAATTAATAGTCATAATCGCAATTATTTGTTTGATAATTTATCGTCTGCCAAATTTTATATTTGTGTATTGCAGCCCACAACTAAATAACTGAAAAATTCTGAGAATGAAAGCAAAATGCAATAACCAATAACAATAAGAAAATAGAGAAGCCTTGTCTGCGAGATTGAAATGAAATGGTTTGATTTTACTTGTGTGAAGCATTTGTCCTGGGCTGAGGGAAGAGAGAAAGTCATACGACGATCCATAATGTTATACATCTGAATAAAAGTTTCTTGACAAAGACACTTGCTGCATGATTATTGGAGCATTGTAGTGAGATGCCTGCATCCCTCCATTAATTTTTGGATGGACTACAAAGACTCTTAATCTATAACATTGCTATTTAATAATGATCTTTACAGGTTGAGTGGTAGATTATGAACAACCTCCTCCTGAACATTCATTTAAGAATGCTATATAGCTTAGCAAAATGCTAATGTCAAATTCCATAGAAATAAGATGCCAGTCGAGTACAGAGCATTATTTGTGTGGCACTTAAATTTGCTGCCTATGTAGACTGTTCTAAATCAGTCAGGTTCCGTAATGTTAGGATGCTGCCAATAGAACTCTGCTTTAGGGTTTCAGAACAGAGCTACTGTCGCTGATTGCACAAATCACTATGCACCTTTATATAGACAAAATGTTATACTTACACAACGAGAAGGTTCAATATGCAGCCGCCATCCTCAGCAATTGCTAGCATAGAAGAAAGGGAGATAATTTTGCATGACATTGTTGTCTGGCTCAGGCAGACAGTCTGATTTAAGCTTTTGCAATCAAAGGTCCACAGAGAGCCACAACTACTGCCTAGAAGAACTTCTTTAAAACATCTAAAACTTTCTCCTCAAAGTTTCTCATCTCTATGGAATAGTTAATCAATAAGAGAATAGAGCGAGGTACCAAAACAAAATGTTTATTCCAGATGTCTTTGCAAACCCACTTCAGACCATTCAGTTCTACCTATACTGCCACTGTTCTCCAGATCAGTGGTTCTCAACTAGCTTTGCTTAAGGGGCTGGATTTTAAATTGTGATTAAGTCAAGTCAAGTCAAGTCAATTTTATTTGTATAGCGCCTTTCACAACACACATCGTTTCAAAGCAGCTTTACAGAAGTTCAGCATTAACAGACGATAAAAATGTAATGTCTATAAAGTCGATAAATCATCATCCTTGTGCAGGGCTCCAAACTGCGACTAAAAATGGTCGCATTTGTGACCAAATAAATTTATTTGTGAGTGTAATTTCTGTCAAGGTCGCCATTGGTGACAGTAAAAGTTTACTCCCTTTTGATTTTAAAATTTGCTTTACATTTCCCGAGATACATAACAAAAGTTTATATCAAAGAAATAGCGGGGAAAACGGAGTTCATTGCAGGAACTAACAATTTCAAAAAAGAGACTGTTAGAAAACACGGTGACAGTAACAAGCATAAAAATGCACGTGATCACATAATTGCGAAGAATGCTCCACAGACTACACTGTTAGCGAGCTGCGGGACGAAAAGGAATGGATGGAGTTAAAAAAATTTAAAATATTTGGCGCCTGTTTTTCCCCCTGTAGGAGCCATTGGCTCCTTAATTGATTTTTTTTTTTTTTTGTTTGGAGCCCTGTTGTGGAATTAGATAAGATATGATTCTTTATCGTGTTTAAAAATAATTAAATAATAATTGTATTAATAACCCCAGTGAGCAAGCCGAAGGCGACTGTGGCAAGGAACACAAAACTCCAAAAGATGATTGTTAATGGAGAAAAATAACCTTGGGAGAAACCAGACTCACTGTGGGGGCCAGTTCCCCTCTGGCTAACATCATGAATAATGTAAATAAGAATTATTTATAGTCAAAAAACATAATTTAAAAAATTATTAAACTTATTAAGTGCTAAGGGTCAGTATTTAGACAGTGAATGTGTTTGAACTGCAAGATTAGTGACCAGTGTCTTTGAAGTCCATCCTTGATTAAATTCCAGAAGTTCACTTAGATGCAATTGTCCTTGTTTGGCTGATGAAGGCTTTTGTTGGCAATAATTAGTCTATGTATCCCATTTTAAGATCCTTGTCCATGGTGATGGGGCATCTGAAGTCTCCGTGAGAGGCTGGATACAAACTGGAGCTGACGAACGCTATTTACCTCGGGACTGGCGTCCCGAGATAACAGCAGAAAAGCAGATGGGAAATAATTAGCATAGCTGATGTTCATAATATTAATGCATTATAACTGATTCAGCAGTAGTATAAAAAGTTTGCATTATGTGAATGCTTGGTTAAAGAGATGTGTCTTTAATCTAGTTTTAAACTGGGACAGCGAGTCTGAGCCTTGAACAATATCGGGAAGGCTATTCCAGAGTTTAGGAGCTAAATGTGAGAACGCCCTCCCTCCATTAGTGGACTTAGATATCCTAGGTATGACCAGAAGCCTCGAATTTAGTGATCTTAAAGAGCGCGATGGATTGTATGGCGATAGAAGATCCGTTAAATACACCGGAGATAAACCATTTAGGGCTTTATAGGTCAGTAGTAATACTTTGTAATTGATACGGAACTTAATTGGTAGCCAGTGTAGAGATGATAAAATCGGTGTTATATGATCATATTTTCTTGGCCTAGTAAGAACTCTAGCGGCTGCATTTTGGACTAACTGTAGCTTGTTTATTGAGGATGCAGGGCAACCAGCTAATAAAGCATTACAGTAATCTAGTCTCGAGGTCATGAATGCATGAACTAACTTTTCTGCATCAGAAACAGATAGCATGTTACGTAGCTTAGCAATGTTTCTAAGGTGGAAAAAGGCTGTTCTCGTAACAGATGAAATATGATTTTCGAAAGTCAAGTTGCGGTCTAGTATAACACCCAGGTCTTTTACTGTAGTGGATAATGTAACAGGATATCCTTCTAAATTAAAGTTGTATTGTAAGGGATTTTGTGGGTAGTTTTTTGGACCAATAAGTAATACCTCCGTTTTATCGGAATTTAATAACAGGAAATTACGCGTCATCCAACATTTTATATCTTTAAGACACTCTGTCAAGTTAGATAAGTTAATGTTTTCATCTGGTCGTGATGAGATATATAATTGAGTGTCATCAGCATAACAGTGGAAATTAATTCCATGTTTTCTTATAATTTTACCAAGTGGTAGCATATATATTGAGAATAATAGAGGGCCTAACACAGATCCTTGTGGCACTCCATAGTCTACTGACGTTATTTTTGATTTTTCCCCATTTAAACAGACAAAATGGTAACGGTCTGATAAGTACGATCTAAACCAGCTTAATGCCTGTCCCTGAACACCAGTGTAGTTTTGTAGTCGATCCAAGAGTATTTTATGATCTATAGTGTCGAACGCAGCGCTAAGATCGAGTAGAACTAATATTGAGATGCAGCCTTGGTCAGAAGCTAAAAGTAAATCATTTGTAATTTTAACTAGCGCAGTTTCTGTGCTATGATGCGGTCTGAATCCTGACTGAAATTTTTCATAGATATCATTTTCTTGCAAGAAAGAGCACAATTGAGCGGACACAACTTTTTCTAATATTTTAGACATAAATGGAAGATTTGAGATGGGTCTGTAATTTGCTAGGTTATTTGGATCTAATTGTGGTTTCTTAATGAGAGGTTTTATAACTGCCAGCTTAAATATTCTTGGAACATGACCTAAAAATAAAGACGAGTTAATAATATTGAGAAGAGGCTCTTCCACTACAGGTAACACTTCTTTCAGTAGTTTAGTGGGTATTGGATCTAGTAAACATGTTGTTGGTTTAGATGCAATGATAAGTTTATTTAGCTCTTCCTGTCCTATAGTTGTAAAGCGGTGTAGTTGTTCTTGAGGGGCGATAATTGAGGCTGAATCATAAGACACCATTAAAGATTGTACATTAACAATTGTGTTTACAATTGTGTTTCTGATGTTTTCTATTTTCTCAGTGAAGAAATTCATAAAATCATTACTACTAAACTGTAAAGGAATATTTTGCTCAGGTGATCTCTGTTTATTTGTTAGTCTAGCCACGGTGTTAAATAAGAACCTTGGATTATTTTGGTTATTTTCTATTAGTTTGCGGAGGTGCTCAGCCCTGGCTGTTTTTAGAGCCTTTTTGTAACGTGACATACTGTCTTTCCATGCGATTCTAAAGACCTCTAAATTAGTTTGTTTCCATTTACGCTCCAAGTTACGAGTTTCTCTCTTGATAGCATGCGTAGCACTGTTGTACCATGGTGCTCTAGTTTTTTCTCTAAACTTTTTTAATCTAATTGGTGCAACAATATCTAATGTACCAGAGAAAATGGTGCTCAAACTGCTAGTCATTTCCTCTAGTTCATCTGTTTGTTTGGGTTCACTGAGCAGCTGAGATAGATCAGGTAAGCTATTTGTGAATCTATCTATTGTGGTTGGAAGGATTGTTCTGCTTGTTCGATAACGTGGCGCAATATGACAGATTTCAGTGGTACGTAGTATGCAAGTTACCATGTAATGATCAGTGACATCATCATTTTGCGGTATAATATCTATATCGGTTGGATTGGTTCCATAAGATATAATTAAATCTAGCGTATGATTTAGGCGATGATTTAGGCGATGAGTGGGACCACTGACGTTTTGCGTGACCCCGAAGGAGTTTAACAAATCTGTAAACGCAGCCCCTAACGCATCATTTGTGTTATCTACGTGTATGTTAAAATCTCCAACAATTATTGCTTTATCAACATTGACCAATAGATCTGATAGAAAGTCTGCAAACTCTTTTAGGAAAACAGTGTAAGGCCCTGGAGGTCTATATACGGTAGCCAAGGCTAGAGATAATAGGGATTTTTTCCTTACATCTGAGAGTGTAACATTTAGCACAAGTACTTCAAACGAATTAAACCTGTGACCTATTTTCTGAGTAACATTAAGAATATCTCTATAGATTGTTGCAACACCGCCGCCACGACCAATCAGACGGGGCTCATGTTTATAACAGTATCCTGGCGGAGTAGACTCATTTAGACCGAAATAATCATTTGGTTTAAGCCAGGTTTCAGTAAGGCAAAATACATCAAAACTATTATCTGAGACCATTTCATTTACAATAACCGCCTTAGGTGTGAGCGATCTAATGTTTAGAAGACCTAGCTTTAGAAATTGTTTTTGTTCACTGATATTGAGATTTTCTGGTTTAATTACAATTAGATTTTTCCTAGATCCTACAGTAGATATATTGTTTGGCTTTACTAAACGAGGAATAGACACAGTTTCTATATAATGTTCTACATTGGTACTTATATCAATTAAGTTGGGACAGCAAATACTGTGATTTGGACTTTGACTTACTAGTCATATGGTGTGTAGCGTCTTGGAGATGTTGTCCGACAGAACAGCCGCTCCGACTCTGCTGGGGTGAAGGCCATCAGGACGGAAGAGCCTAGGTCGCTCCCAAAACAGATTCCAATTATTAACAAAGAGCAGTCTCTGTTCATTACACCATGACATTAACCATTCATTTAGAGCAAATAATCTACTGAACCTTTCTTGTCCTAGTCGGTACGTGGGAAGCGGTCCAGACACGACGATCGTTGTTTCTGGCGAAGTGCTGCGTACCGTCTCGATCAGGCTCCTGTAGTCCTCCTTCAGTACCTCCGTCTTCCGCAGCCTGGTGTCGTTCGTTCCCACGTGCAGCACGACAGCTCCGACGCGCTCGTCACCATTCAGGATCTCGGGAACCTGCATAGAGACATCAAGAACACGAGCACCAGGAAAGCAGTGAGTGCGCACCTTACCTTTGCCAGAGATAGCGCGGACATGACGGACGGTCGAATCGCCGATGATCACGGCGTCGTCGCGCTCCGACTCGCGAAGAGGTGAGAAGCGGTTCCGGGTGGAGATCTCGAAGGCCGGGAGGGGCGGGGAGGTCCTTGGTCTGGTCCTGGCTCGCGTCTTCCGCCGTGGAATCACCCAGGGTCCATGGTGATGTGTCGGTGCCGGAGTGAATGAAGCCAGGGAGGATCGCATCCTGTGCAGAGAAACACACGGAGTAGACGAGGACGGAGTCAAAAAATGATGAACCACTGACCTGTGAGCATCGGCGCGTGATGCTTCAAGCGCGGACCGCCGATCTCGCAGCTCGGCCTGTCTCTCTAGCAGGTCCTGGATCTGCCTCTCGACGGATTCCAGCTCCAACTGCACCGAATGCAGTTCAAAGGTGTCTTCACCTGCACACAGAGGTAGAGTTAGACACACATCCGCTATATTCGCCATTATAGCAGATGTGCTATAATGGCGAATTATAGCTTTCAGTTATACAGGTGTAGAGGTGTAAGTAAGACGATCGATTGGCGAGAGACCACGCGTGCAGTGCTAGCGGGCTAAGAATAGTAGCGAAAGTTTCGGAAAGTTGGATATAAATAGCGATATCAAAGAAATCTGATTATTTTTTATAAAGACTAGTATCGGAGATATATTCACACGTTTGTAAAGTTTAAAATTTAGGTTTATGAACAAATATGAAAGAAGAAAATCAAGAATTGTATATTATACAAAAGTAAACATATATGTGCTCAATCATTAACTTGATAGACCCAAATTTATAAACAAGACAATAGGTGATTGGGAATTTTTTTCTTTTTCAATTTTGTTCTCAAAATGTCTCTTAAATTTCATTAAAGTCAATAATTTATGGCACTAAACAAATTGTGGTCCACACAAATTATGTTTATTTAAAATTATCCCCTTATTATTATTATTATTATTATTATTTTGCAATCCTAAGGGAAGATTTTCTGAAATTAAAAGTTGGTGTGTTCCTCACACAAAGCTGTTCCCTATCTGTCACTCACTCAACGTTGTGTCGATGTAGTAACATTATGGGTCGCCCTTGAGAGCCCGAAACACATCTGATCTTTGAGAAAATGCCAATGGGAACTGGCGAGTGGAATTTGCATGCCACTCCCCCAGACATATGGGTATAAAAGGTGCTGGCTTGCAACCACTCGTTCAGAATTTTCCTTTGGAGCCGAGTGGTTGTGTTCCTCTGCGGTCCATTCACCTCTGCATTCTGTTGGATTTACGGTGCATTACAGCGGTTTCTCCCCATCTCGCACAGATAAGTGCGGAGAATTTCCCCAGGTGCCTTCGACAGCCTAAAAGAATATATATTCTTGCAAATAAAAGAATATACTTCCATTAAAAGAGTGGCACTGACGGAGAGCGTATTTTTAAAGATGCCTTTCCGTCTGTGTGTAAATCCTGGATGCGGTCTCACATGCTTGGGCACTGCCCACGTGAATACAGCATTAGTGGTCGGGTCATATGCTTACTGCGAGAACATTACCATGGCAACGTTGCAGTCGTGTCATTTCCTTACTCAGAGGAAAGGCCACCCCAGCGACTCCCCACCTCGGTCCGTCTACCTACGGGCATGAGGCCGTGTTGGTTAGCGCTGGAGTGATTTGGGAACCCCAATGGTAGCCATTCTGCCAGGTAACCCCCCACGGACCTCCCATTCCAAAGTATGCTCGTTTGCCCGATCGAGTTCAGGTGCACCAAGCCAAGGCACTAAGAGAACTGCACGAGGGTTGTTCTGACCTGGGATTGATGCAGGAGCTGTGCTTGGCGACCGGTGCAGACACTCGGGAAGGCGATGTCCACGCTGGTGTTACAGGAGAGCCACCTATGGCTCACCTTGGTCGAGATGAGGGAGGCTGACAAGGTAGGCTTGACAAGGGAGGCTTGACGCCCCTGTCTCCCAGGTTGGCCTATTCGGCGACACCGCCGAGGACATTGCCCAGCAGTTTTCGGCAGTTAAGAAGCAGATGGAGACTATTCAGCATATCCTACCTCCAGCTTGGATCGAGATCCCACACCCCGTCTGCTCATCACCAGGGGCATCCCCTTGTAGCCCTGGCATAGAGTCACCTGCAGGAAGCAGACGCCCCCCGTCTCATGGCCCGCCACCAAGAACCCGAGGAAGGCTTCTAAGCGCCCAGGAGACTGGCGACCCAGGGACGTGGAGACCCGCTGCAGACTTGCAGCTAGTAAGAAGACCACTCCATCCCCTGGTGGAGGGCTGGGGGGAGAATATTTTGTTCCCCTTTCTTCTGATTTTGCCACATGCCCGAGGGGCTGTGGTACCCTCATTCTCAGCAGAAGAGTGGTTTCATCACTCCCAGGGTCACACACCCAGTGTTTACGGGAATCGTTGTCATGATTGCCGGACACCATACATTTACAGTGGGCATGACGCTTCGGAGGCTGGCCCCCTGCCCCTGCGCACCCAGATGTGGCACAAACACACCCACACCAGGGGGGTTGTGACGGATTATGAGGACGGTTCCCCTCCTCCCCTGTCGCTGAATGGTCTTATGGTGGGTAAGTGCTTCGATGTCTCCTGTCTCAGCATGGCCACAAGCTCGGGCTTGAGCCCCCTGAACATGGTGCCTTCAGCTCCACCCTGCTGCGAGGCCCCGCCCTTCGGTACACCCGACGTGATTGTTCCCTTGGTCCCCCTCGCCCGGAGCTTGGTGGTGTGGCTTGCGATCCCCAACCCGTTGTGATGGCTGACCAGAACCGTTTTACTTGGCCTTGCGAATTTGTTCGGCAGGCCTCCGACCAGGTGCAGCGGTGTCCCTTTAACCTCAGTGAATGGCGAGAATGGCACCACCCTGCATGCAAATATCGCAACCCTTTTGTGAAAGGACACGATAGAGTCTGTCACTCCTGCCAAGATAAAGAAGGCTTCCCCTACTTCATTGTACCCAAGAAATGTGGTGGGCTGCAGCCAGTCTTGGACCTGTGTGTACTGAACCGGGCATTGCACAGACTCCCATTCAAATGCTGATGCTCATTTTTGCGAGCATCCAGCATCAAAATTGATTCGCAGAGGTAGACCTGATGGATGTGCACTTCCACTTCTCAATTTTACCTCGGCATAGGCCTGCACAAATTCAGGTCAACTGGGAAAAGAGCAAGCTCTCCCTGGTACAGAGCATCTCTATTCATGGGTTGGAGTTAGATTCAGTCTCTATGATGGCGCGCTTCACAGTGCTTCACAGTTGATGCTGAACTGCATAAAGTCATTCAGGCTGAGAACAGCAGTCCCACTGAAGCAATTTCAGAGGCTCCTGGGGCATATGGCATCCACGGTGGTGGTCACGCCGCTTGGGTTAATGCATATAAGACCACTTCAGCACTGGCTTCAGACTTGAGTCCCGAGATGGGCTGGGGTCCCCTTACTGCAAGTGTCCAGATGTGTCGTGGTTACTACAGACACCTCCAAGCATGGCTGGAGCGCCGTGTGCAAGGGCCATGCAGTTGCTTGCTGCATTGGCATATCAACTGCCTTGAGTTGCTGGCAGTATTTCTCGCCCTGCGGAGGCTTCGGCCATTGATCCAGGGCAAGAATGTGTTGGTCCGGACAGATAACACGGTGATGGTAGAGTATGTAAATCATCAAGGCAGTTTACGCTCACATCACATGTCACAACTTGCCCTCCGTCTCCTCCTCTGGAGCCAGCTGCGACTTAAGTCGTTGCGAGCCACTCACATCCTGGGTGACCTCAACAGTGAGATGCGCTGTTGCGGCAGGTCATGCTCAGGGGAGAGTGTAGACTCCACCCCTTGGTTATCAAGCTGATTTGGAGTAGATTCAGTCAAGCACAGGTAGACCTTTTCGCTTCCTGTGAATCCTCCCATTGCCCACTCTGGTATGCCCTTACCAAGACTCCCCTCGGCACAGATGAGCACACAATTGGCCCTGAGGGCTGCACAACTATGCATTCTCCCCAGAGAGCTGACTTGCACAGACCCTGTGCAAGATCAGGGAGGAAGAGGAGCAGGTCATCAATGTAGCACCCTACTGGCCCATCCAGACTTGGTTCTCGGACCTCACATTCCTTGCGACAGCCCCCCTGGTGAATTCCCATGAGGAGGGATGTCCTCTCTCAGGGAGGGGGCACCATTTGGCACCTGTAACCAGACCTCTGGAATCTCCACGTCTGGGCCTTGGATGGGATGTGTTGCCTAACACCCTATCTCACCCAGTAGACACCATCTCTTAGGCTAGGACACCCTCTCAAGGCTGCTGTGTGCCTTGAAGTGGCATCTGTTTGCTTCGGGGTGTTCTTCCCGATGGAAAGACACCAAGAGATGTACAGTCGTGTCGGTACTTTCCTTCCTGCAGGAGAGGCTGGAGGGACGGCTGTCCCCCTCCAGATAGTGGCGCACCATGATGCAGTTGACTATAAGTCTCTCGGGAAGCATGACCTGATCATCAGGTTGAATCCTCCCAGACCGCGGCATCATTCCCTAATGGGATCTCTCCATGATCCTTAGGGGCCTGCAGGGAGCCCCGTTTGAGCCCCTGGTGTCAGTTGAGCTAAAGGTGGTCTTTTTGAAGACTTCCCTCCTGACTGCACTCATGTCCATCAAGAGGGTAGAGGACCTGCAGGCATTCTCTGTCAGCGACATATGCTTGGAATTGGTCTGGAAAACTCTCACATGGTCCTGAGGTGCCGACCAAGCTATATGCCCAAGGTTCCCACGACCCCGTTTTTGGATCAGATGGTGAACCTGCAAGTGAAGCTGCCCCAGGAGGAGGCAGACTCAGCCTTTTCATTGCTCTGTCCGGTGTGTGCTTTGCGCATCTACGTGGATCGCACGCAGAGCTTTAGATGTTCTGAACAGCTCTTTGTCTGCTTCGGAGGACAGCAGAATGGGAGCGCTTTCTACAAATAGATGATTGCCCACTGGGTTGTTGACACCATCGCTTTGGCATAAAACGCCCAGGATGTGCCGCCCCCCTTGGGTCTTTGGGCAAACTCCACCAGGAGCCGAACAATGGTGCCTCTTTACCAGACATCAGTAGAGCAGCGGGCTGGGCAACACACAATACCTTCATGAGGTTCCATAATCTCTGGGTGGGGCTGGTTCGTCCTGTGTGTTGTCATGTATGAACAGGTAAGTTTGCGGGATAACTGGCTGGATTTACTGCTTGCATACAGCTCCTTTTGCCTCCTGGAGGGGGAGACGTGCACTTTTTTATCCCCCAGCCGTGTTCACAAAGTTGTGGACCCTGGATGTTCTTCCTCCTTAGCCCTGTGACAGATGAGTTTGTGGAGAAACTCGATGCTGGCCCAGTACATGTGCTATTAGGCCCTTTACTGGGATAGGTTCTCTACATGCGCTGTTTGCCTGTATGTAACCCCGTGTGATGTATCTTCTGCGAGATGGTTTCCACATTGGTAAACCCCTGTATCCTAGGGTAGAGTGCCCTCTGCCTCTGATCACCGTGTTTGTAGAGCTCCGTCCCCTCTGGGGAGGACTTCTCCACATGCGACACTGCTGACAAAACTCGGTAAGACCATGTGACGTATTTCCCCAAAATTGCCTTCCCCTCAGGCAGGGTGTGGTCTCCACAGTGTCTTCCCCTTCGAAATGGACACCCACCCCCCGACGCGGACAATTATGGCCCCCAGCTGAACGATTTCCATTCTTATTTGAGGAGAAAAAAGAGAAGAGGCCACGGCTGGGGCAGCCTGTCCCCATTTTTTGCAGTCGACTTGTCCCCGAGGTGCGGGGGACCGTACAACACTTTTAGTAGCGTTGGGAGAGGTTACGTAATGCCAGGTGCAATGGTTACGAGGCACACAGCGGTTTGCCTGTCTCACACTGGCAGTTCAGCTAGTTGTGGCGTTTCATATAGGGACCATCCATCTCCATCAGGGAATGGAGGTTACGAAAGTAGCCTTGGATATAGTGTAAGTCTCTTTTATGGTGCTTAAACTTGACAGTTGCCATCACCATGAATTGTTACTGGATAAATAAGAGCTTAGTTTGAAAACACACTTGCATGAATTATGTTTTTTAAGAAAATTAAATGCTTTGGAATAAACAGACTTATCACATAGTGAACCAGAAACAGTAGACTGACTTTAAAATGGACTAGCTAAAATTGGACTGTGCCAACCAAAATTCTAAATGACTGTCCCCAGTGGCCAAAGCAGTAAGTGTTGGAGGGCATATGGGTACACATGAGCTCCATTTTCTGGGTGATATATCCATGAAGGGGTGCCAAAAGCAAGTTATGAAGCAAGTTGTTTTCAGCTGTACAAGCTGTACATTGCCTATTTTATAAACTGTTCCCCAAACCTAGAGGGAAAAATGTAAAGTGGGTTTATAGCAGGATCTGATCCCGGGTGTTCCATGCTGCTTATGCAACATGCTTCTGGTTGCGCCACGGGTGAACATAATGGAGCCGATGCAATAATGTCTGATAGGAGATGGCACTTGTCGGCGAGTCTGCATAATGTGGCCGATCCTAGGTTACTGGAACTCTCTGAAACAACATTCTGACTTCCTGCGGGATGTTGGAATGACATGAATTTTCATTTTTGGGTGAACTATCCCTTTAAAGCTTTCTGAAACACCTGCTAAACTTCTACTATTAGAGGCAAATCTTGTGGGAAAAGCTGAGACTGGTGTTGTGGTAGAGCTGCAAGAGAGGAGAAGTGTTCTCTGGGGAGTCCTGCTCTTTGATGATCATACATTTCATCAAGACCTTTGAAGTCAGGCCCTCCATACAGTTTTGCTTGGCTTGCAGCAAATTCACTTTTTTGGCCTCTGGGCGTCTGCAATTACAAAGATCGTTACACAACATAACCTCACTGCCAAACACATGTGATGAACTCTACAGTGCTTCAATTACATGCTGAGCATGACACGAATATTCTCAATCAATATTTCACACCCTTTTCTTCAACTGACTTGGGAAGATGTGTTGCTTCAGGAGTTCTAATATATATATATATATATATATATATATATATATATATATATATATATATATATATATAATTTAGTTTTATTTTTTTCATTGGATCATTGGACACAGAAAACACATTCAGGTGAATGAATTAAGATGTTAGCCACAGATTGTAAATACACAGTGGCCCCAAAAAGTATTTAGACAATTTTTGACACTTAAATTACTAATAAAATGTTGAAATTTCATTGTATTAGAGAAAAAAAGATCAAACCAGGTGGTGTCTGCAAAAAAATGATGCTAGAGCTTTCCTACGTATCTAACTTTTCGATACACTTTACAATAATGTTGTATTTATTAACATGAATTAAAAATTTAAGATGCTTTTACAGTACACATGAATCTTAGTCAATAATAATTTGAACATGTAATAAATATTTTAAATGAAAAGTTTCCTATGAAAACATTACTTTTTTAGCCTGCACAAGCTGGTCTCACGATGATTGAAATAATTGACAATAGGATGTTCCAAATTGGTACTAGTAGAATTCAGGAATTTGTTTTCAAGTAGAATTTTAAATAATATTGAGCTATGCATTCCTGTGTGACCTGAGACTGAAATCTGATATTGGAGTAGGTTTTGTTGGCTTTAACGAAGGCTTTACATTCAACATTATTTATCTGCCTCTGGTGGCCTGCAAGAGAAGTTGCATCTGAACCTTCAAGGATAAATATCTACTTTCCCACTTCCAAGTGGAAAAATTAATTTGTATCTCTGTGTTCCATCATTCTATTTCAACCATTTAAAATCAGCTGTTTTATATTATGGTCCCAGTTGTTTCCATGCCTAGTACAATATGATTGGGGTTTTGTCTTCGAACAATCTTCTGCAAAACAGAAATTGTTTAATGGCAGAAGGTCAGCAAAACGTCTCAGTTATGTATGTAACTTCAGTTCCCTGAGACGAGGGGAACGAGACATTGTGTTATTAAACTGATGCATATGGGGAGTGTCCTTCTATACAACTTAGTTGAAACCTTTCAACAATAATGCCAATTCTAATATTGGCTATGGTGTCTGAGCCCTCCCCTTTTAGGCGCGAAGCTATCTGCTATAAAATGTGTGCACAAACACCATTCCTCAGAATTTTCTGACTGAGGGACCAAGAGCGCATTGCTCACACCTCAAATAACTCTGAGTCTTGTAGTGCAGCCAGATTATGCAATGTCTCGTTTCCCTCGTCTCAGGGAACCAAGGTTTTGTACGTAACCGAGATGTTCCCTTACAATTCAGTACTCTTTACATTACATCACTAAGCTGATGCATATGGGAAACAGCACCATCACCCGCACTACATGACATAATCTTCCAAAGAGGAAACATGATGATGCAGTCCCACGGGACGGTGACCGACATGAGTATGCTGCAAGTGAATTACCCTCATTGTAAGCCAGGAGGGGAACACTCAGGGAACACTCATAATATATATATATATATATATATATATATATATATATATATGAACTATGGTCATATATTATGTATTAACCCCTTCACGAAACCATTTGGAAAGAAAGTGCCTGTAACTTTGGGAACACAAATGTCTGAATGCAGGCAGTTGACAGGGAGCCCGTACTTAAAAATAAGGGCATAAGTATATATTTGGCTAATAAAATAGCAAGCACTCTAGACATAAAGGACTTGTTTTGAGACCTTGCCAGGGTGACCGTATCAATGATCCAGTGAGAAAGTCTTTGCTTGGAGATGGACATTTTTTCGTGTGTCCTCCATAGCACACAAAGAGTTGGTCAGACATTGAACTAGCGTGTGTGCTCAATATATGTGTGCAGTGCTTGCAAAGGGCATAACAAATGAAAGGACAGTTCCTCATCCGAATTAAATGGAGGAGGGAAAAGGACTTGAAGGTGAATCACCTGCAATCTGAAGGGTGTGCTTATAACCTTTTCTAAGTTTGACATTGGTTTTGACAGAACCGGACCAAAATCCAGACATGAATTGTCAACTGACAGTGCTTGCAAATCACCAACCTATATTACTGAGGCCAAAGCCAGCAGTATTGCGGTCTTAAGAGAAAGCACACACAATTCAACATCAAGTCTAGAGGCTCGAAGGGAAGCCCCGTGAACACTTTTAGGATCAAGTTAGGTCCCAAGTAGGGGCTGTAGCCGGGCGAGTGGGATTTAGCTGCCCCGCCCCCAAGGAATTATGATTAAATAATATTTTGCTATAGAGGTGCCAGTTTCGGTGCATGATATGAAGATATAATCGCCACAAAAACTTTGAGCATAGACCGAGTGAGTCCTGCATCTGATTGCTCTTAAGAAATTTCAGGTATAGGGCAGTTCAATGGGTCTTTGCCATGTGAAAAGCACCAGTTAGTGAACTCATTCCATTTCAGTGCATAAAGGCATCTTGTGGACAGCACTCTAGCCTGTAATATATTGTTAATAACCGACTGAGCCAATTCTGACCTGTCTGCTGTGCTCCATTCAAAGGGCACATGTGTAGGCTTCACTGCTCTGGCTGAGGATGCCAAACCATACCTTGTGCTTGAGAGAGAAGATCTTTCTTCAGCTGTATTTCGCATGGATGCCCATCTCTCAAAGCTAGAAAGACAAAAGCTCTCAAAGCTAGAAAGACAGCCAGTAGCTCTAGGCGCACATGTCCAGGTGTCAAAAGTCAGGCATCCATCATACACCGTTGCCCAATCTGTTGGATGCATTTGTGGTCAGCACTTTCCTTCTGAAAACTTGACCCAGCACAACACCCTGTTGGTTGAAGGCTGTCGCTGTCCATGGTGCTAGGCAGCCAGACAGTGCTGAGTCACCATGATGCTCATGAAAATGAAATTACTTCAGTGGTAATGTTTTTTCAGTTTGAACTGAAACAGACACCGAAGAATGGTCTGTATGTGCTCGTTCATGAGGTGTTCACGCATGAACTCCTAAACAGGAGATTGACTTTCTGGGGAAAAGTGTCTGCGTAACGGGACAGAGGACAATTTGGTATGTACATAACATGATATAATGTTGGGAAGTGGTTGTGCATAATGTGTGGGCTTTGAAGTAGGAAAGCTCTTTATTGAAAAAGTGTGAACATCTCATGCAAAGTGCTGTACTCTTTTTGCAATCTTTATATGTTCATACATGATATAATGTGCCACTCACCATTGGGAAGCAGTTGTGTATAATGTGTGGACTTTGAAGTGAAAATTTTTTTTTATTGAAAAAGTGTTAGTATCTTGTGCATGTACATCGAGTGCTGTACTCTTTTTTCAAAATTTGTATGTTCATTACGTGATATAATGTGTCGCTCACCACCGGGAAGCGGTTGTGCATAATGTGTGGGCTTTGAAGTGGGAAATCCCTTATTGAAAAAGTGTGAGTGTATCGTGCATGTGCAACTAGCGCTGTCTCTTTTTTGTAAACTTTATTGCATGTGATTCATTTGAGACACAGAAAACAACATTTTGAACAACATTTTGAGCTTTTGCTGTATGGTGGCCGTCTGCGCAGGGCCATGGCTTGCGTGGCTTTACCAGTGGCTTGGCAGCGACATTTAGCAGTGCTGAGGCAGCTGGTGTGGGGCTTTTAGCCATGTTCTGGCCTGAGACAGAGTGGGAACGAGACAGTTGTAATGAAGTACTGTTCTATTCTGCATAAAATGTTTCATAGCTTGAGTGTAAATAAGTCGTGACTTATATCTATTCACAGAGATTCCGAAAAGGCAGGCTGGAAACAGCAGAACAAGGCTTTCCCCATGTCACGCATTTCTGTGATGGTCAGCTAGATGTGATGATACAAAAACACCAGGTTGCTCTTTGACTTGCCAATGGCCTGTGCAGTGACTTTTGTGGCTCATAACACTAAGTCTGTAGCAGTGTGTAGCTCTTTGAACATCTCTGTATTGTAGACTTGCTTGTCCATTTGTTTGAGGAGTTAAGCTTGGAAATCTTGGAGCACCATCATCGCGTGGAGTGCTGAACCAGTTTGGCCCACCGCTGAGTATGCCTTTTCCAGCTATTGTGGACATTAGTCAACACTGCTTAGAAAGATGAATGGGGCGTGAGTTCCATGCCCTGCTACTCGCTGGGCAGAGATGTGCCACTACCACCTCTTTCAGGGGGTAGTTGGGCATAACTTTTATCTTCCCTGTCTTCCACTTTATTAAGAAGAGTGTAATTGGGGGCCTGGGTAGCTCAGCAAGTATTGACACTGACTACCACCCTTAGAGTCGCAAGTTTTGAATCCAGGATGCGTTGAGTGACTCCAGCCAGGTCTCATAAGCAACCAAATTGGCCCAGTTTCTAGGCAGGGTAAAGTCACATAGGGTAACCTCCTTGTGGTCATGATAAGTGGTTCTTGCTCTCAATGAGGCACATGGTAAGATCATGGAGATTAGCATGAGCCTCCATGGTGTCAGGCACAGTGAGCCATGTGATAAGATGCGAGGATTGTCTCAGAAGCGGAGGCAACTAAGACTTGTCCTTCGCTACCCAGAGGTGAGTAACCGCACCACCACGAGGACCTACTAAGTAGTGGGAATTGGGTGTTCCAAATTGGGAGAAAAGGGGATAAAAAAGAAAGAAAAGAAGAGTGGAATAGAGCTGTGCAAGAGAGCTGAATAGGAGTTCATAGCCAATATTGGAGTTGCCGTTATTGTTGAAAGGTTTCAACTAGATCGTGTGGAAGGACACTCCACAGATGCATCAGCTTAGTAATGCAATATCAAGTGTACTGAGTCATAAGGGAACCATATAGGATTGCATCAAAGTAAATTATATTCATCTGTGGCAAGTCATAAAATTGAGTTTTCCCTGCAATCGTCTAGTATCAATTGAGAAAGTATTGAAAGATTGTAAAACATAAATACTGCTCACAGAACATAACACTGAGTTTGTGGGTGTGAAGTGATGTATTTCAGCAGTCACCAGATATTTCTTAAAGGGGTCATATCATGAGAAAAAAAAATGGCCTTGATTAAAAGGTTTTGATGTATTATGAAAACATATTGTAACTTTCAGAACTCAAAACTTGATCCCCAGTCCATTTAAACTAAAAAAACAAAACAATTATTACAGTTCTAAAATCACTGGATTTCTGTTTTTCAGAAACTGTAAATATTACTATAATATAGCTGCAAGCAGCAATAATCAGGGCCTGCTATCATTCACTAAGCACAATCCAAAGAGCTCCAGTACAACAGAGGCAGAACAGAGAGGCCAAACACCCAAATATTGGTATCATAGTCCAGAGCATTATCAAAGGTGCCACACAATCGACAAGTATAAAAGGAGCTAAAAAGATACCTTGTTGAGAGTACAAAATTATTGCTGAGTAACATTGTTGGAACAGCTAAGTGGTTTTGAACTGAATCAGGAGTTACGCAGTGAAGAATGGCCAACATTGTAGTTGGTCCGATCTGAAGATTTAATTGTCAACAGATGGTCTACAATTTTGAAAACTACACTTATCGGGTTTCGAAACCTATCCTTTAGGGTGCTAGTCCTGCGATTAACACACTGCACCAGTCTGTTGACATGTCTTAGCAATGGCAAGAGACGTGCCAAGCATCAACACACAAATGCACTGGTTAGCATGCTCATTTATTAGCATGCTAAGCTAACATTTCCTATGGATCACATAGTAAACAAATAGCCTTAAAAATATGCTACACTATTGTTAGCATGCTAACCTATTGGTTAGCCTTACTTGTAGCATGTAAATGGATTGCCAATTTACTTGAGCTAAATAAGTATATTTACTTGACAATTGGTTTCCTCACATTTTTAAGTAAAGTCAACTTATTTAATTTAACAGTGTATAATTGTAGCTTTCTTAGCATATGGCTGGCATGCTAACCATCCTAACCACACATTTTCTTTTGAACTTTAAATGGTGCTGTGTCCAAACATTGGTGGCCATCTTGCGCTATCGTAAATTCAAGGAATGTGCTATAGTAAATATGTTTAGATGTCATAAGTTAGCATTGTGTGAGGAACAGGGTGAATAGAAAGTGTTTATGAATTGAAAATCTGCTGTTTTAATCATGAGTGGTGAATCATAAAATTTTTCTTTTTCATTTTTAAATGTCTCAAAAAGATTTTTAATGTGGTCTCGGGCTTTTGGATGCCACATTAGATTTTAATGATATTCCTCTCTCATTGTTCCCTGGCTTTTGTGACTGAATGTCTGTCCAGGGGAGTTTGTGGTCCACAGAGTCATTTTAATTAACCAGACGTATTTGTAGACAGAGATCAGAGGCCGTCTGGTCCAGACAAAGCTCTGATGTCTTACACACTTAATCTGTCTAGTTTCTACACACTTTTAGCTCTCTAAAATAGAGTGATTGCCCCTAAAGAGTCCAGAAACTGCAGGGCTGTATTGACATGTACTGTACATAATCAGTACTCTTTTTACAACGACATAGAGAAAGAACTTTGTGTGATGCTGCTTCTACACTGGTAGATGTCAGCATGCCATGAACAGAAATATACGTGAACCTCTATGAAAAGGGTCCATTTTGATTTCATGTTGCCTTAAAGATTGATTAACGTAACGGAATATTGGAAACATTTAAAACACTGCAGAACTTTACAATTCTTAACCACTAAACCATTTCTACTTCCCAAAATCACCAATAAGAAAAGTATTCTCATGCATACAGTATATCACTAACCCTGAAATCATTGTTGGAAATGAGTACTGCAAGAATGACAGGTGGATATAAAACCACTCTAGACTCAAAGGGCGGAAGCGAAGGAAAAGTCCGATGTGAACATTCCCACAGGGATTTCTCTGCTTCAGTCCTCTCTTACTCAAATGGATGTTCTTAACAGATGTCACACTGAGGGGCAGCTTTTGAACGATTCAGAGTTGCAGACCTGCTAACATCAATGTCCTTTAACAGCTCGAGTTAAATGTCATGAACGGTGCAAGTTTGATTTTCAATCATAAAAAAGGTGCATTTTCAATCAAATTATTTTCATGGATTAACTCAATGACAAGGATAACAATTTTGTAATCTGAATATTCACTCTTTTTCATTTCGTTTGATTTAATGCTGGGACAAAAAGACAGATGACCTCAAGATTTCTAAAGACATTTTTGAGTCATTTTCAGATGGTTGGAATGATTCAAGTTGAAGCACTTTAAATTAGAATATTGGTAACACTTTACATTAATGGTTTGTAAAGGGGTTCATTAATGACCAATAATTAATATACAGCATCGATATGTGGTTGTAAACACATTAAAAATGGCGACTGTCATGCAACACTTGTCTAATAGTGAGCCAGTTTACCTGGCATGTTATAAATGATTAATAACACATGGACACATATGAAGCATTTAAGGAGTTGCCAACATTAGTTGATTAGCGTGGGTGGTAGTTGCCCAAAAGTTGAGTGGGGGTGTTGGATGTTTAGGTAATTGAGGGGTAGTTCCACCTTTCAATCGTTCTATAATGGTCTATTTTTGCTGCATTGTTATACAAATCATGAATTAGTTCATTTTATGTTTTGATTAATATGTATAGTATGAATAAGTTTATTTATTAAGCATTTATAACACGTAAGTTCAAATTGCTCACTATTTGTCAATTATTGCATGCAAGTTTCCCTTTTTATTCAAGTTGTTATAACTGCATTTCAGTGATTTATACTGCATTTCTAAATGACTTATTAGTCATCAATAGACCCCTTTAAGAACCCTTTATAAATCCTTAACAAAGGAAACATTATTCTTGTTTCTTGTTTATTTGTGAGACATTTTCAAGGCATTGCATTTTTTTGACATGATCATAACCAGTGATTAAAAAATATGCTATTTATATTACCTTTGCTATATTGACTTATATATTGCACAATACGTGTTACCAGAAGAACCACTTTTCTCTTGCAAATAGCATTTTAAGATCTGTTTGAATTGCAGAAAAACAAACAGACCTTAATGGCTGATCGTGAGGTGATGTCTAAGTGACACGGCCTGTCATGTCCCAGACATACTGTGTCTTATTATGGATAATTTTGTGAAAATTTTTCACGAAAAACACATCTTGTAATTTATTTCATTTTATATGCTTGGCTTGGGAAAAAAAGATAAACACGAGATTTAACAACAGCTGGTAACAGGAGTAAATTGTTGGCCAAATAGAGAGAGATTTTTTGAATAAATATTCAATCTTTTTTTATTTTTTTTATTTTTTTCACGCTTATATCACACTTGCATTAGTCTAGAACATCAACACTGCTCACAGGACGAGTGTTGCTCTCATGCACACAATACAAAATGGCAAATAATGGAAGAGAAATAATATAAATAGCAAAGCTTAATCTGATTAATCCAAGCTTAATCAGCATTTACTGTACATTCACTATAACTAAATGTTACAGTTTATGCTAACTAATAGTCAACAGTGATCAAAGCAAAGCTATTTCTGTTTCGTTTGCAAGAAAACTGATGACACAATCAAAAATGTACTTTCATATCCCAAAAACAGATTTATTATTATAAAATGTGCATTGGTGTGAAGGGGCGGCTGATCTTCAGCATGAAGAAAGGGGGTCTTATTGTGGATGTGCATGAGCAGTTGCACTCACTTGGTCCTGCCTGGAGTAAATAGCATTGTTATAACTCTCCCTCTATTCATTGTTGCTGAGAAAGGCATTTCGACCAAATACAATATTAGATTAGTATTTCACTGTTTAAAGATTAGCATAATTAGCATAACTCCTAAACGGGTCAAAAAGACCTAAACTCACAGGAGGGTGAATCAGGCATGTGAGCTCTGCTTTAAACACTTGAAAATATGGTTATTTTGCATTTGTATTTGTACTTACAATTTTATTTTAGCTTTCTTAATTCTTAATTGTTTTTGTCAACAATTGACAAAAACTATAACAATGTAGCTAATTAACTATTACGTTAAGCTATTGTTTGCTAATATTTGCAGAGCTATTTATGTTTATTTTGTTTTTTAATTTCCTACATATTGTATTATTCGTACCTATGTATTATTCTGGACTGTTTCGCACCATAAAAGTCTCAAAACAAAATAGGCAGTTTATGTTTTTTATCTTTTAATTTTTCGTTAATAATGCCGTCCTAATTCCTTGTGCTTCCCTAAAACAGCAAAAACTTAAACTAAAAAACTCATCCAACTCAAGCGCCGCTGAGCTATGAGATAAGGAAAGACAACAATAGACAAAAGTAAAATAATGTCCAAAAGTGCAATCAGTTGCATTTTAATTACAAAATTAACAAATTATTTCTTACTTCATGCGCACTTTCATACACAGTTTTCTGGAAGAAAAAAAAAAAAGGCATGAACCATCCAATGGGGAAAGATGTGCTGTAGTTTCAGTATGGGCCAGTTGGGGGAAGTGTTATCTTTGTTAGCTGAAATCATTTCCTGGACGCTCTCTGTGGCCTTTCGGCTTCTGCTCTTAACAGTGAATAGTGATAATAGCTCCCACAGAGGCCATGATACACTGATGAAGGCATATAGAATTCCAAACACATGGAATCATGCAAACATGCACAGCACATGCCATCAAAACCACTTATAGCCCACATACAAGAGAAAACCATGTTTAAATTCCTCAGTCAGACACACATGTGCATGGATTCTTAAATAGGCTAAAACTAGCCTGCCACATTCCCTGTACAGTGTAATAGTTAACACAATGTGCGTGGCATGCATTTTAAATCCAATTTTCATATGTGTTGGTCAAAACACGATTTAAACACATTGTGAGAATATTGTATTGTTTACATTTACTGTGACCGAAACAATGAGACAGATGCAGCACTGCATGATACGAGCTGCATGAGTGTATTGATTCAAGTCATTTTTCATTTTATCCCCATATAAAGGGTTTGCATCTCAAATGGGCCGCACGTTGAGCATTATTAAGTATTTCAAGCCATTTGTGCCTGAATTCAAATCCAGATGTCATACACACAATATTGCAGGTATCAGTGGTTCTTAATACCCACATTCCAAAATGGACAGGTTTGCCTGACATGCATATATGATCAAAAATGATCATTTCAATGTTTGATTTTTGTTAACTTATGGGTCTCCACTTGGAGTCCAATGTAAAATCTGTTATAACCAATTCCAAAACATGTTTCCTTGCCCAAATATACTCGCATCAATTCAATTTATTCACCGGCATTCAGTGACAGTCAGAAATAACATATGCGCTTTGGACGTTTCACATGTGGTAGTGGATGTGGTGGTCTCTTCACACTCATAAACTCATGTATCGTGCTGTAAAGGCCACAGCTGTGACTTTCTGGGGAACATCTCTCAGGCCAGAATTATTCATGTGTTTATGTAAATTGTTGGCATCTTCTGAATGCTGCAGTTACTTGTGGAAAGAGTATTTGCCAGGGAGAAAAACAAAAAAAAACATTGGGCTGTTCATCATTGCTAGCCTCTTTAGAGCTGAAGAATCATTTGAAATACAGGCATGACGTGGAGGAAGCAGCTAGCACACTCTGCTGCTATATGAAACGCACATTTAGAATATAACTAGATTTCCATCTCCTGAAAGAAATACCGGTGCTTGCAAGGCAGCAGTGTCGATTTAAATAGTGTGACATTTGATTGGCAAAAGACAGTTCAAGGGTAGTCGGATGTTTATTTGATGTTAATGTAATGTCAGCTACTAAGCATTTGTATTGTTCTGAAATCATATATAGATGTTGCCAGTTTTTAACACTAAAATCAGGGCAGTGTCATTAGGGAGCACCACAAATAACAAATATAATACTGCAATGCAAAACACACAATACCATTATATTTCCAACACCCAAATTGTTGTTGTAGTGACCAAATGTGCTTCTGTTAACATTGATTTCTCACAATACCTATATAAGTGATATCTGTCAAGTCTTATGAACATTTTATGTGTGGTATATCGCTTATACGGTCACTGAGTACTTTATTAGGAACACTGTGGTCTTAATAAAGCACACAACGTGGTATTCTGCTGATGTAGCCCATCCGCCTCAATGTTCGCAGTGCTATGCATCCTGAGATGCTATTCTGCTCACTACAATTGTACAGAGTAGTTATCTGAGTTACTGTAGCCTTCCTGTCAGCTCGAACCAATCTGGTCATTCTCCGTTGGCCTCTCTCATCAACAAGGCGTTTACGTCCAAAGAACTGCCACTCGCTAGATGTTTTTTTGGCACCATTCTGCGTAAACTCTAGAGACTGTTGCGCATGAAAATCCAAGGACATTGGCAGTTACAGAAATACTCAAACCAACCCGTCTGGCACCAAAAATCATGCCACTATTGAAGTCACTGAGATCACATTTTTCCCCATTCTGATGGTTGATGTGAATGTAACTGAAGCTCCTGACCTGTATCTGCCTGATTTTAAGCATTGCACTGCTGCCACATGATTGGCTGATTAGATAATCGCATGAATAAGGAGCATATGTGTTCTCATGAAAGTGCTCAGTAGTGTATTTCGCTTATAGCACATTTAATCGTCTCGTCTCAGTGATTTGCAGTTCAATACGTTCAACATCAGGTTAGGGCAGGGCTAATCAACTGGCGGCCCACGGGCCAAATCCGGCCCGCCAATCATCTTTGTCTGGCCCTCTCACTGATTTTTATAAAATTACCTCACCATCTGAAATACCAGAGCGCTCTCTGTGCCAAACTCAGCGTTCCTAGGCGCAATCCTCAGCAATCAGCGGTGAGTTTAACAATACTCAATGGCGCATGCAACAGCATTCAGCCATTGTTAGTTGACCAGACCGGAGCGTGTGTTTAAGCTTTTCTGGTGAAAGTTTAGCTACACTACTGCTTTGCTAAGCATGGATCACAATGTTTAGGTAAGCATTTGATTGCGTCTTTTCCAATCAAATTTATATTTATTAAATGTGTATATAATTTGGTTTTATATAAATTGCTTAGTTGTGTGGAGTGCGGTCAAATCTACAGATGTAAAAAATGATCACGGCAGTTGCAGAATGTTGTCAGCAGCCCAAATGCACATAGGCAACAAAAGAGAAATCATTCAATGAAAATACGCTGAAAAGATTGCTTTTATTGACTATTCTTGAAGTGTCAAACTGACATGTCTCATCTGTTCAGGGTCTGTAGGGCTTGAAAATAAAGTGATAATGTAAAATGGAACCTGCAAATATCCTGATTATATTTGGTGTTGTATACAGCTGTGAGACAGCTCACTCAATTATGAGCAAAATCAACTCAGCTTGCTCTTCTTTAACCAATGATTTTATGCACAATTATCTGGCTATTGTGCTTGCAATGGCTATTATGTGCAAATTCACAATATTTGCAGGCCACATTTTTTACTCAATAAATAGGATGATACTTAAGAGAAATTGGAAGAATAGACATTTTATCATTTTTTTTTTTTTTTTTTTTTTTTTTTTTTTACAAAAAGAAAATGGAATAAAATGCATTCTCAGGCAAACATCATACTTCTATAAGACCATAGTTTTATGGGTTGATATTGGGATTCAGCAGATCTAAATGTTGCTCCTCAGTTTTCATAATTTGTAAACAATAGCCCTAAAATGTTAAAATGATTATTATGTTTTGTTTTGTTCTTGTAATTTTTGCATTTTTTTTAAAGGAAACTTGATAACAGACGCCGCTCGGCCACGATAACGGACATTGCTTGGCCACGCCCACATCACCCCATACCCCCATCGCCCGACTCAGGCCTGGGGGCCATGCGGCCTGTCACTCAAAATGTGCCTATGGTGGGTAAAGGACCATCTGAAAGGTCCACAAATGGTGCTAAAACTGTGGAATTTTTTTTTTATATAAATGTTTAATAAGATCAAATAATGTATGAATACACTCACTGAGTCATAAAGACAAGTACAGGTGAAGGAAACCAAAAAAACAACTGAAAAATACATATAAACCAACCAAAATGTATACATAAATAAGATAAAGAAGACAAATAATCGAAAAAATAAAAACAAATATATTTTTAACACATAAAATATGTATTTTTTTATAAGTCAGGTGTCAAGAAAGTTCTACTTTTAGCATATAAAAAAAAGGGTATAAATGTTTTGTCAGACCAGTAGCGCAGCCAGATAACTCAACCCCTTCCTCTGTACGGCAAGCCGCATGCGCTGACTGTACGAAGTGTCCAACATTCCACGCTCAAATTTGACAGTTGAAAATGCGTTTTTTTTTTTTTAAATATATATATATATATATATATATATATATATATATATATATATATATATTGAAGTTTAACAATACAAATAGTAAGAACATACAAAAAAGGCATTAATACAGAATACAGCATATTAAACAAACAAAGAGCCAGGGGAGAATCAAATAAATACATTAAAGGTAGAACATAACAGAATGGCTTTAGCAGCCTTCTTATTTTTTGAATCATAGATGGATTTAAGGTACACAGTTGAAAAAGTGTATCATCATCCGGGTACTTAAAGTAATGTAGAGTCAGTTAAACTTTGCTCTTAGTTCTGATTGGCTGTTCACGTATCAAAGGATTATGGGTACTTAATATTTCTCTCACCATCCAGTAGAAGTGTAGTGCATTTTATTACATGCTTTTGTGAGCTATAAGTGTTTTGATTAATCTGGGTTACGTTATTGTAATGAGGTAGACGAATTGCTCTTCTCCAGTCAATGTTTAATAGCCTCACAGGCAAACTCACAGCTTTACAACTTGCAGAAAACATAAACTTTTCCACTGTCTTGCAATTCTTCCGCTGCTATCTCATAACATGTCAACACTAAGCTGACGTGTGTCTCTCTCTCGCTTGACCACGCCCCCGCTGCCACAATTACAGAAATCAAAGCTCTTGTGTATTATTGTATGTCTCCCTTATTTCCGTGTTGGTGATATCAATAAAAGAGATTTTGTAGAATCCCAAAAACTGTGTGCCTCTAATAATGCTTCTTAGCTCTATTTTCGTGGTTAGACAAACAAATTATTTATAATAATTTCCCAACTGATTAGTCTATTCAGGCCACAGTCTCTTGAGTTTATGTGCTCAAAGATGGTTTCTTTTCCAGCTCCGGTCTCATTCAACCTTTTCCCTCCTCTTTTCACCATATCACTGAAAATATATAATAAAAAGCTATATATACTCCCAGCACAGATGCAAAAATACGAATACAATTCAATTATGTCTGAACTTCGTATCAAACTCCCAAAAATATTAAATTCAGTTTTTAAAAGTATCAATAATAAGAATAAATAATGTTATTAGTCATCTTGTCCCGTTTTAAATGTAGTTACCTATTTTCATCATTTATATGCAATGTACATTAACCCTGCCATCCCAGTAAAAGATCAACAGACACCTGAACATTACAGTCAAGGTTGCATTCTTTTATTTTTAAGGATGGTAAAATGACAATAAAAATATATATCTTATTTTGACATTTGAGCCGTGTGCTATAAAAGGGGAGATATAGTTATATATCTGAGTTGGTTTGGCTGCATGAATTGAAAATGAATTCGACTCGAACATTAATTTTGATGGTGTCAGGAGCATGTGAATGAGATAAAATATTAGATAGAGAGAGAGATGACAGAAGTGTCCCTATTTATGAAAGTGTCCATGGTGCGAGCTGTACAGGGAGGGGAGCTGGCTGCTGATGATTTTCTCCACAGACAATGTATTATCACCTGTGATAATGTAGAGACGGAGAATGAAATGACAGTGAATTCACAAGTTATTTATTACCGGTGTAGTCTAGGGCTAGTAGCAGCTCGAATTTCTCACTGAATATGCTGGATTCAGTCACATTATGCCTCATGTCTCAAAGTTGTCAGAATCTTCTTTTACCACAACCAAGATCCTAATTAAGAGTCGGCCATTGTTGATCCCAGAAGTAAGTTAACCCTGCAATGGGCACCCCTGGAAGCAACAACCCCGGAAGTGTGAAAATGGCCTATTGCAGTCAGCTGAATGGAGGCGTGAGAGACGCTGCCTCCCGCTGACACTTTATCCACTGGGTGTTGCTGTTTGACAGAATGACTGCAGAAAGATGAACGGAACGCACTATTGGAGTTCACATTTCGTAGTCTTTTATTTGTTTTATTTATCTACAGTCGTTTATTTTGCTCACCCGACTTTATGAGGAGACATTGCCTCCCTTGCCTATTCTGAGAAATCGCAGCTGAAAAGGTGAAAGTTCATGCTAAGATGATTACTGAAACAATGTTTGGCCCTTGCCAAGTTTTCATCTGGATAATCTGTTCTCTGCAAGCAAGTAGTTAAGGAGCCCTGGGTTAGGGGTTACAAATAAACCCAAACCAAAATGTTTGAGGAATATCAATGCAGCGCTGCCTTGCAAGCACCATTAAAGCCTTTATGTAGAATGAATATAAAGCACATCCACTAAAAAGGTCAGAATCTTTGAAAGAACGGTGCACGGTAGAGTATCATGAAAAGCATTGCTGGACTGAACTTTTCATGGGTAACAGAGAGTTCAAGGGAAGTCAGGGAGCTTTTTATGTTAATGTAATATCAGCTACTGTAAAACAATTATCGCACCTGTTTTTATCACGCTGAATTTATATATAGAGTAGATGACCACTTTTTATCACTCAAATATTCAAAATACACTTGTGAATGAATCAAATTTGAGAAGATGGTTGTATAATATTTAATATATAAATGTTTCCCATTTTCTTGTTAGTTGAACCTCTATTTCTGTGAGGTTATATGGCCGTATGGATAGTGCAGGTTGTGGTCCTGGATGCTGATTGGACAGTAACATTCCAGCTGTGCTAAAATACTAAATATAGTAACAGCAATGATGCAAGACCTGTTCACCAGCTACTGTGTGTTTCACGGCACAGCACATACTAACCTTAGTTTACAGGGACTAAATCTTCCATCTCAATTAATTTTCTTAAAACTTACAACAATTTGTGTCTTTGTATTTCTTGTTATCAAATAACCATTATTAAAGACCAAGTAGGCGCTCTACGCTTCCAACACAATGACATGGGAAGTTGACATGTGGTTTCCGATAGTTCTGGCACCCTAGGATCGCATACTGCCGACTAACTGACAAGCACCATCTCCAATCAGACATTTTTGTATTGGCTGCAGTATGCTTATCTTCTCCTGTGGGGCGTCAAGAAACATGTTGCGTCAAAAGCGTGGGAGTCCCCGGTTTGAATCCCGCATTGAAACCAGGAAGTAATCGTGTATAACCAGTGATGTTTGAGATTCTAAGGTTGCATTTTTCCATCTAATGAAACATTTTTACTCCACTGATGGTTAGGCTTATGTTTGGGGTGTACAGTTTATAAAATAGGCTTTTCTTTCACTGTATTACATTCTGTACACTTCCTTCACAACTAACTATTGGCACCCCTCCATGGATATTTCACCCAGAAAATGGAGCTCACACTTGCCCATGCACCAGAGTTTCCTCTAAGACATTTTGGTGCCTACCAACGTGTCCGGGAGTTATAAAGTTTACCAGACAAATTGGAAAAGAAGCATTTAGTTGTTTATTTTGTGCTGTAACGTGACTATGAATAATATGCACCAAAATAATGGCACAATCAAGTCAAATAAACAATAAAGTTTTCTTAATTATAGCTTTTCCTTTAAAAAAAAACAAAAAACTGTCAGTCATGGAAATAGAGTCTAAAAAACATTCAAAAACAAAACAGAGAACGAATCAAAAAGCTTTTTTTTTATTTTGCAACATATCTTTTCATTTACAAAAAAAATTGATTACATTACAAAATTTCTCACTTTGGCTAATTTCTTCCTCTTTATTTTTTATGACTAATTTCCTCTGATTTGACATAGCACAGAAGCAGATTGCTGCCGATGTGTATTCAAATGTGTACAGCGTTTCTCTACAGTTTGAGATGCACATAAGCCTGGTGTCCTTCTCCTCCAGAAGACGGCAACACAAAGCTGTTTTAATGCGATTCTGAAGTTAGAAGGCTGCTTTTTACACACTGTAATCGTGGATTAGGACTTTGCAAGCTGTCGGGAAAGTTTAAACCTCAGTGGCAGCAAAGCGCTGTCATCACTGGGCTGAAGTCATCAGTGGTGTAACCAAGGGTGGGACTGGGGTGGGCCTGGGCCACCCAAATTAGACCCAGACCCACCCAGAATATTAGAGTACATTCTACATTCAACTATATTTGTAAAATAGTTTTAAAAATACATTAATTCTGATATCTGAAAGTGTGAAAAAATTTAAGTTCTAGCGGGTAGACTAACAGTTGTACATCATCACACCATTAGCTGGTTAATTCCCAGCCAATCACATGTAAGCCGTTGCTTTATAAGTCTGCTCGCAATCTATCACATTGCTGCAACCTCCACCACCCCACCACCACCAGTTGAGTCCCGTCCTGCATGGGGATAGGCTCCTCACCCCTGCCTCCAATCTCCGGCAGGATTTGACGGTTCCGAGTACAACTTCTTCGGACCGCCAGACGGGGCTTACGCCAAAGAGAGTCATTACTTTTCTGTTTTATATTCATCAAATAAATGGCATCTTAAATTTCACTCAAGTCTGTGAGTTTTCCTGATAGAACTGTTTTAATACGCTGCTTCTATGTTGTAAGGAAAATTTGGTTTAAAAAAAATGTGGGCAAAATCTTGCCTTTTTGTATTGAGACCCACCCATAAGTCATTTCCTGGCTTTGACCTTCAGACATCACGCTTGGACTTGCAGAATCAACTAAAGGGGTTGCTGATGCATCGTGTTGATATTTTCACCGGACATTGTGTGAGACCATTTTGTTTTATTGGTCGAACAATTGGACGTTTTAACGGCTAAAGGAAACCCAGCAATACACCCAACAACATTTAAAGATTTGGCCGCTGGGGGGCAGTGTTTCGAATTTCGGTAAGCACAGACAAATTTTAGCTAAAGAAAAATGAACCTACTGTTTCTGATTTAACTGTGAGATTAATCTAATGCTTAAATAATAATAAATGAAAGCAATAAGGTATTAGAGGCCATGCACATGCGAAATTCCTGCTACGAGCGCTTGCTGATTGAATGCATGTAATATGATTCCTTCAGTCACAATACAATAACATTACATGATAATTCATTGAAATAATTTTTCCATTGGATGTTTTCCTGGCCTTTCTGTGACCTTTTACAGAGAGAAACAGAGAGAGAAATTCTGTCAAGCAGACAGTTTTATTTTGTTAATTTTATGACTATAATAAAACTTGTTCCCTTTCCAATTCTTTGTATTTCAACTCCACTATGTCCCCTTAAAGGCAGCATTATAATCTACAACAAAGACGTGTGTGCGCTGTAATTTAATGTATGAGGAACATCGTCTTCCTGAAATTGACACATGCCACAAATTCTCGCAGCAATCTCCGACAGTGATTTCTCTGAATATAATGATGCAGAAATAGATTGTGGCAAGCGATATTAGATTCTCACCCTCACACTTAGAACGTATTGCTCAGCTTTTAAAAGTGGCCGGCTTTCATGTGCACATGACTCGGGGATAATGCGATGTTCTGATGAATTGTACAATATCACATATCCCGTTTGAATACGTGAAGAACCACTTGGGTTTAATACAACAGATTAGACATTAAGAGAATTGGATTTTGCGCCAATATCCCTAACATCTGTATGTAGCCGAGAATACTTGATACATAAATACAGTTGTGCTTAGAGGATTTGTTTACGCTAACACAGACACCATTGCTCGACAATAGAAAAATGAAAGGGATTTCTACCAATGCGGAATCCATCTATGAGTCATTATAGGAATTCACCAGCTGTCAGAAACGACACTAATTACATATTGAATGCTATTTTTCTCTCTCGGGGACATTAACTGATTGAACTGATTGAATTAACATATTGCACAAAACAACGTACTGCATTCCCCATTCCAGTCCAATCCAATATATGCCTGTGAATAAAGGAAAGGCATTTTAATGATCCAGTGTTTTGTGTACCGAAGCCCTTTGAAAATACACTACGCTCATATATTCAGAAAGTGTGCTGTTTTTCATGTTGTCTCTAAAGACAACTTGGCACTTGCTATACATGAATGTTCAGAAAAATCTTCTCTTTTTAATGCTTTAAATGGGTTCTTGTGTTACAAACAGAGATGCAAATTATATTTTGTTCTTAAGCTGAGGCAATTTTGCATAAACAAAGGCTAAGAGTGGTGCATTTTATCCAGTTATCCTGAAAAGGCCCCTTGTGTTCCCTAATCAAGCTGCAATCATCTGTTATGAGATCTTCGGAAGCTCATTTGTGAAACATTTTACAGCGTTATAGAAAACACAACTGGCCTGTTACCCAACGTTACCCAACCAAACACAGCTATTAATTGAATTAAGTCTAAATACTAGAGCTTGATCATTTAATCAAAAGATGTGCTGATCAGATTGTGACTTCATCGGACTGGAGTTTGGAGTTGACTTTTGGCTAAGGGCTACTTTCTAAACTGACTGTTGTTTGTTTTTTTTAAGATTTAGCAATGACTGGGTGCGTGGAGCAAGGTAAGTGCTTTGAGTCTTTCTCAGCACCCAAGTCTCAGGATGCGCTTCTGCCTCCCAACACATTATTACCTGCCCCCCCCCCCCCCCCCCCCCCCGCACCCCGCTGCAAAGCCCCACCCGGTACGTCAAAAACAATCGTCCTGTTAGTGCCCCTCGCATGGAGCTTGGACGTCGCTATCAACCCGTCGCGTTGGCTGGCCAGGACCATCCGACTTGGCTACACGATTCAGTTCGCCGGGCTGCTCGGGTCACTGCTCTCCACTCATATCCCGGCGACTGCAACATGACGGCGGACGCGCTGTTGCGACAGGTCTCGCTCAGCGGAGAGTAGAGGATCCACCCCCAGGTGGTCCAGCTGATTTGGGGCTGCTTCGGCAGGGCACAGATAGATCTCTTTGCCTTCCAATAAAACTCCCAATGGCCCCTCTCGGTACAGACGTGTTGGCACACAGCTGGCCCAGGGGGCTGCGCAAGTACGCATTCCCCCAGTGAGCCTTCTTGCACTTGTGCTGTGCAAGGTCAGGGATGATGAGGAACAGGTCACCTTGGCCCACTCAGACCTGGTTCTCCTTTCTCAGGGACGGGGCACCCTCTGGCGCCGCACCCAGACCTCTGGAACCTCCTTGTCTGGCCGCTGGACAGGACGTGGAAGACTTAAGCGGTCTACCACCTACAGTCGTAGACACGATCAACTGAGCCAGAGCTCCCCCAGGCAGCTTTACGTCCTCAAGTGGCATCTGTTCGCAAATTGGTCCTCTTCCAGATCTGAAGACCCCAGAGATGCGCAGTTCGGTCAGTGCTTCATTCCTGCAGGAGAGGTTGGACGGGAGGCTGTCCCCCTCCACCTCGAAGGTGTATGTTGCTGCTATCGCAGCCCACCACAACGCATTGGACGGCAAGTCCCTTTGTAAGCATGACTTGATTATCAAGTTCCTTAAGAGGCGCCCGGAGATTGAACCCTTCCCGGCCAAGCCTGTTCCCCTCCTGGGATCTCTCAGAGGTCCTCTCAAGCCTTCAGAGACCGCCGTTCGAGCCACTTGATTCAGTCGAGCTCAAAGCCCTCTCCCTGAAGATGGCCCTCCTGCTCGCGCTCACTTCCATCAAGAGGATTGGGGACCAGCAAGCGTTCTCTGTCAGCGACACTTGTCTGTGTCTGTCTGTCTGTCTGTATATCTACCATCTCTCTCTCTCTCTCTCTCTCTCTCTCTCTCTCTCTCTCTCTCTCTCTCTCTCTGTCTGTCTGTCTATTTATTTATTTGTTTGGTCAAATTACTAATATTCTCTTGTTTAACCTTGTGACTGCGAGAAAACTCTAAATGAAAATAAAAGTGTTATGAAATATAAAATGAAAATAATAAAAATGATGTTCAAATATACTTTTTTGTTGCAATCATTAATATTCACTATCATTCCTTTATCTATCCTCTTAAGCTGTCACTTTTAGCAATAAAACACTTGTGGGACATTTGTCAATATGCACTTTTTTTTTGTAAGATTTTGTGATAAATACAAAAACTGAAACAACCTGCTGGACTCTTATGTATTCAACACATGCAATGTATACTGTTAGTAGGTCAGACAATGACAATGACAACATACAGAAATGCCACAGTTACAGAACATTATGTTTTCTGTCGGCTGTATGAATATGTCTCTGGCACTGTCAGTATGATTATGTACTGTCAGAGAGCATGCCAGCTGCCCGGCCAACACAGGGAGATATTTGAATGGCGACATACCTGACATGACAAAAACATGTCATGACTGAAATAGTTTCCAGGTTTATAATTAACCATAGCACTAAGAACAGCGGTAACAGCTCCAGTGATGCGTCTCGGTTAAATACAAACATTCATATAGAAATGTCACAGTGTATGCATGTCACGTACAGTACACCATGTGAGCACATGTAGCTTTTTCTGTTTTGAATGAAAGAGCTTGAACATTATATTTATCTAAGATTGACATATGTGTAGTAAACATATCAATGGAAAGCATAAGGTGGTCTTTTTCTGATGTTTAAATGCGAGATGGAAAATGTGACGTTTGCTGTAAGATATTTGGGCATAATTGTATGGAGTTGATTGGACTGCATTGACAGCTACTCACTTCTGGTTCACATAACCAGATCAAATAAAATGAATTCAAGCACAAATAAGCTAAATGGACCGACTCATGTCATCTCCCTGACATACATAACAAACCTAACCTTGGAAAATCATCTGTGACAATTAAATAGTTCACCCTAAAAGGAAAATTCTGTCATTATACATTCACTCTCATGTCGATCCAAACCGATATTGTTGTTTTCAGTGGATTGTCATGAATTAAATGTTCAGTGCCTTCACATTAATTTAACACAGTAAATGCATATCCCTAAAATGGACATAATAATGGTTTCATTCTGTTTTGTGTGATTTCTGGTGCCATATTTAACTAATTTCAAAGTATTCTATCACAAATGATAAAATGAATACAAAATCTATAATCGTGTAAGCATTATTGAATCTTTTCATTTTGTGTTTCATGAGGCGGGACCCAAAAGGAGATTTCAGAATAAGCTACCACTCTAAAACATGAACAAAGACACTTAAAATCATTCTAAAATGACCATTAAATGAATCCTTTTATTTGTATGCTATAATCCAAGTCTTTAGAAGACACATGATAGCTTTGTGTGAGAAACAGACCCAAATTTAAGTCTTTGTTCAATGATTTTCATCTCCATCCTTCGTTGTGGCCACAACAGTCGAATCCTTGCTGCTGGAAGAGATATTAGGGAGTCCAGCAGGGAGTGTTCACACTGTGGACCGCGTAGGTTCTAATGCCCCAAAATAGTGACAGGGACACTATAGTGTAAAAAGGCACCACCCTTCGGATGAGATGTTAAACTGAGGTCCTGACTCTCTGTGGTCATTAAAAATTCACCCAAATCTCCCCTCCCATTGTCCCTTATCAATCATGGCTTCCTAATAATCCCCATCCATTAATTGGCAATATCACTCTACTCTCTCCTCTCCACCATAGCTGGTGTGTGGTGAGCGTACTGGTGCACAATGGCTGCCGTCACATCATCCAGGTGGATGCTGCACACTGATGCTGGTTTAAGAGTGTTCTCTGTTTACTATGTAAAGCACTTTGAGTGTAGTGTCAGAAAAGCGCTATATAAATGTAATGATCATTCATTCATTCATCCTTGTGGGATTAGCGTCTTATATATGTAGTATATTGTAATGAAAATTATTGTCACTGTATTAATCTGCCTGGAACATTTTTATATTGTTGAGAAGTAATTATCTTTAGGGTTAAGGGATCTATATATATGAAATACTAATATTTTTATAATATAAAGGATTCATAAATATTTTTACATTTCTAAGGCTGTAAATAGATAAAAAATATGTAGTTCCCCGTCTGTCGCTCACTTCGATGTTGTGTCGAAGAAGCGACACTAGGGGTCTCTCTTGAGTGCCGAATATGCCTCTGATCTATGAAAAAAGGCCAATGAGAAGTTGGCAGACAGTATTTGCATACCCCGCCCCCGGACATACAGAAATAAAAGCGGGGAAATAGGTCTAGTTCATTCAGAAATTTTCTTCGGAGCCGATGGTCGTGCACACAGTCAGCTGTGAGTCACACACCCGTTCCTGCTTCTGTTCCTCTGATGCTCTCAGCTGTTGGATCTACGGCGCACTTCAGTGGCTTTTCTCCTTCTCTGCATGGCAGGTCCAGATGGCATACACGGACGTGTCCTGAGGGCCTGCGCTGTCCAGTTAGCAGATGCCTTCACCAACATCTTCAACTTCTCCCTGAGACTAACAGTGATCCATACATGCTTCAAGCAAACCACCATCAACCCTGTTCCCAAAAAAACAACTGTCTCTTTCCTGAATGACTACCGCCCTGTAGCACTGATATCAGTCATCATGAAGTGCTTCGAACGGTTAGTCAAATCTTACATCTGCTCTTCTCTGCCGGACACTCTGGACCCATTCCAATTTGCTTACTGGTCTAACAGATCCACTGATGACGCCATTGCAATGGCCATACACTCTGCCCTGGAACACTTGGAAGGAAGAGATACCTATGTGCGGATGCTGTTCGTTGACTACAGCTCTGCATTTAACACTATCATCCCTACCAAACGTATAGCCAAACTGAAAGAGCTGGGTCTTAACAGTCACTTATGTAACTGGGTCTTAGATTTCCTGACCGGCAGACCTCAGGTGGTTAGAATTGGCAATCATACATCTTCCTCACTCATACTCAACACTGGTGCCCCACAGGGATGTGTACTCAGTCCTCTCTTGTACTCCCTGTTCACTTATGACTGCTCTGCTAAGCATAGCTCCAACATCATCCTCAAATTTGCAGACGACACTACTATTCTAGGACTCATCACTAATGGCGATGAGACATCCTACAGAGATGAGGTTAATGCACTCACAGCATGGTGTGCTGATAACAATCTCTCTCTAAATGTCAGCAAGACCAAGGAGATGATCGTGGACTACAGGAAGTCACAGAGAGAGGGTCACGTTCTAATTCACATCAATGGAGAGATAGTAGAGACAGTTAAGAGCTATAAGTTCCTTGGCATTTATATCTCGGAGGATCTTTCCTGGAGCCTACACTCATAGTGAGAACTGCCCGTCAGCGTCTCTACTTCCTGCGGAGACTAAAAAGGTTTGGCATCTCCTCTAACATCATGTCAAATTTCTACCGCTGCACTATAGAGTGTATTCTTACCGGCTGTATCACTGTATGGTACGGCAACTGTTCTTCTTTGAACCGCAAAGCTCTTCAGCGAGTGGTGAGAACAGCAGAGCTCATCATTGGACATAAACTCTCATCCTTACAGGACGTCTATCAAACTCGCTGCTTGAGGAAGGCTCAGAGCATCATCAAAGACTGCACTCACCCTGCTCATCATCTGTTTGCCACACTGCCATCTGGCAGACGCTTACGATCCATCCGATCACGGACAACTAGATTGAAGAACAGCTTCTATCTTCAAGCCATCAGACTGCTTAACAACCAATTATCCTTTATTTAAAACTGGAATACATGCTGCTCTTATTTCTATTAGATTGTACTTGCACTGTCACTTGCACTGTCACTTAATGCTCTCTCCGTGTCTGTTCTTGTTATTGTCATTATATGTATGAGCCTCGTCAAAAGCATTTCAATGCACAGTTCTCCCAGTGTTAACTATGCAAATGATAAATAAATGCCTCTTGACTCTTGACTCTTGCCCCTGGGCGCTTCGGTAGTGCAGAAAACTTAAAAGAGTTTATTTAAAAGAGTGATTTTCTCTATAAAAGAGTATTTTCCTCTAAAAGACCATTTGCACAGCAGCGTTGAACGTCCTTTCAGGACGCGTCTTTATAAAGATGCCTTTCCGCACCTGTGTAGTTCCTGAATGTGGTAGAGTGCTCTCTGCTTCTGACGGCCACGGGCGTTGTTTCGTGTGTCTGGGCAGCGATCACACCGTGGCAGCATTTGTGGATAGTTCATGTTCTCACTGCGAGAGCATGACCATGGCAACGTTGCGGTCGCGGCGCGCTTTCAATAGGAAGCACGCCACTCCAGCCGCCCCCCCGCATTGTTCCTTCTTCCCACGGGATTGAGGACAATGCGGCTGGCGATGGAGGCGATCTGGGGATGGCAGCGGGTGCAGCTCTGCCGGTTACGCCCCCTTGGACCACCCGCCCCCCAGCACGCTCGTTGACTCCTGTCTGTGCTCGAGACAACAGCGGCTCGCCTCACAGCCAGCCTGCCTATCCTTTAGAGCTCGAGGTGGATGAGCTCAGCGCTGCATCGGAAAGCGTGGCATCTGACGCAGATGACTCCCCTGGGCTGCCGCCCTTGGGCCAGCATAAGGCTGACATGCAGATGACTGACATGCTTTCCCGGGCCGCCGCCTGCGTGGGGCTGGACTGGAACCCTCCGTCCTCCCCACAGCCTTCGCAGTTGGATGACTGGTTCCTGGGGTCTGGGCGCCGCTCACAGCCTTGTTCACGACTGTTCCCCGGCCGGCCGGTTCTGACGAGTCTAGAGGACGCCTCCGTCGGACCACCTCCTCAGTCACTAACCCTGACGGGGGTGTGGAGGTAGGTAAGTGCTTTGAGTCTTTTCTCAGCACCAGAGCCTCGGGACGCGTCCCCGCCCCGCTGCGAAGCCCCGCCGGGTACGTCAAAAATAACCGTCCCCTTGGTGCTCCTAGCCCGGAACTTGGATGCGTGTATTTCACTTCCCATATAAGCGACACTGGGTCCAATTTAAATCACGCCATGCGCTGAGCCATGTACGTGTTCTGCTGACACAGGAGCGGAAAGGTATTTTACGTGCAAAGGCGATCAGCTGTGTCAGACTGCACTCATCCTTCCCTAACTATAAACGTCTCGTTCCCTCCATCAGGGAACGGAGGTTACGTACGTAACCTAGACATTATCTGTTTAACACACTTAGTAGCTCTAGAGGTAAAATTTTTATTTTTTTATTTTTTTTACATTTTATTTGAATTAAAAATGTTCTGATGGGATTACCAACAAAAAAATTAAAGGAAAAGAAAAAGAAAAAAACCTGGACAAGACATTTTTAAAATTAATATTATATATGTAAAACAATTTTTTTTATATAAATGAAATATAGTAATATAATAAAATACAAAAATATAATTATTATATTATTTTGAATTTGCTGAATGTAAAAACAAAACTTTTCTGTGAAAAGTATTTTAGAATGCAGCTTAACCTTCCTATTCTGTTTGGTCATTTTTAACCAAAATACATTTTTCTGAAGTAATACATTTTTTTGTTGTTGAACTGACCAGTACAAGACTTAGTGAATTTTCCTCCACTTGCCATCTGAACACAAAGAAAAAGGGACTTGATTCAATAAGTCTGTGGTCGTTAAAAAAAACCCTGTATTGTTTGCGGTCAAAACAGACCAACCGTTGGAAATGAATGGGAAAGACTAAAAAACATACAATATATACAGTAAATCAGCCACAATGCAGAAAAACACTCACAGAAATGAAGGGGTGAGACTGTAAAACATGCAGAGTGCCCCCCCCCCCCCCCCCTTTTGTGAAAGAAAAAAATCTATAAATCAGCCACAATGTTGAACACACACACACACAAAGAAATAAATGGGTGAGACAAACACAGCCAGAAGGTAGAATGCAGAACATAACACACACAAACACACACACACACACACAGAGAGAGAGAGAGAGAGAGAGAGAGAGAGAACAAAGTCTGAGTCTTCTGTTTTGTACACAAATTACATTTTTACAGTCTCCGTTGCTGTTAATTTCTGTTTAGTACTGTTCATTTTCTTGACATTATTGTTAATTTAATTAAAGTTTTTTTAAGTAAAATTTGATGTTTGAAATAAATGATTGGTAACAAAATTCTTATTTTATATTTTCATTACTACAAAAGCTGACACTTCAAAACAGAAAAATAAAAATGCTAAACTTTGACAAGTAGTAGTAATATCGATAATATCTAAATATATATTACTACATAGTAGATTGACTGCTAAGAGTTCTGCTGTCATTTACTGGCTATTATTGTCATAACATGATTTTCATGTTATTTTTATTTTTTAATTATAAAAGTGAATAAAACACACAGTGGTTGTAGCGCCTTTAGTGTTCATTTCACTTGGAAACGGCAAGGAATTCTTCCTGGAGACACATATAACATGTTGTATACATGTATATAGAGTCATGTTTTCACTATGAGACCAGTGTGGTCTTATTTATTTCAGATTTGCCTGCACCTAAGTAAAACAAAACAAACTGTGATTGGCCACTTTCACGTCAGTCAGACGGCTCCTACCAGGCAGTCCTAACAAGCTGAAAGTGAAACAGTCTGTATGCCGATTATAAAACATCTGGCTCTACAAGACAATGTTGTACCAGGATCTTTAATGCAACTTGTGAATGCACCTTGTGAAGATCCCAAGCTGTATTTATGGCAGGGTTGACGAGGCAAAATAACACCATGTGCATCTAATCACGCTGCTTGCAGTGCTCTAGTTTCATGCCCTTACACCTCTCGTGAGCCTGGACATGGGCTGGATAAGGAAGGGTCGGGCAGGCGGCGGTGGTATAAGAGAAGTGGATCTTCCATCATACAAGGCTTAAGATAGCTGGCTTCAAATATCTGCCTCTGCTGAGACACTTCTCAGGTTGAAATGGAGGAAACTGACAATATTTTAATTCCACTGATTAAACCGGTAAACAAGAAAAACCACAGCTATAATATTCCAGACTGATCTTATTAAGATATTTGATATTTGTATGTAAAATTTAAGTTTTTAGTTTTTGTATGTTTGAACAGATGCTGAAATGTACAATATGATCGTACTGATAGCATCAAAATTGTCTAGGATACGTATGTAACCTCCGTTCCCTGATGGAGGGAACGAAACATTGTATCGAAGAGGCGACACTAGGGGTCTCTCTCGAGCGCCGAATATGCCTTTGATCTATGAAAAAAGGCCAATGAGAAGTTGGCAGACAGTATTTGCATACACCGCCCCCCGGACATATGGGTATAAAAGCGGGGAAATACGTCTAGTTCATTCAGGATTTTTCTGAGGAGCCGTAAATGGTCTGGACACTACAGTGGCTCGGCTCAATGACGTGGCCGGGAGGACACAACGTCTTGTTCACTCCATCAGGGAACGGAGGTTACCCAGTTTCCTATTCTTTCATGGGGAAAAGACCCTGTGGAGACCACACCTGCCCAGGAAGGGGGAGGTAAAGTGGCGAAATACATCACATGGGCCTCTTGGGTCACATGTGGGACAATGGTGCAGTGGTAGATCCAGCCTCAAGGAGGGGGGAGTTGCTACAACATGGCGACCGGAGGGGAGCTGGGACTGCCTAAGGGAGACGCGGGTCCACTCGTAAGGGGAACGTACTGCGGAAAATACACACAGGGGGAGTACAAGCAGGAGTCCTGACCTGTGGAGCACCTGTTTCAGTACAGGGTAGATTAATCCCATGGGAAGAAGGAGCAATGCGGGGGGCGGCAGGAGTGGCGTGCTTTCTATTGAAAGCGAGCCGCGACCGCAAAGTTGCCATGGTCATGCCCTCGCAGTGAGAGCATGAACCATCCACAAACGCTGCCTCAGTGTGATCGCTGCCCAGACACACGAGTGAACGCCTGTGGCCATCTGAAGCAGAGAGCACTCTACCACATCCAGGAACTACACAGGAGCAGAATGGCATCTTTAAGAAGACACATCCTGAAAAGGACGTTCAACGCCGCTGTGTATTGCTCGAATAGAGGAAAATACTCTTTTACAAGAAATATCACTCTTTTAATACTCTTTTAAGCTCTTGCGCTGTCGAAGCGCCCAGGGGCAAGCTACACTGCCGTGCAGGGAAGTAGAAAGCCGCTGTAGTGCACCGTAGATCCAACAGCAGAGAGTGTCAGAGGAACAGGAACGGGTGTGTGACTCGCAGCTCCCTGCAAATACAACCATCGGCTCTGAAGAAAATTTCTGAATGAACTCAACGTATTTCTCCACTTTTATACCCATATGTCCGGGGCGGGGTATGCAAATACTGTCTGCCAACTTCTCATTGGCCTTTTTTTATAGATCAGAGGCATATTCGGCACACAAGAAAGACCCCTAGTGTCGCTTCTTCGGCACAACATCAAAGTGAGCGACAGACGGGGAACCTCTGACACATTGGTTTTGGTCTCCAGGAATTAATCATGTTCACAAACAATGCTGAGTCTGATTTGGAGGATACATTTTCATTCAGAAAATTGCATCTTTACTCCACTGACAGTTAGGTTTAGGTTTTATTAAATTTTTTTGTTCAAAATATCCATTCTGTAGACATTTTACCCAGAAATTGAAGCTCATACAGTACGTGGCCATACGTTTATCAAACACTACCAGTTTCAGCCACTTGGGGGCAGTGATTAGAATTTAGGTTTCAGCTGAACAACTTTCAACATATTGTCAGCGTGATCAGTCTGACCTAGGACCTTGTAAACACTATGATTCCAGGTGGACTGATAAAAATAATGTGTGTATCCTGACTCCCAGATGTTGTGTACAAGTAAGGCAATCTCATTAGAACTTAATATATCAGTCAGCACTTGCCATTTTTGTTTGCAATATGCAACTGTTAGCATGTTATCTGAGGTTGAGGTCGGTGCAAATAGTTAGGCTGCCATGTTGATTTCCTTTTCATGGACCGATTCCCTCAACAGCCTGTTTTGTTTGCATTAACTCCTTCCTTGACTCTTTATTCCATTCATTTTTTAATTTTTTGATTTAATGAAAAGCTTCTCCTGAGCGTGTCAGGACTAATCCCACTTCCTCTGTCTTCACCACCCACCGCAACCCAATGCACCCACCAGTGCACACATCTGAATTACATGAACACCAGAATAAAATCCAGTCTGTGACAGAATTGTGCGCTCACAGTGCACGTGTACAGTAACTAAAGGCAGCGTATATGCTACAGTAGGTATGTGGAGCCAGCTGTTAGAGCCAAGCGGCTGAACACCCACTGCTTTTAATTAGCCGAAATTTGTTTGAATCTACCTGGGGGGTAGGACCATTCATCGGTCAACACTTACTGTAGACATAAAGACAAAAAATACATTCTCTGTCACTTACATTGAAAAATGCATTTAGACGTTATTTGATCTACGGTGAGTATAATAGTAATGCAAAGAAATCCTAATATTTAACTTTGACATGTAACTCATGCATTTTTTTGTGCTACAAACATGAATAATACATGAAACTACATGTTGCAGAAAGGTTTGCTTATTACATTTCCAAGCAATTACATATATGAATTTTGCCTGGACAATAAAATGAGCGAGAGATAGAGAGACAACAAAAACAAATTGAAGGAGGATTGAATATACTGAGCTAAATGCGAATGTTGGGACTTCAATTCCCAGGTTCTGATAAAACAATGTAATAAATGAAAATAAAAGAAACGTTAATATAAGCAACTGCTTAGAAATCACCTAGAACACCCTATCATTGTGGTGGCATGAAAGAAAATATAAACCTCTTGTTTACCTATATCCAGATGTTAGACTGTGTGTTATACAGCCTCAAAATACAGTTCAAAGCAGCAATACCATTACAATATATCTCGCTAATTAGGCTACTACAGTGTTGTTATGGAAATGCAGCATTAAAATCCTGCTTAGCTTGGAAAACACCAGCTAGGCTTGTGAAGACACAACTAAAGGCTACAAACCTTCTACCTCCTATAGGCTTTGGCTGTGATATCTCACTGACTACTTAGAGCAGTAGTACAAGTGTAACCCAATTACCCAGGCTTTACACACCCACCACACTCTTAATTTTAGCCTTTCTTGCACGAGCGAGCTAAGAAGCTCTCACTCTGATGTGCTGTGCGCCTAGCTAACAACCATCGGCTGCAAATGCCTTGAGAGAGCTCATTAAGGACACAAAGCTTCACTATCACTATCACGCATAATTAAAGTCATGTGGATGTAAAAAGCTGCAAAACAGCACAGTACTACACTATTTTTGGCAATTTTACTCAAGCCTAGTGTCCAAACCTGGTGAATTCAAATACTTAGCCAGCATGAGTCCTGCAAGTGATTAAATATATTGGTAATAGATATTAATTGCAGCACACCTGCAGCAAACCTTTGGCAACGATGGACAATTTGCCACAATTTTGCTGCAAAGCTATTGTGAAAATGGTCAGTGGTGAATTTGCGGCATGAGTGGTAGGCTATAATAATGAGTAATCAAGCTCACATAATCAATCCTCCACTGATGATTAGGCTTAGGGTAGGGGTTTGGGCATATAGTTAATAAATTAAGCATTCCCGATGACTGTATTACAGAATTTATAACTAAAAACGACTTGCTTTACAACTTGCTTTTGGAGCAATTTCATTTGGAACTGGAGCCCCAAAACACTTCCCGCTTCAGTCACTAGGGGCAGTAGTTCGTATTTCAGTAAGCACAGACCGATTTTAGCTGAGGAACTACTGTAGTCGAATTCAGAGTGAGACAATGTTGCAGATATTTCTATGTAAGCAGTCCCTTTTGGTACAGGGTTTACCAGCTTAACTTGGTCATGACGGGAGTTAAAATACTGGAAATAGCTGCAGAGGCAATGTAAGTGATAAAACTAGTAAAACTATAAACTGTTTCTACTTGTATAGTAGCGCTCCATTCAAATTTTAACAATTTTTCTGTTGCAATTCCTTGCCCCAATTCTTATCTTTAATTGAAAGTGCAGTACTGTAAAAATGATACATTTTTGCTTTTATAGATTGAGGGACAAGGCGATTGTTTTTTGGCGAAAGTTCCAGAACCCTTGGATCTGACATTTTTGCATTGGTTATACCATGTCTAACTTCCCATGTGGCTCCACCGTTAATGCATTGCATCAGCAGCATGAGAGACCTGGGTTCATATCCACAATCAAACTAGGAAGTAAATCGCATTTTCTTAAAGAGTGACAAGCGGGATTCAGAGGTTGTACTTTTCCCCATAACATTTCATTTTTACACCACTAATGGTTAGGTTAAGGCTTGGGTTTGGGTTGGGGTTGGGGTAGAGTCCATAAAATACACATTCCTCTTCACTGTACCTGCTTCACAACTAGGTAACCTGTTCTGGACATACATGGAGCTCACATGTGCCTATACGCCCTACGACACTTAACGGTTTGGCCACTGGGGGCAGTGTTTGAAATTTCGGTCAGCACATACCGATTTTTGCTGAAGAAAAGTTGACCTACTCTTTCCAATTTCACTGTGAGATCAAGCTGATGCCACAGATGTATAGAGCCGAACACTATCAATAGAGCAGACCAGAAACCAGTTTGCTTAATAAATACCAATACATACTCACATTAAGTATTTTTTTATTTCTTCAAATAACCTCAACTAAAGAACACTTACAGTAAAACCCCCCACAAAAAATCTTGAAGGTGTCACAACAGACCATTAAAGTGGAAAGGAGAACAAGTTCGAGATTTCATGTTTGTAAAATTCAGTCGATGGTCTGGGATGAGGAATCGTCATTCGTGTATATCTGTGATGTATTTTGATTAGGTAATATCATATGTATAAAAGTTACCACTAATCCTTTGCTTTTGTTCTGGGAAATGCATCCCGTGAGAGCCACACCAAGGATTTAACATGTTTGTCTGTAAGTGATGCCCACCAAACTAGAGCTTATTATATCCAGTCACTGCACTCTGACAAGATCATTTGTGTGCGTAAAGATGAGAGAAACGTCTGGATGAAGTCAAATGCATCCAACTAGAAACATCTGTGAGATCACACCTCCGGCCCCCTGGGGAACGGACATAAACACAGATGCCCCATACGATGAAGAAAGAGAAGCCGTCAGGAAAATGAACGATGGAATGGTGAAGGCACGTCCAGAGTGAAATAGGGAATGATGTATCTGGCAGGGTCGCGATTATATGAATTAATGGAGAACAGCTGGAGTGAGCTAGTGCTCTGAAGATGTTGGATGTCAGCGAAAGTAATTTAATACAGGTGTTTTTTTTATTTTTTTTTTATTCCTTTTCTACATATTTCACTGCGGACTACCTCAGTTGTGTCGTTGTGTCTTAATCCTCGCGCGGGAGCTCATAATGTTTCTGACACAGTTTATTTTCCTATCTGAACTATACAGTACCACTTTCATACTGCCCACGTTGTTCTAATCCAACCCAGGAAAAATGTCTTATGTAATCAAATTGACGCATTTCTCAAACTTATATTTCAAATAGAATTTCTAGTTTGTAATGGAAAAAGCAGATTTTTCTGCAAAGCCATAATTTCACATCCAATATATATATATAAATATATAACATATATAAATAAGATACGAATTATCTGCATCTGCATACTGTCAAATACTAGCCTGTCAAAGTATACTCCATCTGACGGTGCACACATACACAGGCGGTTGGCACATGCACTGCTACGAGACGGCGGACAATTTCTATTCAGGAGTTTTGACCCATAAAGTTGTCTTTATATTCATTCAGACTCAAGGTAAAAATGCAGGTATCTCCTGAGCTCCTCACTCATGTGTTCTCTGTTGTTGTTTTTATCATCGTCTCCTGTTATTTACTGGCGGTTACGTCTTCTAGCATTTCTTCTGTGGATGGTGGTGGCGTAGTGGCTAGAGCACAGGGCTGCTAATCAGAAGGTTGCTGGTTCGAACCCCACGGCCACCACCATTGTGCCCTTGAGCAAGGCACTTAACTCCAGGTTGCTCCGGGGGGATTGTCCCTGTAATAAGGGCTCTGTAAGTCGCTTTGGATAAAAGCGTCTGCCAAATGCATAAATGTCTTCATTATAGCAATGGCTCAAATGTGAGTATTGCCACCTTGTACTGTAGATAAATAATGTGCAAATAATTCCAGGCACATGCGCATTCTGCATGTTCAAAGGTGCATGGTTAGAAAAATCGGGATGTGTGTGCCCAGTGCTCGATCATGCTGCTTCATTTGCGTCATGCGTTCTGTACATGAACATAGGGTTTAAGTTTGCAATAAGGTTGTCAACTTTTCACTACTCGAGAATTTTGCCGCTTCAATATAGGAAACATTGCCTTCAGTACACCGTCTGACTTTCTGGAAACTTTAGGTAAGATTTAGGCATCTCCCAATACATAAATGAACCGTAATGCTGACATTTAATAACCTACAACTGCTATTGCAGCAAAAGTAATCAGTTTCGACATTACGACAACGCGTAAATGAAGAAGACACACCCATTTTGACAATTTCTTCAGGCATCGCTTATCCTGTGTGAATTGAAAGTAAATATGACAGATGTCTGCAGTAACAATTACCTTACAGACATACACTCACCTAAAGGATTATTAGGAACACCATACTAATACTGTGTTTGACCCCCCTTTCGCCTTCAGAACTGCCTTAATTCTACGTGGCATTGATTCAACAAGGTGCTGACAGCATTCTTTAGAAATGTTGGCCCATATTGATAGGATAGCATCTTGCAGTTGATGGAGATTTGTGGGATGCACATCCAGGGCACGAAGCTCCCGTTCCACCACATCCCAAAGATGCTCTATTGGGTTGAGATCTGGTGACTGTGGGGGCCATTTTAGTACAGTGAACTCATTGTCATGTTCAAGAAACCAATTTGAAATGATTCGAGCTTTGTGACATGGTGCATTATCCTGCTGGAAGTAGCCATCAGAGGATGGGTACATGGTGGCCATAAAGGGATGGACATGGTCAGAAACAATGCTCAGGTAGGCCGTGGCATTTAAACGATGCCCAGTTGGCACTAAGGGGCCTAAAGTGTGCCAAGAAAACATCCCCCACACCATTACACCACCACCACCAGCCAAATTGAACAGGTGTTCCTAATAATCCTTTAGGTGAGTGTATGTCCGGAAAGGTAATCCCATCCGAATAGTGCTATAGAAAGGAAAAGATGCTGTAATCTTTACAACTTCAAACAGGATTCAAACAATGGAGAACCTCTTGTAATTATGACATTACCCCCACATCAACATACAAAACTAATCCCGTCCGAATAGGGGTTGTGTGTCTAAATATTATGAGCCATAATTTAAAAGCCACACGTATCATTCAATGTTCTTGTGTAAGCACTTGCAATGGCAGTTTTAATGGCGCCTGCTTCCCCTCATTTGCCTATTATGTCTATAACCATGGTATGCTAACAATGATGTATTGGCCTTTGTTATGAACCGTAGGCTCTAATTTGAAAATTTGCTTGGAAACATTTGCAGCGGTATCGTGGAACACAACACCTGCATGTTTATACACTTTTTGCAAAGCAACAGCAGCAAAGATCAAGTGTAGGGCATGCAGAAAAGAAACAGGCCTTGGCGTAAATCAACACTCAGCCGTTCTGATGTTAGGTTGCCAATTTTTTTCCGGAGACAAGCCAAAGGAAATAGCTCAATAGCTTTCCGTAATTTGTCGGGGAAACTCAAAAAAACCTCAAGTTATTAGCCAGGACCTCAATGCCAGCCCCAATTTGATGTGACAATGCGCAAACCCTCACGTCTTTCACAGCGTTTCCTGGATGTCATCTCGCCGACCCATTTTTCTGCATAGCTGCTGTCAAACACATTTGAGCTGTGGTGCCACGGCACCAGTGAGGTAAATGGGGGGATGTGTTGGGGAGGAGAGCGCCTCCCATTCTCATGGCTGTCTAGGGCCTAAACAATTCCAGATTTTTATGAGGTGGGATGGAACAAGGTTCATGTTATTTACCAGGCAAGGAAAGAATTTTTCATTTTTCCAGCAGGCCGTGCAGCGGGCCTCTGAAATTCTTTGGCGGTGACCTCCATCTGGATTTCCTCACTGACATCTAACCTCCACCATCTGATCCACATACATCTGCTGAACGGTAAAAGCAGAAGACAAAAGGCTGTGTGGACCTCACCCAGAGCTACATGAATTACTGGGAAAGAAAAGAGCCGCTCTAACTGCATGAATTTTTCCAAGTGTGAAGAAAAAGTCATTTAATACTCAGATACTTTTGATGCATAAGCAGGAGGTGCTAATGCTTTTTTATGAGTTCATACAGCTTGTCCTGACCTACAGTTGCAAAATAATAATACTGTTAAAAAAGTAATCCTCAAAAATCTAGCCCTACTGTTTTACTCTGATGGCTATGGGAACATTTCTTTGTGTGATTTAACACGGTTTAGCAGTGTACAGTTGAGATGTGTCTGCCAATGCTGCTATTAGTATAATCACTGTTGTGCTAGTTCCATGTACAATTTGGGGGAATAAAAACACTCTGGGAAGTGTTTTTTTTTTTTTTACAACTCATTTACAGTTTACTGACTCATTCATGCATTTAAAACTATTAAGAGAACTACCCTGTGTTGTAGCACTCTTAAAATGGAAACATTTCCCTTCAGTTTTTCTCTCATAACATTTTAAAGATATAGTTTTATGGACCATCCGTCTGTCCGTCCGTCTGTCTGTCGATTGGTCAGTCTGTCTGTCTGTGACTTTTTGTTTTGCAGACAGTAATGTATGTATGTATGTCCGTACATACATATAGAACGCAACTGTCTGCATTGCAAAAAGTTATAAATGTTGAGCACCAGGTTTAAGCAGTGAAATATGTGAAAATCTTCATTGTTCAAGTCACTGGATATATAAATAGTAGGGCTGTTAATTGATTTTTTTTTTTTTTTTATCAAATTAATTAATTAAACAATGAATTGAATTAATCACAATTATTTGCATTAATTTGCTGAGAAAACCCCTTAAAAATGTTTTAATTAAATATAAATAAATTAAATACATTTAAATAGTTATCTTTAAATATTGAAAGATTATATATATATATATATAAATATTTTTTTTTAATGATTTATTGATTTTTTTATTTTTTTTACAGATTTTATATATATATATATATATATATATATATATATATATATATATATGTTAGGGCTGTCAATCGATTACAATGTTTAATCAAATTAATTACATGGTGTCCCGATTAATTCATCGCAATTAATCGCATATACAAATATATGCTGAGAAAGCCCCTCATATAACAATAATTCAATATATAATGATGAAATAATTATATATAGTTATCTTTAAATATTTAAAAATTATATATATATATATATATATATATATATATATATATATATATAACAAATATTCAGATAATTACATTCCTGTAGCAGAAGAGTTAATCATTGATAAGACAAAAAGCGGCTTTAGAATACAATGTATTGTTTATTACCATATTACTGATCATAAGTCAATTATTGACACACAGTTCACAGCAATCCATTCCACAAGTGAATTTATCATTCAGTTTGAGATTTATTATGAGGGCTTGTTTAAGGACACGTCAATGTACACCTGCGTCAGACATGCTTGTGTAGCATCTCGGGTGCAATGCATCATAAACATAAAATGTGTAGGTCACTGTGTCAAGTTAAATATAGTTTAATACTTAGAACACATCTTAAGATCCTTTAGTTCGGATTTGCGCTCCATCAAGTGTTTTGAATGCAAGAACGTAACACATGTCTGTGTTGTTCTGTCTGCTGAAGGATGTTTTTCTTTACTGTATAAACTGCCACACAGTTATGAATTGCCACACAGCTGAAGTTTCACTTACTGCCCTCTGGAGTAAACAAGTGGTACAACAAGTGGCATTGCGATTAATTGCGTAAATTTTTTTAGCCTGTTATTTTTAGTCAAATTAATCACACTGAATTAACACATTAAATCGACAGCCCTAATATATATATATATATAGTATCAGAAAATTCAGGGAATTAAAATGCATTACAATACTGTGGCAGTAGGAGCAGGTTTAGAATCCAGTTTATTTTTTATTTGCATATTATTGAACATAAGCCAACCATTGGCGTACAGTTCTCATCAATCCATTTAGAAAACTTGATATCAGTTCTTGACTTGGGCTGTTTTCTTCAAAATGAGTCCTTTTCATCTTCTGTGAAATTGCTTGGGTAAATAATCCAATGTTTTGTCTCAGATGTCCAGAACAAAATACGCAATCCAGCAGAAAAAGCACGATCAACAAATCATTGGTAAAATATGTTCTCAAATATCTATGATAAAATACTATTTTTCATTGCAAACCTGAGGATGTCAGGATGATTTACACATTTTTATTGGATGACGCCTAGAGTTATTCAACAAAAGAGTGTTAAAGCCATACGATATCTTTCTGTGAGGGAGGCCTGAAATTTAAGTCCAACAAAGACATTTTTTACATCCACCTTAGTTCTGCAAGTTAACGAGTTCATGATAAAAGTAGTAATTCTCGATTTGTGAGTGAATCTTTCCTTTGAGCAAGATATTCAATTAATTGGATTGATGAACAAATTATACTTCCATCTGTTCATGGCAACTTTGAAACATTGAAAGCTATACATGCTGTACAGTCCCACAGGTTTGTAATGAGTCAGGGTGAGTAAATGATGAACTGTGCTTTTAAAGACTTGTGGGTGGGTGTGGGTGAAACAGTGATCAGACGTGGCAGATCGTAGCAGTTTGGCTATATGTTGTTTTGTGTATAAGGCCAACTGTGGAGTTGAGAGCAAGGTCTTGAATGAAATTCTGGCAAATACCAGCAGCTAGTGAAGGGACTTGAGCAGAGGTGTAACATGAGTCGATTTAGATGCACTCAAGGGGACGTTTTTTAGAAGCCAATAGTTTGGTAAGTTGAGAGTTTCAGTAGTCTAGTTGTGAATTGTCTAGGGCCTGGATGAGGAGTTGAGTGGAGTAGATGTCGAGGAAAAGCTTTATTTTTCTTATTTTATGGAGCATGAAGCAGCAACTGACAGATATCATAATGCGCTTCGTAAATTCCTGACAGTAAAGTCGTCCTTCACGCGTTCAGCTAAGTGAGTGGATAAATGTGAATCTTCTGCTTTAATCTTCATGTTCTGCACACAATGATGATATTAGATGATAATGTTGATGTGGACAGTTCTGTCCCATCTGAATGAAAGCTTTCTGTAATAAAGTCAAACAGAGTAAATAGTTTGCAACATTGTCACATCTAATGGCATAAATTAATCTAATGAGCATGACAATCTGTTTAGCCTTCCAATTGCAGATGGTGGAATTATTCAGGAAACCTGTATGGAGACAATTATTACTTTTGCCGTTCCATTTAGTGCCATTAGTGGCACAGAAATGACACGTTTCACCTTTAATCTAGAATAAAAGAAAGTATTTAACATTGTGAAAAACGACACCCTTCACCTTTGAACAGCTTCTGAAGTGCATGTCAACAGTTACAGACAGAGGAGGGACTGGCAGGATGTTTGCTGTGCCCTTAGCGAGAGCTGTGGCTCTGGGCAGGATGAATGGGAGCAGCTGGCAGTGCTCACTCATATAAGAGGTGCAGAGCTGCATGAGCGGCCGGCGGTCCACAGGGGAGGGCGCTGAGATTCGTGCTCTGCTGATCCACTCTGACAGTGATGGATACATGCAGAGAGGAGGGCTGATGGCTGATGCTCTCTCTATCCATAAAATGCATACCAGCTTTCCCTCTTTGCTTGCTCTCCAGCCGGACAATTTCTAAAAGGATGGAATGCCGGAGACACATGTCGGAGATTGATCATCACATTCTTCTTTGTGTTTGTGTGTGTGAATGTGTGGGCAGCCAGGCCAGAATCAGCACACAGTCAGCGCTCTTCACACTTTAATCACTGTAAAATTACTATTGTTAAACATCTTCTTAATGGCATTACATCTCTTAAACCTACACAATATTAATAGCCAGCAGGCTATGGTCATTCAAATTGGCCAAATGTGCTTAAAAAATTTAAACTATTAACATATTTACTAATTTTACATTAGACTAATTTGACAAATTAGCATGTTTAACTAACATATTAAACATTTACTGTGTGTGTGTGTGTGTGTGTGTGTATATATATATATATATATATATATATATATATATATATATATATATATATATATATATATATAAAGATTGCAAGATATAAGCTTTTTCAGTAGTGGTCTCAGACCATTGCACCCCACTGCATGTAAAACACAACACAGTTTTAGTTTTTTTTAGCAACATATTTAGCAACATATACTGTATATTGCTTCTTTACTGAAGAAGATGTAAAGCTTGTTTAAACTCAATAACATTTCTGTGCTGCAAAACCCCCCCATCATCTTCCTGCTCCAGTTCCTGCCTCATCCAGTGGTCAGGCACTTTTTCTTGCTAACTAATTAACTGAAGAACGAATGTCCCCTGTGGTAGTAATTAATGACAAATGTATTAGACACTAAAGGGCTGGGAGGCACACATCCAATCTGAACCCCCACTCTCAATTGTTCCAGTTGTTCAGCTGTCAGGTTTGATGATTTAGCGAGACGAGTGTAGGAAAAAGTGTGTTTCTTTGTGAGTGGCCAAAAAACTACTATTTACTTTGTTATTAGCACATACAGTGGCCCCAAATACTTTTTGAACACTAAAGCCACACTTACACATTTATACACAGATATAAGTTAATGTAATTGCACTACTTTAGGTTGTTAACTGTGACTCACCCAGGCTCTAAGCCAACTAGTTGAAATGAAAAATTAATAATACTTATCCATGACATGCAAGTAAAAACGCGAATTATTTGGCAAATATTATGCAAAAATTACTCTTTTTATGCAAGTTGTTATAACAGCATATTAATGATTTATAATGCATTTGTAAATGAATTATTTGTCAGTAATGTTATTAAGCCTTTATAATGTGAGTAAAATGCTCACTATTTGGCAAGGCTTCCATGAAAGTCACCCTTTTTATGCATGTTGTTAAAACAGCATATTAATGATTTATAATGCATTTGTAAATGAATTATTTGTCAGTAATGTTATTAAGCCTTTATAATGTGAGTAAAATGCTCACTATTTGGCAAGGCTTCCATGAAAGTCACCCTTTTTATGCATGTTGTTAAAACAGCATATTAATGATTTATAATGCATTTGTAAATGAATTATTTGTCAGTAATGTTATTAAGCATTTATAACGTAGACAAAATGCTCACTTTTTGGAAAGTATTTAATTAAATTCATCCCTTTGATGTATTATGTTGTAATGGCTTATAATGCAACTGTTATAAATGCATTATTAGTCAATAACGTTATTAAGGATTCATAACTTGTGAGGTAAAATGCTCAATATTTGCCTAGTATGAAATGAAAGTCACCCATTTTATTAATTTGTTATAATGCATATCAGTGATTTATGATGTGTTTTTAAGTAAATTATTAGTCATTATTGTTATTAAGCATTTATAAAATCTGATTTAAAATGTTCACTATTTGGCAATTATAGCATAAAAGTTGCTCTTTTTATGCATGTTGTTATAATGACATAGGCATGATTTATAATGCATTTACAAATGAAATATTAGTCATTATTAATGTTATTAAGCATTTATAACATTAACATAATTTTTGGCAAGTATTGCATGCAAGACACCCTTTTTATTCATGTTGTTATAACTGCATATCAATGTGTTTTTTTATGAATTAGTGATTATTGTATTATGCAGATATTGTTTAAAATGATGAGGTAAAATGCTCAACATTTGCAAGTATAGCATGAAAGTCACCCCTTTTATGCATGTTGTAATAACGACATATCAATGATTTATAATGCATTTGTAAATTAATTATTAGACAGTAATGTTATTAGGCATGTATAAACATGATGTGACATGCTCACCTTTTGTCAAGTATTGCATGAAACTCACTCTTTTTATGCATTTTATTATAACTACATATCAATGTTATATAATGCATCAGTAGATTAATGGTTTGCCATTAATGAACCCTTTTATAGACCCTTAACAAAGGGAACAATAATGTAATGCAGTACAATGCACCATTTCAGCTCAGTCAATGCTCAGTTTAGTGAATTATAGAATGATGTAGACAGTTTGGAGCAGGTTATGACTGAAAAGATGCAGCTTCAATGTGTGCAAGTCATTAACAATGACTTTGACTTGGGCACCATTACAAAAGCAGATGCAGCAGATGGGAATGGTGTGCACCTGAACCCTGGCCACATAACAGAGATTAATGGCATCACCACTGTCTGCTAACACTCTTAGACAGAAGAAGAAATAGGGCAGCAAGGTAGTAAGGTATACTGGGAATAAGAAAGTCACAGAAACCATGGAAGGTTTAAAATCAACAAAATTCCAACTTTTTAGTGTGTCACAGTAAAGTGGGCTTGCTTAATTCAGCAATAGTAGTAATTCAGGTAATCTCTAACCATTACATGGTGCAAGACAGGAGTTTCATCCTTCTACAGGGCAAGCAACAATTGGTGGATAGAGAGATGGAGTAGGGACCCTCTTTATATACTGTCTTAAAGTCGCAATTTGTATTTTAAGCCTGATTTATAATAGCATGCCTATAGCTAATAAACTTTTTTTAATGCTGATATTAGATTTCTGAATGGGAAGATTCTGATGTTGACGTTAAACATGTTCTGATGGTTAAGCACCTATATTCACTGATCATTGTAGAATTTTTTAAAGACTTTTGAGTCCTATTATGTAGCTAATTCATTGAAAGTGCCTGCAGCACATTATAATCGTAAGAATTATGAAGTATGGTATTAAAGGAAATTATTTAATTTAGGGCGTGGTGCATAATAACTCACCAATACTGACTTTTGTCATCTCTAAGATGATAATATTATGACCGAAAATAATCAAGACAAACAAAATCAGGTAGAGATTCGCTTAAATTGGCTAGAGAGAAGATTTTTAAAACAATAAAATAACGCGATACAGGACGTAAGAGCTGGCCATCATCTTCCACCTAATTTCTGCTGGAAGCTTTAATTTTTGAGGGACAGCTATGAAATGTGAACTGCTTGTGCTGAATTAGCCGTATCCAGAGAAAATGACTCATCGTAGAGAGTGATGCAGAACATTAGTCTCCTTGAAGGTTTATTGGCAAAGAGGTCAGAAATGCATGAGCAAGGTAAAATGAAACAAAAAGCGATTAGTCTAATTTAGTCACAGTGAGATTTTTAATATATATATATATTTATTTATATGCATGCAAAGCCGATGCCAAGGCTCTAGTAGTTACATGTCTTATACTTTCCTGGAGACAGAGATAGGGCGAGATCAAATTATCAGAAATACTGCATGACGCTAGGACCGGGAGCTCTTCCAAGAGGAAATGTTGCGCCTTAACTTGAGAAACAATATACTTTAATGTTCAACAGAGGTTGTAAATGAGAACAAGGACTTGTCATAGTGCCATTGAAACTTAAACCTTTTATATAATAAAAGCTGTTACGAAGTCATAACTTTCAGATGGCTGATTAGAGACCTGGAAAAATAATAACTACTTTTATTAAATGTTCAAAATATGACACTAAACGGTCATCTCAAAATTACAAGCACTTTCACCGCCTCTGGTAAATGACGCAACCAAGGCATTATGTTTTTAGTCAACAACAATACATCTGCAACACACTGGGCAAGTGCAAGAATGTTCTTCTTTGAACGGATGCGACGTGAAAGGAACATCATGTGTGATTTTTGGAGTAGCAATTACATATAATCCTAATCCAATCCCAACTGTAATAATTCTAAGATCAAAAAGAAAAATTTCCACTTACTTATATGCAAATAGTATCTGGGATGTGATGTCAAAGGCATAGTATAGGTGATTTTCTTGGCATGACCATTCGCCACACGTTAGCGCTTGTCTAGATTTCAGCATATTGAATCTGAATATAAGTGGCAAAGCACTTGAACCTAACACAGAGATAAGTGATTATGCTGATTTAAAGCTGATTCAGTCTGACTTAAATCCTTAGGCTGTCTAATACTAAGTTTAGGTGACTACTTTGTAGTTTAGCTGAGACTTTCAAATCAATTTATTTCATGTATTACAGGAACAATCCTCTTGGAGCAATTTGGGGTTAGATCAAAGTCCCTTTAAAGGCGAATCAGTCCACTCGGTGGCCACCTTGGGAACACTTGGGCAGCTAGTTTCTATGGACACAAGCTGTATAAAAATACGGTGAATAGGGAAAGGCTGGATTCTCCAAACTGGTTGGTCAAGATTTCAATCAAATGACATGTTAAAAATCAGTAGTAAAACTGGACAGCAATGGTATCATAAATAACACTTCTTCACCTCAGATCATGCTACATTTTTCAGGTTGGTCCGGCACATGCCTCTTGAGTTAACGGACTGGTGATGCGATGATTGGCTGTTTTATGTGTAAGACTGGACATCCGCCAATCCGCATATTAGGTGTTCCAATTTCTCCCATTCATCATTATACAAATGCTTCGTCTCAGGCTAAATAGTTTCTGGTATTTTGTGTGATGATAATACATAGATCAATACTTACAGGGTAACTTTTGGTTACTAGCTCCTGACATAATCAGCCGTTGTACTCATGATTTGCGTGAACGTTAATAAAACGCTTTTGTTGTACCGTATTAATTTCACCAGGATACTGTGGCGAAACGAAGAACGTGGCACGCAAATCTCAGTTTTAAAAAATGCAGTTATAGTAACTTTCTGAGATTATAACATGCAATAACAATAATTGTATGATCCCAACAGATGCAAATCTTATAAACCATTTGGCAAACTTTCAATATGCCTATTAAACTAACACATTTACAATGACAACAGCAGCCATAAAGGAAGAATTTCAGATTGTATGGTGAAGTACAGTGGTAATCTTTTCTTTAAATGTTCTCTTTAAACATTTCAAAATGCCTCCTATGGGCCATCACATTTTTCATCCACTATGACATTGGTGGTTAAGCTACATGGCAGATACTGTGAAAAAGAAAATGATGAGGTGGGAATGGAAAGAAAGGTGGAAACAGTGACCTAAGGGAAAGTGACTGGTAGGAGTTGTAGACAGATTCTTAAAGGTTGTAGAGTCATGGGAATGTTCCTGGAAGTGTTCCTTTGTTGTGTTTCACTGTTGTATCCTCTCTCAAGATCTGGCTTTGATGTAAAATCCTTATTTTACCAGTGAAACAATTCAATGTTTAAAAAGACCCAGCAGCCTCTCAAAAAATGTTACTGTACATCCCAAGGTTTGAGCTGAGAGGAACATCTTTCATCTTTAGAAACACTGAAATACATAGTTTTCTAAGCAGCGTTTCTCTGCTAATTTTTTCACTCTTTACTTCTTAGGCTGGAAACATATTTTGCACAATGCAAAATTAAATGCTTGACTTGGCGTTACAAGTGTGTGGCCTCATGGTGTAAAAGTTAACCTACACTGTTAATGTGATGAGGCAGGCAGGGAATGAGGATCTACATACGGCTTAATTAAACTGAAAAATAAACAAGCTAACTCAGAATAAAAGGAAAACCAAAACACGGGGAGCTTAGCACACAGCATAGACAAAACATGGAAAAACTGACAAAGGAAATAGGGAAAACAAGGAACACCTGGGGAAACAATCAGGGAATGAGAAACAATCAGGGAGAATCAATCAAGGAATAAAACTATAAGGACTACAAAACTAACACAGGAAACAGGAAACTAAACAAGAATTCCAACATAAAAGCACAAAAACAAAAGACAACAGGGAATATGACAGTTAAAAGGAGGTACTATATTGCAAGGGGACGCAAAAGAAAAAATGTAATTTATTTTCACATACATTTGCCAGGGTAATATATAAACCAATTAATCTTTTGCTCTTCTTCTTGGCTGCTTTCTCCATATGGTGTCTACTCATTGCACTCATGTACAGGATGAGGTTCTCATGTGTGCGCAAGATTCGATTGGGTAAGATACTGTAATAGAACAGTGATATATATATATATATATATATATATATATATATATATATATATATAGTTTGCAGTAAATTCAAAATGTAATTTTCATTCCTCTGTAACACGCCTGCCATGGATGTTCATATTCTCCCGGTTGAACAGTTTACTAGTAGCCACGCCCCCAAACTCACACTATAGGTTTAGATAGAAACGGATAGGTGGAGCTGAGCGAGCCGCTCAAAATATAAACATGGTACACTGGGAGGCACAATATTTACACATAAACCCATGAATGACTTATAGTTGTCAATGAACAATAAACTGTGATATTAGATTGTATTTTCACATAATTTTTTTTACATACTTCACCTTGAACAAATGAGCCGGTTCTTTTTGGTGAAACATACCAAAATGCGTGACCACTGGAGTGTGGTACACAAATTACTCTTATGAATGGACTCTTTATAATCAAAAACATACATCAGTGTGAGAGGTTACTTCAATGAATCTTATTGACATGCAAGTTATAACTTTGTTATGTCCATCTCAAAATGAAATAAGATCTCTTACTGTGTTCTGTAATGTTGTCCTTCAGGCTTGTGAGACTTCAATGAGGCATTGCGGTTACTAACTGGTTGTTCATATGACAATGTGCAGTTAAAGATGCACATGTGTTTTGTTGTAATCAATATTAATTTAATAAAAGAAAAAAATAACAAATGGTGTTTGTGGCACGGTGGAGGGTGGGACCGGGGCGTGATTACGCACGCCCGGTCCCGTATTAGGCTAATTAAGCTGTCAAGAGGGATAAAGGCCACTCGCGGACGGCGATGCAAGACAGAGAGAGAGCTACGGCGTATCAGAGAACCGGCGAGTAAGTTGTTTTTTTTTATTAATCTCTCTCTCCTCTCTCTCGCTGCAGCTCTGCGTTTGCCTTTTCCCTCTTTTTTAGATTATGGTGTTTGTGGGAGGGGAGGTACTGCCCAGTGCAGGAACCCTCCCCCCCATTTTTAATTGTTGTTTTTTGTTGTTTCCCTCCCCTTGCCCCCTCCCTCGTCCAGGTTGATGGGGATGACCTGCCGGCAGACCACGCGGGAGGCCCCCCAGGGGATGTACGTCAGGCCGGGGGTCCCCAGCCTGAAAGAACGGGGGAGGAATGTGGCACGGTGGAGGGCGGGACCAGGACGTGATTACGCACGCCCGGTCCCGTATTAGGCTAATTAAGCCGTCAAGAGGGATCAAGGCCACTTGCGGACGGCGATGCAAGAGAGAGAGAGATCGTTCACGGACATGTCCGTTATTTTATGTGTTTGTATTTTGAGTTCCTCATTAAACCTTTAAGTTATATGTCAAGCCGGTTTCTCGCCTCTTCCTTGCCCGTGACCTTGATCTGTTTTACAGTGTTGTCACGTCATGAAAGCAGAATAAGCGACAAGCCGCTTGAGGTGAGGCATTTTCTCCATTGCACACTGATCCATTGCGAAGTCCATTGTTTTGTCAATCAATCAATGTGAACCTGCCCACCATGGCACTCTGCCTCCTCACCGCCTCTTGAGGCCAGGGGAGTGTGGTTTACACATACCGCACAGCTATCATGCACAAACTGGCTCCTGTCTACACCCCCCCTTAAATCTCACTCCCATCCGGGTCACGGCTCCACTGTAAAGGGAACTGCTCGACCCGCTTGGAGCAAGATTCGAACTGGTGTCCGCTGGCGTGCTAATGAGGAGTCTAAAGGCTCCAGCCTCTAGCGTCAGTCGCTAGTGTGCTTCTTGATTCCAGGGGAGTGAGATTTACACATACCACACAGCTATCCCGCACAAGCTGGCTCCCATCTACACACTCCCAAAAATCTCACTCCCATCTGGGTCATGGCACCACTGTAAAGGGACCTGTTCGACCCGCTTGGAGCGAGATTCGATCCAGCGTCGCTAGTGCGCCTCTTAAGGCCAGGGGAGTGAGGTTTACACATACCGCACAGTTATCATGTACCAGCTGGCAAACACAGAGTTTATGTGCATCCGCATAATGCTTTAAGCCAGAGCTGTATTGCTGGCCCACTATACCTGAAATCACACAAACAAAGGGTTGTATTGTACGTATGGATATAAAGGTTTCTAAGAAGCCGCCACTTCAATAGGACAGAAGTATGTATTCAGTGAGCATTCAATACAGAGCTCAGAATAAAGGAATGTGACAGAATATTATCAATTTTATTTATCTTACCAAGGCAGGAGTTCTCATTGATACAGGAATAAAACACACAATCCACTGTCTTGGTCCGATGTTTGTGAAAAGTTTTTGTGTTGGTAAGATTACAATGCTTATTTTTTTAACACTAATTCTGGGTTTGCATAGAGGCTGACAGGCCATGCTTGGAGTGGGTGTGTGATATGTATCAGATTTCTTCAATAACTAGTGCAATAAAGTCCAGATGCTCTGCTGGCCTCTCTGGACTCGTGCAAAGATTTGGCTGCTCAACATCAAGTTCTTACAATGTTTTTCTTGCCATTGAAGATTTAAGATATTCTGTGGTCAGTTTTCGCATAGAAGCTTCAAAAATATTAAAACAGTTTGTATTACTTTTTCTTATATATTTTTTAAACACATATAATTTATTAAAGCAATAAGCCACCACATTAGATGTTTTACATTATTTTTGCAGTTGGTAAGGACCTATATACAGTAATTGTGGTAAAAGTGTAAAATTTAGAGTTGCAACTATCTATTTTATGAACATATTTAAGCAAATGTGAAGTTACTTTATATGTGTAATGCATTGAATTCTTCTAGCATTCTTATCCTTTACAAAAGATGTGTTGATTGCAATGATAAAACTATGAATTCTGAAGCAAAAGCCACAAAAATGCCATGTTGTTTAGCAAGAAATGACTACACAGCCTTAATAAAATGAGGGGAAAAATGCCTAGTGAATGCTTCAGTGGAGTGGATTGTGAATAAATCGATAAACATACTTGCAACGGCTGAAGAGCTAATGACAGAATTGAAGACTCAATGCATGGAGAGCACCTCTGTCAACAGCGCACAACACCTGTTGCCAAGTAACGTCTGCCAATCTCAGCTGCCTTATCTTGAGGAAGGGAGCAAATGACTCTCAAGGTCAGGAACAAAAACGTTAGTCGCTGTAAACACAACATCTTCATACAAATAGGACAGCTGTTTGCATATGAAGGGCTTATATTTCTATACAGTGTGAAATATGAAAAATGAGAAAAATAAAAATAAGAAAATATGATTGCAGGCTTAGGCAAAATAGGTAGTAAATACATGACAACCTTGTTTCAAAAGCGGCCTGCAATAGAGTTTAGGTGCATAAGTGGAAGAGATCTACAATCTGAAAGAACAATGGGATAATACATTATGATAGCATTAATACACTGATCAGCTACTACATTAAAACCACCAACAGGTGAAGTGAATAATATTTATTTTCTCATTACAATGGCATCTGTCAAGGGGTGGGATAGGTTTCCCAGGGTTCAGAAAGAGGAGGATTTAATTTGCAGGGTAAACCACGGTTTATTGGGAAACAAACAAGCATGAGCCGGACAGGATAAGGTCCACAGGCAATAACGGTCTCAGAAAGTGTAGACTAGGTCCAGGGAACGGTAACTCCCAGCCAAGAGCAGTCCGCACAAGAGGTCACACACATGGTGAACGAACACAAACACCACACGCCGAAGCGCGCAGGCGGATAAACAGGACAGCCATGCGCTCCAGACGAACAACGACATAGACACAAACACAACTATGGTGATCAAACAGGCGTCCTGACAATGATAGGCAGCAAGTATGAACAGTCAGTTCTTGAATTTCCTGTGTTGGAAGCAGGACAAATGGGCAAGCATAAGGATCTGAGCGATTTGGCAAGAGCCAAATTGTGATGGCTAGACGACTGGGTCAGAGTATCTCCAAAACGGCAGGTCTTGTGGGGTGTACCCAGTATGCAGTTGTTAGTACCTACCAAAAGTGGTCCACGGAATGACAACCGGTTGGCTAGAGGGTCTTGGCCACTCAAGGCTCATTGATGCACGTGGCGAGTGAAGGCCAGCCCATCTGGTCCGATCCCACCGAAGAGCTACTGTAGCACAAATTGCTGAAAAACTTAATGCTGGCCATGATAGAAAGGTGTCAGAACACACAGTGCATCACAGCTTGCTGCATATGGGGCTGCGTAGCCCTGCAAAACCTGTCCGCCACAGAAACACCTACAATGGGCTCGTGAGTGTCAGACCTGGACCACGAAACAATGGAAGAATTTGGCCTGGTCTGATGAATCACATTTTCTTTTAGATCATGTGGACAGCCGGGTGCATGTGCATCATTTACCTGAGGAAGAGATGGCAGCAGGATGCATCATGGGAAGAAGGCAGACCGGCGGAGGCAGTGTGATGCTTTGGGCATTATTTTACTGCGAAACTTTGGGTCCTGGCATTCATGTGGATGTTACTTTGACACATACCATCTACCTAAAGATTGTTACAGACCACGTGCACCCCTTCATGGCAACGGTATTCCCTGATGGCAGTGCCCTCTTTCAGCAGGATAATGTGCCCTGCCACACTGCAAAAATGGTTCAGGAATGGTTTGAGGAACACGACAAAGAGTTCAAGGTGTCAAGTGTCAAGTGGTTTTTATTGTTGTTTCAACCATATACAGTTAGTATAGTACACAGCGAAATGAGACAACGTTCCTCCAGGACCATGGTGCTACATAAAACAACATAGGACAAACACAGAACCACATGAGACTACACAGACTAAATAAAATACCTATATAAAGTGCACGTGCAAATGTGTGCAAAAAGTATGGGACAGTACAATAAATTACTAACAATTAGCAGGACAATAGGCACAGTGAGAGACAGTGCAGCGTCGACCAGTACACAGTAGTGCAAAAAGATGACAGTTTCTAAAAATGCCAAATGTAAACATAACATACTATGAGATAGTGTTCTTTGCACATAGCAGTTATTGAGGTAGCAGACAGTTCTAAAGTGACAGTAATTAAAGAGCAACTCAGGACGTGTGTGTGTGTGTGTCAAACAAGTCTCTGAGCATTGAGGAGTCTGATGGCTTGTGGGAAGAAGCTGTTACACAGTCTGGCCGTGAGGGCCCGAATGCTTCGGTACCTCTTGCCCCCCTGGGGGCCCCAGTGCTCAGTGTGGTGGTGGTGAAGATGCTGTTCCCGATCCGGACTGACTGAGGTCTCCCAGTCAGGAAGTCCAGGATCCAGTTGCAGAGGGAGGTGTCCAGGCCCAGCAGGTTCAGCTTTCCAATCAGGTGCTGGGGAATGATTGTGTTGAATGCTGAGCTGAAGTCTATGAACAGCATTTGAACGTATGTGTCCTTTTTATATAGGTGGGTGAGGGCCAGATGGAGGGTGGTGGGGATGGCGTCGTCTATTGAGTGGTTTGGATGTTACGCAAACCACATTGGGTCTAGTGAGGGCGACAGCTGGGTCTTAATGTGCCTCATGACGAGCCTCTCGAAGCACTTCATGATGATGTGTGTGAGTGTGACGGAATGGTAGTCATTGAGGCAGGACACTGAAGACTTCTTTGGCATGGGGACGATGGTGGTGGCCATGAAGCACATTGGAACGACGCGCTGCTCAGAGAGATGTTGAAGATGTCGGTAAGAACATCTGCCAGCTGGTCTGCACATCCTCGGAGCACTCTGCTACTAATGTTGTCTGGTCCAGCAGCCTTCCACGGGTTGACTCTACGTAGAGTTTTCCTCACATCAGCACATCGTTGGGAGGAGGGATGGTCTTCCCTGCCACCACATCGTTCTGTGCTTCAAACCTAGCGTAGAAGTCATTTAGCACATCTGGAAGAGAGGCATCTTTATCACAGGCAACTGATGTTGTCCTGTTGTTGGCGATGGCCTGGATGCACTGCCACATGCGAAGTGACTGTGGATTCTCTGGGCGTGTGCGCGCTTTGCCTCTCTGATGGCCCGGGACAGTTGGCCCTTCGCTGTTCTTAGGGCTGTCTTGTCGCCTGCTCTGAAGGCGGAGTCTCGGGTCCTCAGCAGCATGCGCACCTCCGCAGTCATCCACAGCTTCTGGTTGGAGCGTGTGGTGTTGGTCTTGGAAAAAGTGACATCATCAATGCACTTGCTGATGTAGCTGGTCACTGATGCCATATGTTGCAGCCTCCCTGAACATGTGTCAGTCAGTACACTCAAAACAGTCCTGAAGAGCAGAGATGACTCCTGCTGGCCACTACTCCTTAGCGTTAGCGCTGGGGGGACTGTAGACTCCGGTTATGATAACAGTGGTGAATTCCCATGGTAAATAAAAAGGTCTGCACCTAACAGTCACAAGCTCCACCAGCGATGAGCAGTAACTAGAGACTAGCATAGAGTTCTTGCAGCATTCTGTGTTGATGTTAACACACAAGCCACCACCGTGAGTCTTACCGCAGAGAGCTGCATTTCTGTCGGCATAAAACGAGGCGAGCCCATTTAGCTGAATGGTGGCGTCTGGAACTCTGTCGCTGAGCCAGTTCACGGTGAAAACAAAGACGCAGCAGTCTCTAAACTCACGCTGCGTAGCCTGCCGGAGTCGGATGTTGTCCAGTTTATTGTCCAGGGAGTAAATATTTGAGAGCAGGATAGACGGGAGTGCCGGCAGGCTAGGGTTTGTTTTTAGCCTAGCATGGACCCCCGCCCTCTTGCCGCGCTTCAGCTTTTATTCACTTGATCTCCAAATTCCCCAGATCTCAATCCGATTGAGCATCTATGCGATGTGCTGGACCAACAAGTCCGATCCACGGACTTACAGACTTAAATTACCTTCTGTTAACGTCTTGGTACCAGATACCACAGGACACCATCAGAGGTCTTGTGGAGTCCATGCCTCGATGGGCCAGAGCTGTTTAGGCAGCATGAGGGGGACCTATGTGATATTTGGCTGGTGGTTTAATGTTGTGGCTGATCGGTGTTTAACTTATAATGGCAGACATTGAAAAGTCATTAAACATTTTCTCTCTTGCAACCCCGATTGAACTGCCTTACTGTCTGTTGCCTACAAAGGGAGCAACATTTTAAGGCAATTTAACTGAATGACTCAACCCTAATCCCTAATCCTAATTTAAAAACTAAAAAAAGAAAGAAAGAAGCATTCCCATCACTGCAAGTGTTTAAACTTAAACTCTTCATTACTCAGTTGAGGAGTTCACACCAGCAATATGTAAATTATACTAATTTATTTTTAACCTACAATTTATTTCTTTGGTTCATAACTTTCAGTTGATTGTCTATTGTTAAGCAAGTAAGACAGTTACATTTATTTCAAACATTTTCTGAATTATGTTTCTGCTAGTATCTGCTAATAATTATAGAATCACTCTTTCTGGTGAGTTACCGCAGAAACTAATCACATTGCAGTAAGTGTTTAAATCAGTGGCGATTTCTCAGGGATGCCAGCATGTCATCTTTTTCCATCCTTGTGTATTTTTAATCTCTTTACACTCAAACTACAAATGAATAGCAAAAAACTAAAAGTTGAACCAATCAGAATTTATTCCTCAATGCTTACATGCAAAGTTTAAAATCTGTTTCACAAATCGCATGCTCCTTAGCCGAAGTAGCACGTGAGTCTGAGCTCCACCCCATCAGGCCTTCAGAATTTCTTCAGAATCCCTCAACAGTGCAAATAAATGAGCAACTAAAGTCAGCTTGTCAGATTCATCAGCCAATCAGATTGATTCATTTGTTCTTGTTGGGTGTGGTCTTTAGGATATGTGTGTGGATGTGTTTTTAAAATGTCAATTGGTAGTATTTGTGGACTACGACATAATGTATGATATGGTGTCTTATTGATTGTGACACTTAATGGCATGAATCACACTGAAGGCTTAGACTTTGCCACTGGGCAAAGTCTAATATTTTTTTATTTTTTTATATTTTTCTAATATTTTTTTATTTATTTATTGATTGTATGAGACTATCTTTGCTGAAATTCTTAGTTTGCCATCTCTATGAAGGAAACATGCGATGCTGCCTTAGGATTTGACAAAAAGAAGCTATCTTCGAAGGTAGCATTTTTAAATGACTTCTCTAACAAACTGCATTTTTATATAATAGTAATTTAATGTATTTTAAGTTTATTATTATTTGTATTTAGCATTGTTTTGTCCCTCCTGTTCATAGCCCACCAGTTGAGACCCACTGTCATAAAATGTTACCAACAATCATAAAGCATTGAGTTTGACTTTAATATGGAAAACATAATGCTATGAATTATTCAATTCCTTTTTTAAATGAAAACTTTATTGAACTCTAGCTTTTATAGGATCTCAGGACAGCAGTCCAGGACCACCGGTCCTCTATCCGAGCCGAGTTGCCACTTTGATTACCTGGCCCACCCACTCAGACGTGGGAAGGGGTGCTTTACTCACAGTGGGTCTCTGGAGTAGCATCAATTTTCAATCACTCTGATTATCTCCATATGCTACTGGCTAAACGCATGTGCTTTTGCATTGCACCCTATTGCTCTGCACTGGAAACAGTGGCATAAGTAAATTAGCTCTGAATAAGTGTTAGTGGGAGATCACCATTAATCCACGACACCCTGCTGTCGGGTGGCTGTGAGCCACCATCACTGCTCTTTCAATTCATCTGCCGAATACGAGGCAGGAAGACCATTGTCAAGCAGCAATTACTCGCAAAGCGTCTTTGATTACAAATTATGTGGAGCAGATTTGTCCAAACCATTTGACATGCCCTTTTTAGCGCCTGCCTTTTACGTGCTACAAGACATAAGATGTAAAGGTTGAATATGTGATTTACTGCCCTGCGTGTGATATTAAATGGTTTCAAGGATTAATTCAACTGAATGAAATTTCCATAAGTGTTTACTCACCCTCATTTTTTTCCAAACCCATGGAAAGCCAAGTGACTTTACACAAGTTTTTCCTTTTCCACATATTCAAAGCCCCATAAAAGGACTAGAAACCCCCACTCGAAGTCTGAATTCTAAGTCTTCTAAAGCCATATAATAGCTTTATGTTAGGAACAGATTGAAAATTAAACTACTGATATCTTGAAGCGGAAGTATGTAACTTTTTCTGTGTTAAAATACTTTCTCTAAACCCAACTTAATATGCAGTGACAACTATAAGTGAGCTATTCATAGGTACATTTTCTCAAAAATGATGAGCACTGTATCTCTATAGCGCGATAAAAACTCTTTGTTTGTTTTAAGTGACCCGTCTATACAAACACAGTTACATTGACTTGACCAATGATGTGAGCTGGGGGTGGGACTATGTCTTTGTATGGCCAATGACAGATGGAGGAGTATTCAAAAAGCTGTTTTGAAAACAAAGTATAATTGTGCAATTCCATTTGGTGGTGCTAGTGGCGCAGAAATAACATACTTCAGCTTTAAAATCCACTCCACTGAAAATTTGAAATACTAAATAAATTAATTAATTAATCAAAATCGTCATTGATGCCAAAATGGCATTGGTTTTAATGTGTCGTAACTAAACACGATGTGCCAGTTTTAGCTGTTTTTAAAATTACGTGTAAGTGGTGATCATTTACAAACTGCTATTATGTCGCTCCAGTTCCAAGGCGAATTGTCCACTGAGTGGTGCTAAAGCGAGTTAAAAAGCAAGTAAAAATGTATAGCATAGTATGATTTTATGAGGCCGGGTTGGTCAGTTAATTTGTGATTGCAGCCACTTTAGGTAATGATTAAACTCTGTGTGACTATATATGCAGTGAGATGATACTATATATTCACCAGTAAAATATGCTTTGTTTCTGAGTATGACTCAGAATGTACAAATGAGCCCTTTGATTATTCAAAACAGCATAACTGTGTCAGTTTAAACAAAGCAACCCTTTGCAGCATTGCCTCTGACTTTGGTATTGATCTGTCTTTAATCTGTGCAGTTTCTTTTTTCTTACTTTAGTTGTTAAGAAGTTCATGAAGTTCCATGACATTACCAGTTCAGGGTTCAATTGAGGAAATAACAGGGAAAAATTAATCTAGTTCATGTTACCTTATGTGAAGGCAGCGTCATGCCCTGCAGCAGAGGTCTTAACCTTCAGTGTTCCTGGCAAGATGTGTGCCTCTAGCCCTTAACTTCACTCTCTCCAGCTTCATTCATAATCATGTGGATAGGGTGAGAGGGAAGTGTAGCTATTTTAGACTTAGATATCTGACTATTGCTGGCTACAATGGCACCATGGCTATGTCCCAATTTGCGTACCTGTACTATGCACTAAAATATGAACGGCTGGTGATAGGGAAGTACTTACTATTATAAGTGAGGTAAGATGTCAAGATTGGGGCATACTGCGTCATAACCTTGTGTTAGCAACTAGCTACATTTATTAGCCTAAAAATGATCATTACTTAACTTTTGGTTTATATGTTTAAAAACCAGCCCATTCTCATTCCCCAAGAGTCCAAATTTGATGCTTGTGCAGAAGCCGTCCGTGTCTGCATGATGACGCCAAAGGTGCCCCCTGGCATCCTCTTATTGATGCGGTAAGAAACCCCATTATTTTCAACGAGAAGACATTGTCGTCATTTATCAGTCTTTGATATATAAGTTTTATTATACTTCTAAAAATATTAGTGTGATATTACAGTCATATATAATATTTTAGATCCCTATTTCTAATATAAAACAAGAAAGAGACACTTTGATATCCATAACTTGATTTATATCGGGGAGACACGCAGGCTTGAGTGAGGTTTAAGATGCCATTTATTTGATGAATGTAAAACAGAAAAGTAATGTCTCTCTTTGGCGGTCCGAGGTAGTTGTACTCGGAACCGTCATATCCTGCCGGAGATAGGAGGCAGGGGCGAGGAGCCTACCCCCGTGCAGGACGGGGCTCAACTGGTGGTGGTGGGGTGGTGGAGGTTGCCGTGTTAGTACACTGAAACAGCAATGTGATAGATTGTGAGCAGACTTATAAAGCAACGGCTTACATGTGATTGGCCTGGAATTACCCAGCTAATGGTGTGATGATGTACAGCTGCTAGTCTTCCCGCTAGAACTACGCTGCGCTCACATATACATTACACTATTTATATTTTTAAGCACCAAACCGCATATTTATGCCCAAACCAAACCAGTTTTCAATAATAGAAAAGATGCAACAAGTAGAGAAAGTACAGTCATTACCATTTATTTCTAAAAATGCACTTTAATAATATTCCAAATCACACATTGGCATTGTGTGAGTAGTAGAGTGAAACTGAAGCTTTTAATGGGTATAAATATTCTCCCTCCGTGAAGGCATCCTGATTCTAGCTGCATGTCTCATTTTAAAAATACACGTCCATCCTAAGTTGAGGCTGTTGTAATCGGTCACAAGACACGCGAGAGCCAATGGTAAATACGTGAACTCGTGACAAACGGTCACAAGACACACTAGAGCAAATGACATAATCGCTCAAATAGTCTCTGACGTAAAACCCGTGTCATTACACTTGAGGCGGCACTTTTTGAATTTGTTAGAACGAAACTTGTGCGGGATGTGTTACGGTGGATGCCGGGTGACTGTGTTCGGTGAATAAAAATTTACATTTAGGTTTGTTCTTCACAAAAAATCATTGTAAGTCTCGGAATACACCCAGAATGAAATGGGCAATACAGCAGTGCAGGAAGTGTACAGACAGATTAAATAGAAAGATAAACAACAGATGAAATATTAACCACTGTGAATAAATGTTGCTGATTTCAAATGAAATTAAAATCACACCCCCAACATATGTCACGTATAATTAAATGATGCAAAAATTCTAATGCCCATCGTGTCAGTCAGTTGACATCAAAGGTTTCTCTTTGAATAAAACGCACCAGAGGGGCCTTTGGTGTCTGTAGATTAACATGCTGGGCTCTTGTTCAAGTGTCAGTCTTTGACGCCTTGAAAGTGAGAATGTGTTGTTAATGACTAATCCCTATTTGTTCCAAATGTTTCTTCAACTGAAAAATGTTAAAGTAAACCTTCACAAACACGTTCTCTTCTGTAGCATGAGGGGTTGTGGGCAGTATAAGCAGAAAAGGCATGCACAAATGCACATTTCAAAAGTGACCTTGGGAAGAACTCTCATCCAGGTGCCAAATGCATACTATTTTCAATGTACTTTTCCTTACATTCAGTATCAGACTGAACATTGACAAATGTACAAATCACTTATGGGTGTTTTTTCAACTTCTGGAACTTTTTCACACTCTCCCTTTTTTTTTCTTAATTGGTCTTCTAACAATGTCCAACAGAGTATACGTGCATCACAGAAGGTATATGTCATTTTTGTCATTTTGTCCTGAAAGTAATGACAATTTCACCACAGTGTCATTTCCAGCACAGCTCAAATTCTGTATTGTGTTTTAGGGTTGGGGCACTCGAGTTTGGAATTGGACACAAATCCAAGTCACGAGTCTTAATGGACTTTTTACTCTGACTTGACTCGGACTCGAGCCTTGGGACTCAAGATTCCAGCCGAGTCCATGACATTTGTGATTCTATGAAAAAAAAAAAAAAAACAGTAATATAATGCATCTCTGTCTGCATGCAGTTGTATTAGCCTCTGAAGTCGTAGACGTAGCCTTCACCGTGCTTAAGCAAATACACGCACACACACACACTCAACAGTCAACCAATACGCTTGAATGTTACTACAGAGACTACTGTATAACATCGACTACTGAGGTGACTGGCACAACGAATATATAAAGATGGGTATGTATGATGAGTATGTAACCAGTGTAATAGAAACTAAAAAAGGCAGTTTCAGACGACACAGGACCTGACAACTGGTCAAATTGCATGTGCCGTTTGTGTATTGCGGTTAAAAACGTAAAATCAAGAAATTCATTGAGTCATCATGTCTCAAAGTTTACTAAAAACAGCATATCGAAATAAAAATACTATTAATATTTAATATCATGTCTTTTTAGGCATATATTATCTACACATGTCTAGGCTTCTGTAGTCTATAATAACTTGAAGAATTAACTGTGTAACTTTATAAATAGTCGAGGGATAAAAGTGTTATTGCTAAAGCGGACAGCAGCTCTAAACAGATAAACAGCACCTATTGATCATCGATTGACTAGTTTCAAAGCATTGACGAGCTGCTTAATATATAATCTTTTACAGCATTTGTCCACCATTCACAACATTCATCCACGCACTATAAAATATTGGGATGTTGTCAGCAGTGAAATGTTTTGTTTATAATTTAATTATAGACTATAAAATAAATGTATTATTCGATGACAGAGTTTGTGTATGAAGCTAAAATTACATGATGAATATAGTTGGTTTTTATTTTAAATGATTATTTTATTTTTATTGTAAACCACCGGGTAATTTATGCATGTCTTTTTTTAGCCTATCTCTGACACTTTTGAAGGACAATTCTGTTAAATTAATGACTAATTAATAAACTGAAATTTTCTTTGGTTAGTATTTAAAGATTTAAGACTTGTTGCAGACGAACACGGCTGCCGCTCAAGCAAATATCAATTATTATTATTTTTTTTATCTTCTGCGGCAGCTGCTGTGAGACACACATGGATGCATCAGGGATTTATGTACATGAGCAGCACGCAGAACTGCCCTGTGTTGTTCGGTTTCCCGCAAATTAACTAGAAAATCATGTCCGTGACAACACGGCCCTATTATTATCAGTGGGATTTTCCATTGTTTTTGGATATAGCATTTGCAGTCAAATCATGAGACGTAACTACTCATTTGTAGTGCTAATTAGTGCAGTGTTCACTCATTTGTATGTACTGTATTTTCCCAAATCAGTCGGCAGATAGAGTAAAAAGATTCAGAAAGAAATCTCAGTATAGACAATTATTTCTTTAGATAGGGATCATTTTAAATAAAACTAAACTAAATTGCCAAATTGAAAATGAACTAGAAATAAAAAATAAATAAAAATTCAAAACATAATAGCCTTGATTGTAATGACTAACACAGCTTTCAAGTTCTTTATTCTATGTTTGAGTGGAGGAGAAAAAGCAACAAATAATTGAAATGTCAACAGAACAATAAGACGTGTGTTGAAGGACAGTTTTGTCTTCATACACCTAAAGCATATGCTTTCATTCAGAAACCACTTTAAAGTCTGTTCAGCAGGATACTAATCATAAAATGGATATGAAAGGCAACAGAGCTGTTTTTGTTACCATTATATTGACAAATTGTTCTTCTTAGTTGTGATGTTTAAAATAAGCTTAAAATATTGATGTTGAGTTTACGGTTATAATTTTAATTCAGATTGTTGAACAGATTCATTCAGACTCAGGAACAGACTCGGCCTGTTATGAACTTGGTCTTGAGTCCAACTTGGCCCCATTTGTTTAAAGACTCGGACTTGACTTGGATTCGACTAAGGTGGACTCGAACCCAACACAGTGAAATTTGTAGCTAAAATCAGTCTATACTTCTTGAAATGTGAAACGCTGCCCTCAGTGGCCAAAGCAATAAGTGTTGTTGGGCATATGGGCACACGAGAGCTCCATTTTCCGGATGTAATGTCCACAGAGGGGCACCAAAAGCGAGTTGTGAGGCGAGTTGTTTCAGTTGTACTGGCTATAATACAGTGAAGAGGAACGCATGTTTTATAAAGTGTTTAAGGGAAAATTACAACCTTTGAATCACGCTTGTCACTTATGTGAATGAGATTACTTTCTGGTTTTGAACCCGGGTCTCCCACGCTGTCTGTTTGCACCACAAGGGAAGGTAAAAACACCAAAGTGATGCCTGATAGGAGATGGATCTTGTCCGTGAGTCGGCATAATGTGGCCGATCATAGTGTTCTGGAACTCTTGGAAATTATTGGAACCAACCATGGTGGAAATGACGCAGATGGAAATGACATTTTCAACGTTTTTAATAAAATAAAATGGCCGACTCCTATGTCTTGCTAAGGCTAGTTTCAAAGCTAATGTTTTATTTAGCCTAATTACATTTAACTAATCATATTTTCAAACCTTTTAAGTAATTTGGCAAAATTACAGCTTGATTAGAAATAAGACATAATAAAATACTAGTGATATTTACCTATTTTTGTTTTCCTCCCCTTTTTCTCATGCCCAATTCCCAATGCGCTCCAAGTCCTCATGCTGGCGTAGTGACTCGCTTCAATCCGCGTCTGAGACCGTCTGTCCACGGCATGGCTTGTTGTGCGTGTTACCATGGAGACCTAGTGCATGTGGAGGCTTCACGCTATTCCCTGCAGAATCCACGCACAACTCACCACGCGCCCCACCAAGAGCGAAAACCACATTATAGTGACCACAAGGAGGTTACCACATGTGACTCTACCCTCCCTAGCAACCGGGCCAATTTGGTTGCTTAAGAGACCTGGCTGGAGTTTCTTTATAGTTGGAGTTTCTAGTATTTTCTTTATACATCTTTTATTTAATTTCAAGTATGCTCTTTATTGACATATATATATATATTATATATATGTATATAATACAGTATTTATATACAGTATATATCATTTTTGAACATTTGATAGAAATATTTTTTACACAGTAAATATTAGTCCAACAAAGTTATTTTTACACCACGCTCTATTGTCTTTTGCTGCTTTTATATTTTTGGGGGGCGTTGATCCAGTTGGTATTCTTAATGTGATGAAGTGATGATCCACACTCAGATAGTGAGGGGAATACACAAAAAAATATTGACATGGCTTATGTCTTCTTTCAGTTTGGGCTTCTTTACGCTCATTGTTGAAAACATATTTTTGTTTGGCCGTTTTTCCAGTTTAGCTCACTTGCAGAGCTGCTTGCTCTGATAGGACCGCAGGGGCCAATAGCAAAGCGTGTCAGGTACTGTGACTGCCATGGCAACCTTAGTGAACTGTTGGAACACCAGGACACATACTGGGTGTATGGTCACCCTACTTGTGAGACAAACCTCAAAAGAAACAGAAAATTCCTATTAAATAGTGTAGCCCTGTGAAATTATTTGTAAAATTCACACACTGACTGTGTGATGTTTATCTCAAACAGAGTGGTTAAAAAGTAGATATGCTGCTGGCATTTTCATATACTTTGAAACATTAAGACTCTATCTGATAAAACGTCAGAAATAAAAACCCTTTGAATAACACCAAAGAAGCTAGGCCATTTTATTTATTCTCCAGCAATCTTCCAGAAATAAATGTCCAAATAAAGCTGATCATTTTGGCATGTGGCCAATCACATAATATTCCAGTCAGACAGATGAGCTCATTTAAGAGTATATATCCTTTTAATGTGGTCTTTCTTTCAAATGCTAAATATGGAGATTAATAAAAGAGCTTTTAATTCTCTGCCGTCTCCAGTATATAGGGAATGTTTTTCCAATAACACATGTGGACAGGGATGAAGCAAAGCGCAGAACCGTTTTTATGGTGTAATGGGAACAGCAGATGTGTACGTCCAGATAGATTTATATAGACTTGAGATTTCAGGGCCAGCAAAGGCTTCTCTGCTGGTGTACCAGGTCTCAGTATTAATAAATAAATATGTATTTTCCCTTAAATGTTTATATATATTTCTAACAACTCTATTGTTTTATCAAGTTTTAGAGTAGGTGCAACAAATAAGTAACACAAAATGACAATTAAATAACATTTTTGTCCTTTCAAAAATATTAATTGACCAATATAGTCCCCCTTCTTTTCAATAACTGGGTTATTTAAGGTTGCAGTTCTGAAATATGGTGGCATTGGAAGATAATGGCTTCCTGGTAGCTTCACGTTTAATTCTTCTCAAGTGTTTTGCAGTTAATTTGCGGCTTTTCTTCTCCATGCATTGTTTGCGCCCCAGTTGACTATTCACAACTAAATGTTTGCTTGTCCGGTGGTTACGTCTCAATAGTTTTGCTATTTCAAGAGTGCTGCATCTGTCTGAAAGCCATTTTACAATATTTGACTTTTCAGAGTCAGTTAAATCTCTTTTTTGGCCACTTGGAGGTAATGAAGATGCCTAATAATTATGCACACCTCGATATAAGGTGTTAGTCACTTTCGCCACACCCTCCCTCATTACACAAATACATACCACCTGAATATGATTGAATCCAAATATGCATTCAATTTCATATGGTTTGGAGTTGGAAAATGTGCATGGAAAAAATGACAAGATCAGAATACCCACTTGCCTAATAATTGGGCACACAGTGTATATCTTTTCTTTTCCACTTTCCACTCCTGACTCTGTCCAATTGATTGTCCATTTGTCAGTGTATTAAATAATAGTGGCAAATGATTTATCCAACAAGAATGTACTCCTCTACAAGCAAAGCGTGAGTCTGAGCTCTGCCACACGATGGTTCAAATGAATAGGAATCTGATTTCAGATTGTCAGACTGAATCTTAAAATATACAGATTTTCTGAGTAATCACTATCTTTATTTGAACAATCCTAATATCAATTCTTAAAATCCCCAAATCAATGTTTAATTTAATCTATGCAAAGTTCAACACCGAGATCATTTCAATGCATGCAGAGTTTAAAAGTTTGGTTTGATTCATTTTGTGCAAAAGACGAGATCCACGCATTTCATTTTGCCATTGAATAATGCCTTTTTAATGCCATAACGTCATGTGTTGATTATAAAGAGCAAAAAATAAACAATTTATTGTAAATCACACATGCGCTACTAAGTTGTTTTTAATCATAAATCTTCACTTTCACTTTCTTTCACATTCACATTCACATTCTTCGTGCATATCACCACATATCGGGCAGGGAGAGGGAGAATTTTATTAAAAGGACTTGAATGTTGATCTGTTTCTCACCATACAGAGCTCAGATATTCTTAAAAAAATCTTAATGTTTTGTTCAGCAGATGAAAGAAAGTCATGCACATCTGGAATGGCATGAGGGTGAGTAAATGATAAGAGCATTTTCAGTTTTGGGTGAGCTATTCCTTTAAAATGCATGGGCCGTTATTTATCTGTTAAACACATTAAAAACTATACTAATATACTATTATATGTTCAAGCCCCTAAGACACAGACACAGCTCTCGAACTAAATCTATGAAAAAAAGCAGCTCCCACATGACTAAAGCAGAATATCCATCCTTCAGGTTGCCAGGGGCCATGCAGGGGTCAACTGTGGGACTATGAGCCAAGTAATATATCCTCATCCCCTTCGTCAGCACCTTTAGTTCGTCCATAGCCCTGAGCTTGCAACAGCTCAACCCATCACCTTTCAAATAAACAGCAGAGATACACTGCAGATCAAACTAATATGATGTCAAACACCCCAAGGCTGAAACTACAGCTGACCCCCCTGACCATGTCATGTACTTCAATAATGTTATAATGAACTCAAACCCTGAAGCTTGAAGTTTTTTGGTATTCATTTTGAAGTCAACATAAAATCAAAATTAAGCTCATTTACTTAAGGGGATAGTTCACCCATGATATCCCACATGAGTATGACTTTCTTTGTTGAGCAGAACACATTTGATGAATAATAGAAAAATATCTCAGCTCAGTAGGTCCTTAAAATACAAGTGAATGGAAATCTGACTTTTGAAGCTCCAAGAATGACAGACAGCATAAATGTCATCCATAATGCAGCGACTCCAGCAGTTAAATGAATGTCTTCTTAAACAACAAGACCACTTTTGGTGCGCATGTGACGTATTTGCATTGGCATTTGAAACACGCAAAAACTGAGGCAAGTGCCAGAAGAGCAGCGCTGTTTACAAGTGAGTAGGTGGAATGCTGTAAAGAAGCTTTGTTGATTTTGGTTTAGACCTGTATTTATCAGTTTTTTTACTCACAATGGTAAGTTTGTGTGCTTATCCTGGATGATGCACCCGAGAGGAGAACGCGAGATTATGTCTGTGACATGCCAACGCAAATACGTCACATGAGAGACTGTGTGATCTCCACTCTCTCGTGAACATGCATAAGATCAAAAGTACATAAATATTGATTTTTTTTCACACCAAAAGCGATCGTATCACTTTAGAAGACATTAATGTAAGTGCTAGAGTCGTATAGGTGATGTTTATGCTGACTGTCTGTGATTATTGGAGCTTCAAACGTCTGATCACCATCCACTCGCATTTAAAGGACCTACTGAGCTATGATATTTTTCTTCAAATTTGTTCTGGTGAAGAAAAAAAATCATACACATCTGGGATATCATGAGCGTGACTAAATGATGAGAGAATTTTCATTTTTGGGTGAACTATCCCGATTCATGCACATTTCTGTTTTTCTTGTGCACAATGCAACATGTTTGACCTCTGATATTTCATGAAAATGTTATAACTAATGTAATAATTCATGTCATTTACCTTCGAAATTACTTTTTTTTGGTTGATGTCGCTAATCCCTTTCACTTGATATTTAGTTTTTTAATTTTCAAGCTAAATTTTCTTGTTTTTTGTTCTTTTGAGCCACATCAAGTGCAGCAAAACCCCCTGATTGGGATTATAATCATCACAGAACTGAACTCTGTTGTATTTGAAAATACTGTAAATCTGAAACAATAAATCAGATTTATATTTGTTTTGCTACGACACATTTATGTGGCCAACTGTAAATGTAATGTGCATAACAATCCGATAAATCAAGACACAGGAAGTGACTGTGTAAATAAGCCAAAAGCTTTCAAATGCTAACTGGGTGCAAACTAACAGATATGTTTAAAACATACAGTACATGATCACATACAGAAATATTAATCTTTGACTCTACATGACATTGAGGTAAAAGCAATCCTGGATCTCACATTATATTAAACTCATTGCAGATTATCCAAATCCAGGACTTTAAACTGCTCTAATTTGACACAGATAATTCAATCCTTGACTAAACTAATCTTCAGCAACCAAACGAACAGGCTTTGAATAAATGGTAAATCATAAACTACATTCAGGTTTTTATGTTGTACTAAATATAGTCATATTGATGCCTATTGATGCCCTACGCAGAGTTCCGCGATCATCAGATTTAGGGGTTGGTGGATGCGAGGCGATAATCTGACGTTGTGTGAGCTTTGAGGTGATCGTCTGTGTTCCGCGACTGCTATCGGGTCTTTGAATAACATATAATGTGTGAGGAAAGGAAGCAGGTGGAGTTTCTGGTGCCCCCCTATGGTTAGATGGTACCACCCTCGGAGTTGGTGCTCTACTCAGACTGCGTAATATGCATTTAGGGAGCGGCGGTACTGAGAGTAGTATTGTAATAAGTTCAGTGTAGGACACGCATTAGGCTTTGATGTTATGAGTGGGCTACATAACTGGCCATAGCTTTTGAAAATTCAATGACAACTAAATTGTATTGCTGTTAAAAAATAATGTAATTTGGCAAGGAATCAGTTTTGTAGGAATCATTTTGCCAGGGAAATGTTTGCTTTTTTTGCAGACTGAGATGAGAAAAGAGATGTTTCAGCTGTACAGTCTGCTATAAAAAGAGGAGGTATATAAACTGTACCCTCCAAATCAAACCCCAAACCTAAACCTAACCATCAGTGGAGAAAAATGTTATGTTAGAGGGAAAAATGCAACCTCTGAATCATTCTCGTCACTGATTATGGGAATGCGTGACACGTTGCACCTTATACATTTGGATGTTCAAATAATCTATTATAAAATCTACTTGGCTCATAAATCGGATGAGGCACGCGTGTGAAGAGACAAATCAACTGAAACTGACTATTTTACCCAAAATGTGTGTTGTGCTTATTTGTGCCATTAGAGGATCGTGTCATTTCCCTCGCGTCACCTGTAGTGAAATCAGTTGTCCAAGTCAAGTGTCCCATGCGAGGAGGAGTGCTATTTGAATGATGCACACTGTAGAGTGTTCCAAATTGCTCTCTTATGAGGCATCTTTCAGTAAGGATGCTGCCAATGAAGACAGCTGCCTAAGTAGGCAGAAGACAGCGAGGCAGCGCACAAAGTTTTGGAACAGACCCCTAGTTTGATTTGCCATATTATTATGCAATTGATGCCTGGAGCATTTTTTGTTGTTGTTGATTTTGTCCTAAAACATTTAGCAAAACAATGAAGAAGGAATTAATGAAGTGATAAAATTTGTTCTGATATCAGCAACAAAATCTCTTTGATGAGTGTTGCCATAGAAACTAATAACTTTCGAGTTCTAAGGATGTAAATAGCTTTGAGTATGTGTTGCCATCTCATAATAACAGTAAGTTGTTTGTTTCTATGGCAACACTTACAACACCAAAATGGCTTTGTTTTTGAAAACAGCCAAATGTTTATCACTTCATTAATGAATTAACCTCTATATTTTCTTGTTAAATGTTTCAGATAAAAAAAATGATTCAGGCATCAATGGCATATTAAAATGGCATATCAAACTGAAATTTGAGTTCACTAATTTCAACTGTTGAGGCCGCTGCCATATTGGTTCTTTTTACATGACGATATGACTGTCAAGTCAGAGCTTTCATAGAATTCAGAGTTTACAACTTGTAATTACGAGTTCTGTGAAGACGTGAATGCTTTGTACAATCTCATAATAATGGTAATTCCGACATGACGTGTACGCACCATTAGTTAATATTGACATATTCAATGCTAGCTACATGAATAACCCAGTTTAATTGGCACAGACATTTAAACATAACTCCAGCACCCTCTTGAGAACAGAGGTTTGTTACCACCAAAGTAACACAAGAATGCAATGGGACTGTCTGCTTGCAATGGTCTAGCCAAGCATTTGCATCTGCATACTAAATTTTTTTTACCTTAGTCATACATCTGAAACAGACAGATGGATGAGTGACTCCCCCTCAAACACATGTACTCTTAAACTTTTTGTCAGTTCTGGAATTTGTGGTATTGTTTATATATTCCTCATATCAATAACACATGTTCCCATTTTCCATCAAAGGAAATCTTTGTCTTCTTCTTTTACAGGCAAATGTGCTTTGTGGCAAACTTGCAACTATTTGTCCATTGATGCCAAAGGTTTGCTGCAGGCTCACCCAAAAGAGCTGCAAACTTCTGACTCAAATGCTCATTTGCATGTGAAAATATGGCTAGTTTCGATTTTTTTGTAAGGGTGGATACCACATATTGTTGCATAAATTGGAGTTTAAAAAAAAGGGGAAAAAATTAGATTTACATGGATCATTAAAAGTGAAATGGGTCATTTCTGCACCACAAACGAAAAAAAAAAAAAATTTTTTTTTAATGTTTTCCAAATATTTTGGTTGGACAAACAGGTAGTCCCACCCTAAACTCACACCATTGTTTGAGCCAAAGTTGCTTTGTCCTGCTCACAGCGCATCCATGAGGGGAATCAGTTGATGCTGCATAAGCACATTGGCATGTTCAGGTGAGAACTGACGCAATAGACCTGGAAGTGCAACATTATTTGTTTACAAGAGAACTCTATTCACAAGCTTCATTGGGTTTGATTTCATTTAAACATGCCAATGCGCTTACGCCACGTGAGACACACATTGGAGAGCGACTGGAAGTAAACAATTACTTTTATAAAATTGATGAGATCACTTTTACAAATATTGTCTGTGCTTTTTGGAGCTTTAAAGTGCTGATTGCATTCACTTGTATTGTATTGACCCACAGAGCAGAGATATTCTTCTAAAAATCTTCATTTATGTTCAGCAGATGAAAGAAAGTCATACACATCTAGGATGGCATGAGGGTGAGTAAATGATGAGAGGATTTTAATTTTTGGGTGAACTAGCCCTTTAAGTTCTACCCATGTGTGCAACTTGTAAACAGCTACTGCAGGTAAAGACTTTATCAAAAAAGTCCCATGTTTTTTGGACATGTATTATTATATTACTGTATATGAATATGGTAATCATATAGCAAACTACCATGGTTTTCTTTGAAGTACACTGAAGCACCACGTAAATACAGAATGGTACATAAATATGGTAACTGTTTCTCAAAGTTCCATGGTATTACCCACAAACTCACACAAATACAATCAAATTGGCCTCGGAACAGAAGCTGTATGCTTTCAGAAGTCTCAGAATATGATGCACAAGTCTCATGGACAACTTCTACGATGTTTGGGTAATTAAGCTTTAAAGTCAGTCAGTATCAAGTGCAAATCAAATTTACTCCAAAATACTGTATGTCACATAACGGAAGTAAAATGGGTCGCAAATGCTGTTCCATGTTGAATTAACTACTTTAAATTATGAGTAGCTTGACAAGCTGCAAATTAGTTTTTGCAACTCTGATTCAATCCTCATCAATATTACAACAAAAAATGCTCTTTGGAGAAGATATTAGTGACAGTGTTTTGAGTTTTGCTGTTTTTAATTATTTTGAAGTGTCAGGAAACTATAATGTAATACTTTAAAGTTTAACCTGAAAGCAGCCTTTACAGCCTTTAAGGGGGGGGGGGGGGAGGGGGGGGTAATTCATAATTCATTGATAATTCACTTAGCCATACGTCACATGGACTTACCAACCGGTGAAGTACCACACATGGAAAGAAGCCCCCGTGGTAGTTCCTACCTGGAAGGAAGGCACAATTTACCATCAGGGAAACCATACCATGGAAAAATACATCATATGGGGCCACCGACAGGGAACCGCCACATATGGAGCACCTATCCCAGTACAGGGGCTGACCTGACAGGGTGTACTCACACGAGTACTGGGCCTGGCATCAAATTCATCCGCTTAATTCGCCTGCCTTAGGGTGCTGGGTGAGGAAAGACATTCCCCTTCTGCTGTCTCCCAAAACAGACAACGAGCTGCTCAGAGTGTCTAAAGCTCTCCGTGCAGCCCAAGTAAACACGGAAAGCACAGACACAGCAACGACAAGGCTGGGTCTACCTCCTCCCATGGCAGTGCTTGCAGGTTTATCACCTGACCCCTAAAAGGGGTAGTGGGAACCTTGGGCACATAGCCCGGCCAGGGTCTCAGGATCACGTGAGAGTATGCTGGACCGTACTCTAGGCACGTATCGCTGACAGAGAACGCCTGTAGGTCGCCAACGCTCATGATGGAAGTGAGCGCAGTTAGGAGGGCCATCTTCAATGAGAGGGCCTTTAGCTGGACTGAGTCCAGGGGCTCAAACGGGGCTCCAGCTCCAGCTCCAGCATTACTCCCTAGTCAAGACTACCCCCATGCAGCTCTTTCAGTGCCTTGGCCTGGTGGACTTGCAGGAGGGCCATGGCATGAAGGGCAGAGGCGGCCTGTCCAGCTGCACTGTAAGCCTTGGCTGTCAGGGACGACGTGAACTTACAGGACTTGGACGGGAGCCTAGGACAGCACAGGTGCACTGCAATCGCCTGCTCCACCTGAGGAACCACCGTGTACCCCCTGGCAGCCCCACCATCGAGGGTAATGAGAGCGGAGGAACTCGGAAGCCGGGTTCAGGCAGTAAAAGGTGCATGACTCGACTGAGTTCTTGATGCACCTCCAGGAAGAATGGAACTGGGGCAGAGCGTGGCTATGAGCGCCGCTCTGAGCCCAGGAACCAGTCATAAGGCTGTGAGGGCACAGGACCGGCTTGATGTTCACGGTGGCCCGGGCAAGCTTTGCATCGGCCTCAGAATGGGTGACCACACCCGATGGTGGGAGCCCAGCCGAGTCCTCCATCTCCGACTGTAACAGTCTCCGATGCTGCGATTGAGACCTCATCCTCCTCCTGAGCCCCGAAGTGTGGCTGCTGAAGTGACCAGGGGCATTCTCTGCACTTTCCTGTGTAAGAGGGGGAGAACCCGCTGTAATGTGCCGTATATCCAACAGCCACTTAAAACTCTAGCTTCACTCTCGTAGTCAGAGTTGAATGTAATGGCAGTGGATTCCTCAACACTGCTCGGCTCTGAAGAAAAAATCTGAATGAGTGGTTGCAAGATGGCTCCTTTTATGCCTGTATGTCTGGGGGAGTGGCATGCAAATTCCACTCGCCAATTCTCATTGGTCTTTTCTCAAAAATTAGAGGTGTTTGGGGCTCCCAAGTATGACCCCTAGTGTCACTACATCAACACAACATCGAGCGAGTGTCAGATAGGGAACTAGAGTTACTGCAAACTTGCAGCCAATTCACAACTCATTTATTTTCACATACAAATGAGCTTTGAAGCAAACTCTTCATTGTCGCTATAGGTTTGCTGCAGGTTCACCACTACCGGTGACGAGCTGCAAACTTATGGCAAAAATTTCTGGTGAATCACAAGCTCATTTGCATTTGAAAAGAATGAGTCATGGCAAATTTGCCACAAACTTGCCGTAAATTGTCAGAAAAGGTTTGCTGCTGGTTCTAGGGTCTGTACAAGGTGCTTGAAGTACTGGTATTTGGCTTTTTTTTATTTAAGACCTTGAAAATAGATTTTGTTTTAACCAAGAGGTGCTTAAAAAGTGCTTGAATTGTATACAACTTTAAATACGTTGAAGGAATCATTAAATAACTTAAATAGCAGAAAAAAACACTATTACAGCCAAACACCACATCCCCCTTCTCCTACTTCTCGCACTCACAGACACCGTTTATGTCATGAATCATTGAGAATAAAGAATGTATTTGATGAATATGTCATTGCATACCTCTTTGTGTGTGTAGTATGCTTCTTATTCAGAACTAGTTCCAAAAAAATACCGGAGGAATTTCATGACTTTCGGTTCCGTTAACGGTTTTTAGTCGGGCATTCTGGTACACACATGGGAGAATTCACTAAGGATGAACTGCACCCGTTAAATATGCTGTTTAATAGCACACACTCTGTGTGCTGATTTAGCGACCCACTAAAGGAATTGTGCAAATCAGCCACACACTCACAATATCTATGCTGAACGCAAATTGCGAATGCAATCCGATTTTCTTGCAGGCCGATTTTGAGCACTATACAGCATTGATTGGGCTTGCTAAAATAGATTGGGGGTGGTTAGTGAACAAGACACTTAGGCATTTACACTGAAATACCACACGCAAAAGTGCCACACAGTGTTTCTGGAAGCGCTATTTAGCTTTGTAGGCCGTTGCTGAATCTACATCAAGAAACACTGTCACTAGTGTAGCACTTTTTTTGAAAAAATGACTCCTGTAAGCCGGTTCTTTGAATAAAAAACATACAGGGCCAGATTAATCACATCCTGCGGGGGCATCAGGTGACAGCAACTGTTTAATTGCCTTTGCAAGCTCACTATACAGTGCAGAACATTGTGTTTTTTTATTTAATGCTCATTAAGTTTTATCTGAATTGTAACTGAATAAATATAAAATGTCTTTTTTTATACGATTTAAAATTATCAAATGAAGAATTTGTCTGATGAATGACATCTCTTGCATAGTCCTTGAAAACAAATAAAAATGTGCTTGAAAAGCCATTGAAAGTCCTTGAATTTCACTTTGAATCATCTGTATGAACCCTGTGGTTCACCACTGCTGGTGAAGAGCTGCAATCTTCTGTCAAACATTTGCAGCAAAATCACAAGCTCATTTGCATGTGAAAATAATGAGTGCCAATTTTGTGCTAGTTTGACAGAATTTAAGATTTTTTTTGTAAGGGAAGGGTTATTTCTCAGTTAAGTTTATTTCTGAAAGTCAATGTCTGTATAGACATATCCTATTGTCTTGACCACGATAAAACATACAGTTACCACACTTTGGCCTCTTGGGATAACATGTCCTATTTGTTGGGCATGTTGTCGAACAAAAATTGAGAGTTCACTGCAAATTTGCCGCAAATTCACCACAGATAATTTTCAAATGCAAATGAGCTTTGTGGCAAACCTGCGGCAAACATTCGTAGCGAATCACAAGCTCATTTGCATGTGAAAATTATGAGCGGCAAATTTGCGGCTAGTTTCGATTTTTTTTGTAATGGTGAACCTATACTATCTGCAACTTGTCCCAGATTGATACATTTGAAAAATATCCTTGTCTTGAGAACATAGTTCAACTAATCAGTTAAAATCTACCTTCATTCATATCAGTGATTTTCTCAAAACAGGTATCTCCAGCAATATTATACACACATCTGACAGTCATGAATGTTTTGTTTGATGTTTGAAGATGGACATGAAATAATGAGGAGAAGAGATACACGTTTGAGCTCACTAGTGAGATCAAAGCCATGTTGAGTGTCATCATCTAATATAGAAACTTGTGAGGGTTAATTTGACTTTCAATCAATCATGCAGTTTCACAGTAGGGTAAAAAGCTACCCATTTACTATGATATTAAATTCTGTTTGTTATAGTGATGTTTCCTAATTAATGTCTCGCTGTAAGTATTCTCTAAGCTAAATAATGCACGCTCACAGATGGTGCTTTAAGACTAATAACATAGCTTTTATTGTGATTAAAAACATATTGATTTGCAGTATTGGACTTAGCAAGCTAAATACATTGTATTTACATGGTGCTTCAAGGTAAATAAAAAAATAACACGTTACTTCACTATATGATTCCAATATTCATATAGCCTACCATTGTATTAACATAGTTAATGGTAAATGTACAAAAAAACATGGTAACGCCATAGTACTTTTATTATGTGTTTTTGTGTAGGCTAATACATGTGACAAGTTCATTTTAAAGAACTGACTCAGAAGAGCGATTCATTTATGATCAGACATCTTTAGTTTTGATGCAAAACTGACCATTGTAAACACCGGGTACAAGGCATGGTGTAGCGGTGTAGCTTTTCTCAATGCTACACCGCTACCTAGTCAAAAATATAGCTTTGCTACTGAAAAGCTACTTCATTTAAAAACTAGCGAAGCTACCACCTCGCTACTCAGAAATGTATTTAAGCTAATAGTATTTGTTTATCTTACTTCACAGGCTTCTGGTCTCATTTAGTTTATTACAGAAATGTAGCTGTTCTTGTGCACATTTAGTGAACATACGATTTTTATGTTTTGTATAAGAGAGCTGACTGAACTCTCACGAACCAACAGCATACAGTAATGCTTGTTTGAAATGCCAAACAAAGTTTTCGGACAATTAAGGTTTGAAACAGCTTGTACCAGTATGTAGCAACTTTGTTGAGTTCAAGTGGAATTTTGGCCCATTCTTAAAGGCCAATAAACTGCATGGTTATGCTACTGGACAATGGACTAAAGATCAGGGATTTAACTGGGGAATTCAACCACTCTAGTGATCATATGGCCTTATGTTTAGGATGATTTGTTTGGCTCAAAGCTGAACTTTAGGTTTGTTAGCTCTTTCAGTATGTCTTTGCATTTTGCAAGACCTATACTTCCTCACCAGTCATTGTGACCCAGCCAACTTTTTTTTTTTATTATTTTTTTTACTTGGAATCCAATTGGAATAAAATGACTTCCTTCACATATTGTATCTGATAACATACAATAAATATAGACAATTTTCTTGACATTTTATTGGTTTTATTACACTTTTTTGTGTTCCCGGTCAAAAATGACCGACATTGGAAATGAATCGATTAGACTAAAAAAATACAGAAATATGAAGTGTTCAGGAGCATCCCAATCCTTATGTGGATGTGTCCTCAGACATGTGTACACTCACACACACACACACACACACACACACACACACACACACACACACACACACACACACACACATATACAATACAAACATCAATACAAATATTTGTGCATCCTCTTTCCATTTACACTTTTTGAGTTCATATTTCAAGATCTACTTATATTATGTTGTGTTTGGGCTCGTTTGAATCGGGATAGTCTGCTGTAAGTTTCGATATGACACTGTCTATGTTATATGTATGTTTCAGGAAGTAATACGAAAAAACGTGACAAAATGCCACTCCTGTTTATTATATTTATATATGTCAGTGGGAATTTCACACAGTAATACTCACTGCAGTTTGACTTCTGAGTGAAAAAAAAGCTCATTGCATTCTAATAAAGTAGACCTTTCCAACGATACATAACACGTGGCTATCTCCTCTTTTTTATGGTTCTACCAACTCTGAATACAATTCTTTTGATGACAAATTTGCAAATAATGATAATGAAACAGTCCGTATTTGTCATCAAATTCAAAAGCATTATTTAAGAATGGGTAGGATCAGATATATGCATTGTAAAGTCCAGATTCTAAGCTTTAAAATGACACATATTTTGTTCCAATCAAGCAAGTGTTTATTAATTTATCACGTAACTTATTTTCCGCAGGGAGTGCCCCCCACTGATCCAGTGCACAAGGGGCGGTAGCCAAAGAGGAAGACAGCACAAGGATTAAAATATGCCTTGTCCATGATGCTGGAAAGCAGACTCAAGGCACAACGCTTCAAAATTTAATTATATCATACAGTAGGAATAGTGCGGGCATTGTTAAATGTGCACTGAAACCAGCAAGCTTGGTCCACATAATCTCTTCTCACATCACAACTGGGTTGCTATTGTTCTATTTGGTTGACTACAGACGTGCTTTTTCAAAATTGTCTTTGAGTAATAGCACAGTGTTGTGTCTTTACTCCATTCTCTGCTGCTGAACTCTATAGCTCCTATAAAGATATTGTTGATCGCAGAGGTTTAAAGGAGGACCTTTTCTACTGTTAGTAGTGTCTTGGTGGTTTGATGTACCTTCAACTTCCTGATAATTGGACCAGTTGGGACACATCTAAACAGTTGGATATTGTTTTCTGCACACTTCCTAATTGATGCATTTGTTTGCTTGTATGTGTAACCTTGCTGAATACTCTGTAGTCTTCATGTTCACATCTGCCCTTTAGATGCACAGTCTGAATAATGATCCCTTAACTGTGGCATATTTACACAGAAAATGTGGTAGTTATTCTTAAGATTGTCATGCATATGACAATTTAAGGCAAATACATCGCCATTAGATCAGATATTTTGCATCAGTGTAAATTCTTCTTTGACACGTTTACATAAATGTAAGAAGCTTCTGCATACTAGTGCAGGAAGCATATTTAAGTTTTTGATTTGGATAAAAATAACCAGAGGCTATTCACACTTATGGAGCCCCAAATAGAAAAAATATTTCTATACTATATTGTGAAAATGTAGCTTCAAATTTGAATAACTAATTTAAAATCTGAATATAAAGTTGTAAATCTAAATATAGTTAAACATTTGAACAATTGTAAAATGGATATATAATTAATAGTCCTTAATAGTTATAAATCTGAAGACATACTTGTAAATATGAATATATGTAGTTATAAATATCTTAATATCTTAATATACAGTATAGAAATATACATTCTGGATGTATAGTTGAAAATTCTAATATAAAACCTGAATACATAGCTATAAATCCAAATATATATATATATATATATATATATATATATATATATATATATATATATATATACAATATGTCCAAAGTCCAATGGTCCATGCCCAAACAGGCCATGCCTGGAAGGCAGAGGAGGTTGTAAACTGGGCGTAACAAGAGACTGTTGGAAGAAACCAAGCAGGAAGAGCTATGGTCAGCAGCCTCTAAAAAACAGAAGACAACGATGGTAGTGACTGATGTAACAAAGATGGAAGAGGAAGGGTTTATGATTAGAGCAGTCAGCCAGCAGCAGCAAGGCCACTGGACAGGATGGGAGGGTACATCTAATAGAGATTTAGGATGGGCTGACCTGTGGAAGATACCCCAGGCCAGGCTACGTTTTCTAATAAGATCCATACTCTCCAAACCCTGGGAATGCGTCTCTGTGGTATGGTAAATAGGAGAGTTGTTCTCTCTGCAAGGCCCCAAGAGCAAATCTGTAGCACATGTTGGTTGAGTACAAGACTGCCTTGGCACAAGGACGGTACAGGTGGTGGCATGATCCGGTTCTGCAAAAGCTGGCAGAGATCCTTGAGGTGTGTAGAATAATGGCCAAAAAAGGCCATAATGCTTCTCAGAGGAAGTACATTGCGTCTGTTAAAAAGGGAGATGCCACACGAGGCACAGCAAGGTCAATCCTGGCACATGGAAGTGATCACTTCCATGTGGCAGAATTGACCTTGCATCCTTCCATGTACAAACTCTGAGGAGCATTATGACCTTTGTTGGCATTTATTCTACATTTGCATTACATATTCTCTTGACATTTTCTCAACCAACTTCTTGAGGTATCACCCTGGGATGTTTTTTAAACAGTATTGAAGGAGTTCCCATCTATGCTGGGTCTGGGTTATTTGGTCCAAATTAGCGACCAAATAGATTATTAGAGACACAACAGATTGATTGATTACAGAACTCAAGGCACTTACCTCTTACCGGAGTTTCCACATTAAAGAAGACGTGCTGTACAAAATGGCGGAGGACATTGAGGTTTCTATAGTGAATGACTCTTGCACACCGGCTACCACGGAATAGAGAGGAATACCCCACTTGAACGTCTATTTTCCACTGAGAAAGCTGATCTTCAGAAAGCTGACAGCATCTCAGCTTGGGTGTGGCAACAGGTGATCGCACGCTCCATCTCTCTCTCTCTCTCTCTCTCTCTCTCTCTCTCAATATGTCAAATCAAAAGTATAACCCTACATAATCATAACTTCTTTTCTAGTGATATTGTATGAGGCATTCGTGGCATTATTTTTATAAAGTTGGAAAGGAGGATAAAAGGAGGCAGCTTTTATCTTGTTGCAGCTATTTTTTCCATTGATATGTGTTCCAATAATAAATTGGACCAATGATGGATGACTAATGATTGTTTATTTTTCCAGTTTAGTAAAATAGCTTTCTTTGCAATTGTTAGAGCTGTATTTATAGGCTTAGTATAAAGCGATGTGGAGTCAAGCTCTGATGAATCTCCAAGGACACAGAGGAAGGTGGAGAGGGGAATCTTGGATTTTATGATATAAGAGTTTATTGGTTACCTCTGCCCAAAAATTCTGTACTCGTGTGCAATACCATAAGGAGTGTGAATATGTTTCAGGGAAGTTAAGATTACATTGAGTACAAGTTTCTGAATTAGATAAACTCATTTTGTGTTTCTTGTATTGTGTAATACTGTATGTGTTCTATGAATGGTTTTACACTGAATAAGTTGTAAATTCGTATTTTTAATAATTGAAAATATATTTTTACAAATCTAACTCCAGAAGTTTGGGTCAGGAGAAAAAGTCAAATCTGATTCCCATTTACGAATAGGTAAAGAGATTGAATAATCTATACTGAGAATCAGTCCACGTATATAATTTGGATAACATTTTCTGGGAGAATGAAAAAGTCAAATATGGATGGTTGAAGTGTATTGAGGGTAATATTTATTTTGCTTTTGATAGTGTTTTTTATTTGTAAGTATTGAATAAAATTTCCATTTGGGATTCCAAATTTGGATGCTAAATATTTGAAAGAAATAAATATGTTATCATGGAAGAGATGGTGGAGGTGTGCTATTCCAATTAGTTCCAACTTGCTAAAATATAGAGTTAATTTTTTAGACTCAAAGTAGAATTGTGCCAGCGTGGTGTATACATGCAAGGTTGCATCTTTGAGTGTGTGATTTCGCGAATTTTCCACCAGGCCGTCAGAGTTGAGGAGATTCATGTTTTAAAAACACTTGTGATGTTTGATATTTGTGCCAATGAAGGGTATATCACCTAGTTTGATATTATTGCATTCATCTTGTTCCAGTTCAAGCAATGAATTCTGAAAAGAGTTAGGATGTATACATTTAATAAGATATTGTAATTGGTTTACCAAATAGTATATATCAATATATCACATGCGTCAAGTCCTCCATGAAGTTTATTTTTCTGAAGAGTGGATAGGCTGTGTCTTGCCTTATTATTTCTCCAATAAAAGTGGGATATTGCTGAGTTTAGTGATTGGAACCATTTAGTTGAATCATTGAGAATAAGTAGTTAATTTGAGGAAGGATTTTCATTTTGACAGCTGCAATCCATCCCATTAGAGAGAGTGGTAAACTATTCCAGCGTTTTAGTTCATTGCTTATTTTAGTTAATAATGAAGTCAAATTTAAATGACAGAGATCTGACAGCCTGGGGGACACCTGAATACCCAAATATTTGATATTGCCAATCGGGAGTGAGAAATGTGGGTGTTGGGATGAAGGATTCCATGAGCTACTTGTAATATGTAACTTTGTTGATTTCGTTTTTCTGAATTTGTAGACGGTATACCTTTTATCTTGTGATTTTGATGAATAGCTGCAGCTAGTGGCTCAATAAAGACTGTGAAAAGTAAAAGGGAGAGAGGGCATCCCTGCCTAGTTCCCCTATGTGGTATAAAGCTTTGCGATGTGATTCTGTTAGTGATGGCAGAAGCATTTGGTTCATTATAAATTGTCTGTATCCAGTGAATAAATTATTTTACAAAGCCAAATTTCTCCAACTCCATTTGTGCGCCACCCTGTGGACATTTAACCTCAACAGCAGTTACACCTTCCGGCCACTGGGGGCAGTGGTTTGGATTTTGGGAAGCACAGACCGATTTCAGCAGCAGAAACTACTGTTGCTGAATTCATAGTGAGATCAGTCTGCTCAGAATGATTCCACTCATACTCATAGGTAGTCATACATTACATTTTTTTATGTTTGTATAGACACTGAAAGTACAATATCTACATATTGAGAGCATTTAAAACATAAAGCCTTTAAAGAATGCACAACTTTAGAGATGTACACATCTTTACAAATCCTCTGAAGACATTTTAATCAGACTCCATTTATCAGTGAATGATGGAATATTTATTTAGAAATGAAATCCAAATGGGACTTAGAGAAGTCATTTGCATGCTTTGAATGGCTGAAGTGAAGTATCATTAAAGCCCAACAAGTATGAAAAAAGTGAAACACTTTTGATCTTAGTAGATTGTAAAACAGTTCAAGTTCATGGGCAAGGAAGAGACGAGAAACCGGCTTGACATATAACTTTCATGTAAAACTCAAAAGACAAACACATAAGATAACGGACATGTCCGTGAACGATCTCTCTCTCTCTTGCATCGCCGTCCGCGAGTGGCCTTTATCCCTCTTGACGGCTTAATTAGCCTAATACGGGACCGGTCCCGCACTCCGCCGTGCCACATTCCTCCCCCGTTCTTTCAGGCTGGGGACCCCGGCCTGACGTACATCCCTTGGGGGGGGGGGGGGGGGGGGGCGCCTCCCGCGCGGTCTGCCGGCAGGTCATCAACCTGGACGAGGGAGGGGGCAAGGGGAGGGAAAAAACAACAATTAAAAATGGGGGGGAGGGTTCCTGCACTAGGCAGTACCTCCCCTACCACGAACACCATAATTTAAAAAAGAGGGAAAAGGCAAACGCAGAGCAGCAGCGAGAGAGAGAGGAGAGAGTTTAATAAAAAAAAAACTTACTCGCCGGTTCTCTGATACGCCGTAGCTCGTTCCTCAGCCACTCCTCCACCCTCTAACGAACGGCAGCCGCGCCTCTCCAGGCGGATTCGAGGCAGTCCTCAGCCCCTGGCGGACGGAACGCCCCGCCGCATTCTCGGGGAGCCGATTGGGACTCCCCCGCCCCTAGCAGCGGTTCTCCCGCTCCAGGCGGTCGGTCACGATCCCCTCCCCACTCGCGGACGGCAGTCTTCCCTCGACCCCTCCGCGTTTCAGCGGCTGGTAGGGGCATCCTCCGCCCCTGGCAGTGGCCCTGACCACTCCAGGCGGTCGGCTATAGGAGCCCCTTCTCCCCTCGCGGTCAGCGGCCATTCCTCCACATCCAGGCGGCTGGGCTCGTCGTCCCCCGGCAGATGGCCGCGGCTGCTTCTTTGGGGTAGTGGCGAGAACTCTGCTATGGCGTATCCCTCTTCCTTCCCGGGTTTTCGGCACCAATGTAAAACAGTTCAAGTTCATGGGCAAGGAAGAGGCGAGAAACTGGCTTGACATATAACTTAAAGGTTTAATGTAAAACTCAAAAGACAAACACATAAGATAACGGACATGTCCATGAACGATCTCTCTCTCTCTTGCATCGCCGTCCGTGAGTGGCCTTTATCCCTCTTGACGGCTTAATTAGCTTAATACTGGACCGGGCGTGCATAATCACAGTTATGCCGAATTAAATACTTTATGCCTTAAAAAAATAAAGAAGTTGTAACAAGGTAAAAGGGAAAGGAGGAGGCGAGAACTGGCTTGACAATAGAAACAATAATTTAATAACAAATATAAGACAAACACACACACACAGGTGTCGGACAGCTGCCCGTAACTCTCTCTGTCACACTGCTGTCTCCGGTCGGCCTTTAACCCTCTTGGAGGCTTGATTAGCCTGATTAGGGGCCGGTTGTGTGGAATCACGACCCGGCCCTGCCCTCTGCGCTGCCAAATTCCTCCCTCGTTCTCTCAGGCCTTCCACCCTGTCTGCCGGCCACATTCCGGTGGATGGAAGGGGTCTCCTTTGCCCCTGGCACTATTCCTCCCACTCCAGGTGGTCGGCCAGGAGCCCCTCCCCTTCAGCGACTGGTAGGGGTCTCCTCCGCCCCTGGCAGCGGCCCTGACTGCTCCAGAAGGTCGGTAAGGAGCCCCTCCTCCCCTCGCGGTCGGTGGCCGTTGCTCTGCACTCAGGCGGCCAGGCTCCTCCGTCCCCCGGCGAATGGCTGCGGCTGCTCCATTGGGGTGGATGGTAGTGGCGAGGACTCTACTACGGCACATCCCTCGACCTTCCCTGGTTTCGGCACCAGTGTAACAAGGTAAAAGGGAAAGGAGGAGGCAAGAACCGGCTTGACAATATAAATGATCATTTAATAATGAACTTAACCAAAAAGACAAACACACATACATAGGTGTCGGACAGCTGCCCGCAACTCTTCCTCTGACGCACTGCCATCACCGGTCGGCCTTTATCCCTCTCTGAGGCTTGATTAGCCTGATGTCTGCTACAGTACAGTTACATTAGGAATATAGTAGGACAACAATTTATGTAATACCTTTAAACACTAATGAGATCTATACAGTTCAGCACAGATAATAAAGCAATTTTCTTTCACAGACAATGACTTTTTTAGGCCTAATGCTAAACAAATGGCCCAAAAATGTGAACCGTGTGAAAAATAGACAAAAGATAAAACTCTTTCCCAATAAGTTTGTGTTGATTTGTGGCCCATAAAAACAAGCAATACTAATGAACTCTCCATGCAAAAACAAAATTTCAAGATGCGGAGTGATTATATCACGCAATAAAAAACAGCAAGCTCAGAGTTCCTCCAGAAATCATTCCCTACTTAACAGTCCTTGACAACAGCCACCTACTGTCAAAATTGTTGTAATCAGGATGTGCATAAAAACACTAACACTGTCATCATGCAAAATGGATTCAACTACAACATTGTCAGCAGTTTGCAGCCAGCGGTTAATTTGCCCTCTGCTCCACCTGAGGGGTGATAATTTCATAGAAATAGGATGGGACGGGCTGTTTTCTCTACAACAATGAGCCAATATATATGCATAATACCCTGCAAAGCTTTTTGAAGGTGTTTAAGACTTTCATTAAGTTTGGTGTTGTGTCTTGTTTTTAGGTCCTTGTTACAGGTACACATCATGTCTAGTTGGTGTGTGTGTGAGAAAGAAAGCTGTTGATGTCAGGGCAATTGCTTGACTTTAAAGGGCACTGGTCAAAAAGTTTTTGGAGTGCCCCATTAATAACCACTTGCTGAAATAATTTACTTAATATTTGTTATACCTTCTGGAGAGATTAAACATAAACAGTTGTAGCATTGCCCAAGTCCTCTTCTGAATCAATCTATGAAACCTTTGTTTAGCTAATGAGTACATAACATGAAGTACAGAAAAAACATCAAGCTTTATTGCCATTATGGTGGCTTGAACTGTGGCAGAAATGTGTGGTAAGCAGTTCTATAACATTCAATATCTTGTATATGGCAAATGCTCAGCCTACAGACACAATCTGTTCTTTCTATTTAAGAGCAAGTCGTGGGTTGCTTTAAAAGACACTCGTTAAGACACTGAATGGAAATGGCATAGTTTACCTCATTTATTTCTTACACTTCAAGGAGAGTTATTTAATGTGGACATGAAAATAAAATTCTTTCTATTTACTTTTTTAATACATAATCCTGGCCTTACTGTGAACGATTAATTAGTGCAAATCATTCCAAAGGAATTTATTGTGTGAAACAACTCCTTTTCACCTGACATCATCAATGCTGGTTTCATTTAAATGTAATGCTGGTTAATAATACACTGTAAACACGAATAAGTTAGCAGAACTCCAAATTTTTAAGTTAATAAATTACAAGTTTAAGTGAGCAGAACTGTCAGATTTTGATTTTGCGCTATTCATGTGTTGTTGTTTTATTTTTCTTAACTTGAAATACTAAATAAGTTAAATTCCATTTCATTGGTATTTAAATTTAAATTGAATTCTTTGGCTTAACTTAAAATCCCCATATAGGTTCATCTTAAATATGTCAAGTAGAGGGAACCTTGCTAGCTAGTACAAGTTAGTACAGTAGGAATGGGCAGATTGATCCTAAAGTATCGATAATTCCAATACCGATGTTGTATCCAAAATATCAATCCTCACATAAAATATTGATTCTAAAAAAATGTAAAAAATTTTTTTTTTAAATGATTAACTACATGAACTAATATTTTAAATTACCCATTGTACCCCAAGTAATCACAAAAAAATCAGTTTAATAGAAGTATCGTATTGGTATCGACATTAACGACATTGGGCTTGAAATGATTGGTATCGGATCGAAAAGAAAATAAGTGGAATCACCAATCTTTATAATACAGTGATTGTTAGCAAGTTGAACGCATGCTAACTGGATTAACCATGCTTTGACTAGCATAGCAACTGCTCCACAAGTATATCATTAACTGTAGGATAATCTCATACTGTACCTGTCCTCAAACTAATCTCAACCTCCACTATTCACCATAATGGTAACCCATAAATGATATTTTTGTTTTGTTTGAAGAATAATTTGAATTTAGAAATATTTTTGGTTTAGTTTTTTTGTGTTTCAATAAATGAATTACATTTTTCAAAATCGACCAGTAGAAGTGAAGTGTGTGCTGATACAATCACTGATAATACTAACAATGATTTGTGTGTCAGCAGATTATTAACAATAATAGATTATTGAAATTATTAACAATACATACATTCTCTCAAATTTGGAGCGTACATTCAAATCTTGACAAGAAGCACTTTTTCCATGCATATAAAGGGAATGTGTCACTGTCATAATATCCCAGACATTCAAAAATGACGCAGTTGATGCACACAAGAACGTAGGTTCATGTTTCTAATTATTGTATAAAACTTCTAATGAATGTGCAGTCTTTGTTCCCCTTCTGTCACTCACTCGAAGTTGTGTTGATTGTAGTGATACAAGGGGTCTCTTCTGAGAGCCTTGCATACCTCTGAACTTGAGAAAAGGCCATTGTCAAGTTGGCAGACAGAATTTGCATGCCCCGCCCCCAGACATACATGTATAAAAGGGAGCGGGGAACGAATGTCAGACAGATTTCTTCTTCGGAGCCGAGCGCTTGTGCAACAGCAAAGCTGAGTTCACCACTGTTCCACTCACCCTCTTACTGGCGATAAGCACTGCTGTTGGATCTACGGCTCATTCCAGCGGAATGGCCTCGCGGCCAGCCGACATTCTCCTTCGAGCCCCCGAAATTGGATGACGATTTCGCCGCTGCATCGGAGAATGTCACAGCGGCGTCTGATGCTGATGACTCGTCTGGACTGCCACCTTTGGGTCTGCTCGCCCAGTCTGAGCCTGACGCATGGATGCCCGCTATGCTTTCCCGGGCGACGCGAGCATGAGGTGGACTGGAAAACTCCGTCCTCCCTCACGGCTACTTGATCGGTTCCTCGGGCCATGCCCCCCGGTACCTTTCTTCCCGGAAGTGCACGACGAGCCGACGAGTTTGTGAAGGGCACCTTCTACTGCCTGGAACCGACCTCCTATCTCATCCACTCTCACTACCCAGAACGGTGGGGTGGTCCACGGATACACGGAGGTCCCTCAGGTGGGCAAGGCGGTTGCGATCCACTTGTGTCCCGAGAACGCCGCCAGCTGGCAGGACCGCCCAGTATTCCCCTCCAATGCCTGTAGGACAATGTCGTCACTGACTGCGAAGCCTACAGCGCCACTGGACAGGCCGCCTCCGCCCTGCATGCCGTGGCTCTCCTGCAAGTTCACCAAGCCAAGGCACTTGGTTAGACACAGTCGACGACTTCACCCAGCAGTTTTCGGCGGTGAAGAGGCAGACGGAAGCTATATCTCACATCATGACGCGCCGCCGCCTCAACGCGGCCCGCGCCCCGTCTGCCTGCCGAGGGCACCCCCCTCCGCTTCAAACAGGCCCAGCTCTCAGCCCAAGCATTGAGCGCCCCGCAGGCAGTGTACGTCCCCCGTCTTCTGGACCCCCTCTAGGACCTGTGAAGTTCCTAGACGTCCCTGAGACGGAAGACCCGGGCAGTCAGATGTTTGCTCAGGAGCTGGTACCTGACCACTCTGTCCCCCAGTGGAGGGCCGGGAGGAAAACCCTTGTTTTCCTTATTCTTCGTTGCCGCACCCCCATTTGGCTGCGCTACCCACATGGTTAATAAAATAGCGATTTCCTCACTTCCTGGGTCATCTAGCCGGCACACGCCATTCTCACGGCATCTCGGCACCAGTCTTACAGTCCCGGCTCCCTGGACGCAGTCCTCTTGCCTCCAGACTCCTGAGAGTTTACAAGGTCCAACTTGACTAAAGGTCACCCTAATGGTGACATCACACGAAACAACTATTTGCAACAAAACAATGTAAATAATACTACAGAGGAGCTAAAACATTGATGAATTCTGAATAACAACTATTTAAATGCCCCCATAACTTCCCTTTGACCAAGGAAACATAATTAAATAGCCGAAGGCATTGTCGGAATTCCCATAGCATCAACTTTGTACTCAATAGTTTGAGTTATTAACACCTAAAATCTTAAGTCTATTGATTTAAAAAAAAAAAACAAGTTCAGGGAACTCTGATATTTAAATTATGAGCATAAAACTTTACATTTCAAGTGATGTTTAAGCAAGACAATTTGATTTTTCAAGTAATGACACCTTGCAATGTTTCGTGGCAAGACTTTTACACAGTAATTTCATGATGGTTAACGTTAATGTAACCAAAATTATGGCAAAAACAGAAAATAGGTTTATAGCACTGGGATATGTCAAGATGCTTCTTTTTTTTTACTCTAATCACGTTTCACTCGGTACTATGCCATATCATTGAAGTAAAATGGGTTTTGAATGCTAATTCCCAATACATCAACAACCAAGAAATGATTTTTTTTTTTAGTTTGATGCTGCTCTGATTGAGAGTGATATATTTGCAAACAAGAAAAATTCATCACATTTATTTAATATCAAACAAGAGTTGAATTTACAACAGCGTATGACAATGGGCTCTTAGAAAAGATTGAAATGAATATCAACAGTGTTACATCACTCACACATCCGTTCCAACCCTTTTATTCCATATGTCATACTTCATCTAATAAATTATTTAGTGTCAACTACTGAGACATGTTCTCAAGACATCGTGTTGACACATATTAATATTTTTGATCCCTGACAAATACTGTCAAGCATTTTTTTAAGCAAAATAAATTACGTACAAGTCCAATTCACTCCAAATTTGTGCAAGATACAGCTTTTGTTCAGCTGAAAAAAATAAGGAAGCTTCTTTTTGTACAAATACATTGGCAAATACAATTTTAATGGCAAAATCCATAAATGAATGCACCGTTTACAAGTGAAGATGTGATTATGGGTTGAACTGGCTTCCTTCATAAATGTTTCTACAACATAGGAAGTCTCCCACATTTCAACAGAAAAACGTGCAACAACTTCCCTAAAATCTGTCTGAAAATTTTCTAAAATGGTCATAATTCCTTTTGCTTGACTCTTTTTTTTTTTTCTTCTTTACACTCGTGGTACTGCAAAATATATTTTCTTCAGCTGTCATTGGTACAACAGTAATATGTGCAAATATAAGGCCTGAGTCTGGAATAGTGGTTCTGTCTTTTTGATTTGATATTTTTTTTCTTCTCAGTTCTTCTCATCTGTTTCAGATCAACCCTTTACTCTGTATTAGAGAACCCCTGTATTTCCAAGACGGGAAGCTTCACCTACGAACTGGCCAGGCGAGTTTTCAAAGTTCTACATAAATCAGACATTGGCATGTTTAGTTTTTTTTTTTTTACAGTATATTGTACAAAGCTTTTGGCAGATGTGGATGATGCCAGTCTTAAAACAGACACTTCCATCAGCACTCGCACAACAGAGTTTTACAGATTGTGAATCATGTTACAAAAAAAGTCATTGTACCATTGACGAGTCACTCTCGTCCCTTGTTTACAGTTGAGTGGAGAGAGTTGGAAAAGCAACAGAAGAAAACGGATGGAAGGGAACATTGTCTGCTCAAAGGCTGGTGATTAGCTGCATCTGTCCAGCCCTTTCGGCCTCGCCCTCAAGTGGGAGGCAGCCGTCAGGGAGCCCGGGCCCCATACAGCCCTCGCTGGTGCCCCGTCGGCTAATCTGATAGTAGGAAAGTGGTTGGGTCCCGTCACCCAGGTCGGGCAAGCTCTTGTGGCAGAGTTCCTCAGGTTCACTGCCGTTGGATGGGCAAGGGGACCCATCGTCCTCCCCGCTGGCAGGGTCGGGCGACGGGGAAGAGTCTCTGAGATTGGGCATGCTTGTGTACACCGAGTCCCTGTTATTTTGCGAAGGGATGTTTTCTTCCTCTCCCGCCCTCTCTTCCTCTTCTTCCGCCTCTCTGCTGTCATCCTGTAGCCTGGCTGTTCGTCGAGAAGCCCTTTGAGCGCAATAAATGAGCGAATGAGTTCGTTGGGGCAAAAGCGGGACCTCAAGGTCCTCCCGGTGGTTCGGGTTGAGGAGAAGAAGCTCCAGCGCCGGATGGCTATTGGTTGGAGGCACGGCGGAGGTGTCGGCATCAGCGACTATGGCGTCATCTTCGCTCCCGCTGCTGTTCCCGACACCCCCGTCGATGCTAATGCGGGTCTGTTGCGGCGCCGGTTCTCTTTCTCGGCTGCGATTGGAGCCTTGCTCGCATTTTGCACTGCTTGGGTTCCGTGTTGGCCCACGAGGCCTCAGATTGTTGTGAACCAATTCAGAGATGATCATCTTTTCAAAGGCAGCGTCGTCCAGGCCTAAAGTACACTCGGCCGGGCAATGCAATGCGGGGTCTTCGTAATCATCCTCACGCAGTGAGTAACTGTTGTTGAAGTTGCCGTTGAGAGGGAGTGTGTCCATGGTGCTGACATCACGGCTGTTAGTCCTTGAGTGCTGGCCTGAAATGACAAATGAAACGTTCAGTACTACAACACTGATGAACATAGCAATGAAGAGCCTATATAATATGACAGACAATAAATATTGGGTATTTGTTACTGTTATGGACAAAATTTCTTGTCAAGCTCATTACATGGTACGTGTCGATTATATCAAACTGGCCAAACAACATCGGCCTGGCCGATATATCGGTCTATCACATCTAAGATCTAATAAAATAGTATATTATATATTAAAATATAAGAGTCAAGATGCTTTTCTCACAACAGAGAAATTGTTAAAAAAAATAATGGGTGTTAAAAGGGGACCATTTTTTGTTCTGTTCATTTATGTTGTGTTTATTTTGTATTTGTATCTTGGGAATCAATAAAAAAGTGCTAATAAAAAAAATAATGTCTTCAATCTTTTTGCAAAAATGTCCAAATATCATCTGATTAATCATCCTGGTCAATATCTTGGTCTATCACTACTAAGAACCAATAAAATATTGTAAAAATATATATCAAATATAAGAGTCAGAATGCTTTAGTCACTAAAAAAAAAATATATATATATATATATATATATATATAAGAAAAAAAAAGGTAATTTTGTGAAATTTATGTCCGTAACAGTATAGCAATGATAACAAAAAATGGTAAAAGGCAGCCATACAGCTTCTTGCACTAACACACTCAGATAGACATTCGTAATGAAGTAAACACAAGCTGTTATTGTAAATAAAATGGCAAATGCAACAGCAAAAATGCAATAAAACGACAACTTAAAATGTGCTGCAAACGTTTGCACAGAACACAACAGAAATAAAGCATGTGAATGGAGCACACAGACGGCCAGGCACACAGAGCACAGACAGCAGGCAGGGTGCAAACACTCACATCATGTGTGTCTGCTCAGACTAGCTGACCTGAGAACTGCCCATGTGCGAAAAGAAAAAGAGTGAAACATCGCCTTTTAAAATCACAGCAATGACAGAAAAGTGAGAAATCACCAAAAAAAGAAAGCTTACAAATTACAGGGGCCTGAATTCAGTCCGTTCATCAAGATCCACGTCATGTGTTTCAATTCACTCACAATTTAAATAAAACAGTACAAATATGAATAAAGAAATATGCAATAATTTTGCAAACAAAGCCAGCTATTTTCATGGCCTTAAATACTAGATGATAAAAATATCCACTGTTGTATTGGCTCAAAAATGATTCGGCAGTAACTGTAAGTGTCCATGATAAGGTTGTTCTTAATAAAATGCTAATGGCACTTTCCACAAATAGAATACAATTTGATGTCCCATTACTTTTTCTTTAAAAAAAAAAAAAAAAAAAGAAAAAAAAAACAAAGCATTACAGCCATAAATCCCATGCTTTTTGTGTTGTAATACTCCAGTCCAGGACTCACGCTCGAGTCCAACTCAAGTCGCAATATTCACGTGATTCATCTTGGTATTGAACATTAATGACTCAGACTCGGACTCTAGCATTGGAGGAGAGGACACGTTACAACCGTTAACTTGTTTAGTGAAGGGGTTTTGGAAAGAGAGGGCGTGGCTAATCCAATGGCTCAGTTCTTTGAAGTTACAGAATGGCTAGAATTGTATACAGCAACTTTAAAGTCATTCAGCCAATACAATAACGTTTGCTAGCTAGCCAGACACCTTAAACGTTACATCCACATGCCTTGTAAAATGGACTCGTATTGGGATTTGACTCGGACACGATATTGTTGATTTGGGACTAGGACTCAGATTGAGCATTGAGGACTTGAGATATTAGACTTGGAATAAAGATCTAGAGACTTGACTACAACACTGTTGAGAACTGATCAGATATGGTAGATGATAAAGTATCTAACATAAAATAGACATACAATGTTAAAATCACCTAATTTTGGCGGATGTCAGAATGTCAGAATTTTTACATAATCTGTCGAAGTGATATTCAATTCATTGAATTAAAATTGTAATTAATGGTTAAAGAGAAATTGTTTTAATAATAAAAAAAAATATCTCCAGTCGTTTCGCAAAAATAGCCAAATATCATCTAATTTATCAACCTGGCCGATATATCGGTCTATCGCTACTAAGAACTAATAAAATGTTATATTATATATTAAAATATGAGTGTCATGATACTTTTCACTCTAAAGAGAAATTGTTAAAAAATGTATTCAGTCGTTTTGCAAAAATGGCCAAATATCTTCTGATTAATCGGCCTGGCCGATATATTGGTCTATCATAACTAAGATTTCATAAAATATTATATTATATATTTAAAATATAAGAGTCAGGATGCTTTTCTCACTTAAGAGAAAATGTAAAAAAAAAAAAAAAAGATTTAGTTATTTAACAAAAATGGCCAAATATCTTCTGATTAATCGGCCTGGCCGATATATCGGTCTATTACAACTAAGATTTCATAAAATATTATATTATATATTTAAACTATGAGAGTCAGGATGCTTTTCTCACTTAAGAGAAATTGTAAAAAAAAATGTATTCAGTTATTTAACAAAAATGGCCAAATATCTTCTGATTAATCGGCCTGGCCGATATATCGGTCTATCACAACTAAGATTTCATAAAATATTATATTATATATTTAAAATATAAGAGTCAGGATGCTTTTCTCACTTAAGAGAAAATGTAAAAAAAAAAAAAAAATGATTTAGTTATTTAACAAAAATGGCCAAATATCTTCTGATTAATCGGCCTGGCCGATATATCGGTCTATTACAACTAAGATTTCATAAAATATTATATTATATATTTAAACTATGAGAGTCAGGATGCTTTTCTCACTTAAGAGAAATTGTAAAAAAAAAATGTATTCAGTTATTTAACAAAAATGGCCAAATATCTTCTGATTAATCGGCCTGGCCGATATATCGGTCTATCACAACTAAGATTTCATAAAATATTATATTATATATTTAAACTATGAGAGTCAGGATGCTTTTCTCACCTTAAGAGAAATTGTTAAAAAAAATGTATTCAGTTATTTAACAAAAATTGCCAAATATCTTCTGATTAATCGGCCTGGCCGATATATCGGTCTATTACAACTAATAAAATATTATATATTAAAATATAAGAGTCAGAGTCAGCAATATATTATTTAATATATTTTGCTGAAATAACAAAATCACTCAAATCAGGATTTTAAATTGAATTTAGACATGCCCAAAATTATCAAGGCTGATTGAATAGAATTAGAAAATAAATAGGAAATAAAACAGTGTATATAATATATAGTTTGACCTCCTGAAATTGACAATCAACATGTTCTAAAGGTTAAACACCTTTATTTTGTTCATGTATTGAAAAAGAAAAGAAAATGTACTTAATTTACAAGAGTTTAGACCCTTTTTTGTACCCTATTGGTAGAAAGTGCTGAAGGCGTAATGCAAAGGAGATTCAAAGAACAGCGTTTTTTAATCAATGTCATTAGCGCTTCCTTTCTAACTGATGTGTGAGTTCACTTCATTAATGAGCAAATCCATCAGAAGACTGAATTCAGGATGTGGCAGGTGTAACGGGGCTCAGCACCCAAGCAATCTTCAACAACTCATTTCTGTTTACGCTCATATGAACCGATAAACATCTCAAGTCACAGCAGTACGAAACAGCATTATCAACAGATGCTTTTATTAGCCCTTAAAAATCAAGATGACAGAAAATGTAAAAACAAATATAAAACGGAGGTGGTGAAAAAACTCAAAAGGGGGAAATCATAAATGTAATGTCGCTCTGTTTCATGCAGTGCACTGGATGGATGTAAAGTTCTGGAGTCTGAACGGTGACGAGAATGGAAAAAACATATCTGTGTTTGGCTTTGAGATAAGGAGAGTCTCTTTTGTGGAGCACAAAGAGAAAGCAGAAACAGACATCAAAGACTTGAACCAGAGCAGAGAGGGACCGAGAGGCAAGCAACCGTGAAACATCGTCTCAGCCAAGATTATTTGCATTTGTTTATGCATGGCCAGTGAGTTTAATCCAGGCAGGTATTGTCTGGAGAGACGCAATGACAGATGCAGGCGGAATACTATTGGACACGCTGGAAAGGAGGAAGTCTGGGAGAAAGGCCAGAGCAGATCTTTGATTCTTCAGTCTCACGGTCAAATTCAAAACGGCGCAATACTTCATGCACTCAACGTGCAGGCATGCTTACATTGAGCATAGCTTTTGTTTGTTCTGCTGCTGGTATTTGTATTAATGGAACGGAAAGAGCAGGAGGTCTCGCTGAAATTGTTTTTTGGTTGTTGAAGCTAGCTGTTCAGATGCATCGAGGGCCTGATGTTGGGCAGGATGGTATGACAGTACATAACGGAGTCAAATATCTGACTGGATGAGCTGCATTAAAAGCTAACTTGATGCATACAAACGTTTTTCATTTGTTCATGCATTTTTTTAAGCACCATGCACCACAGTCAGGCTGCAATCAAGTCTTGAGTAAAGTTGAGATGAGACAAGCTTACTCTCTCTCAAACGGAAAAAACCCTCTTATTTTTCATGCGGTAACTCTTATCCGCATGGCTGTGCTAATGGAATGGCATGTAAACAGCACTGAAATCATCTGCAGTTTTTTGTATTTTCTTTTTGTTCTCTAATGCAGTGATGACACTGAAAATTCAATTCATTTTATCGTAGATGTCAATTTTCATGCTCTACCACAAAACTGTTAATGTATGAAATACCTTGTTTTTTAAAAAAAAAAAAAGGATCTATGTGAATAATGGATTAAATTACAGTCTGTTTAGTCTACTGAACCCACATTTGTTAATTTTGTCCTAATGTGCACTTCTGTTTTACACTCCAAGTGCCTCAGAATGTCGACATCATGTGACATAAATATTTAGAATTTAGTCCACGATGAATAATATGATGAATATCAGGTTGGTTGTTTTAGAATAGTGAGAGCATTTTGTGGTTAAAAACAAAAGATGATTTCCATTAGTAGGTCAGAGACCAGAAACATCACAATCTGGTTTTGATTTAACAGTCAAAAATTATTGAAATGTACTGTATGTTACCAATTAAACGTTTGGACACACTTTACTGAATTCGATTCTTGTGATCTTAAAAAGGTTTCAATCTTAAGGCTTATGCTGATATGTTTTTTTTTTTAAAATAAATATAAATCGTACCTATGTGTGAATTTCTCAACAATTTATTTTATTTGTATTTAAATCAATTTCTTTTTTTTTTTCTGTAAAACTGATTCAGAATGATAATTATTTTGAAAAGCATTAATAATAATATTAATGTTCTCTAATATTCAAATATTGGGTAGTGCAAAAGAGACCCTGTGAACTTAATACAAAGTACAGTATATATTTTCCAGATAATAATAATACAGTTTTTGGTGTTGGCTTTTGTACAATAACAAATAAAAGACAATAATTTCATTTTGGAGGCAAAATGTTGTCTTTATAATATCACGCTAACAGTATTAATGGTTTTGTATATAGTACATCAAATATATGTACACCTTGTTATGTTGGGAAGAGGGTCCTTCGTAAACGGATCATCAAATTTGGGGTCCCTGATATAAAATAAAGTTTGAAAACCTCTGATCTAGCCAGAGGGTGTACCCTATATATATATATATATATATATATATATATATATATATATATATAAATTCACTGCACAATCCACATATATGCATTTGTGTTATTTCATATTTTACAAGACTTTACTATTATTCCAAAAGGCATTCTATAGTAGTAATAAACACATAAAAACAATTCAGGTATGTCCAAACATTGGCTGGTATTGTATAATGAATACAATTTAGCAATCAATTTGCGTATACAATATTTTTAATGGGATAATTCCCCCCAAAAATAAATATTCTCTCATCATCTACTCACCCTCATGCCATCCCAGATGTGTATGACTTTCTTTCCTCTGCAGAGAACAAGTGATGATTTTGAAGAATATTTCAGCTCTGTAGGTCCATACAATGCAAGTGAATGGTTGCCAGAAATTTAAAGCTCCAAAAAGCACATAAAGAAAACATACAAGCAACCCATAAGACTCCAGTGTTTAAATCCTTACCTCCAGAAGTGATACAATAGGTTTGAGTGAGAAACAGAACAATATTGAAGTCCTTTTTTACTCTAAATCTCCACTTTCACTTTTACATCTGAAAGTGAAAGTGGAGATTTAGAGTGAAAAAGGTTATAAATATTGATCTGTTTCTCACCCATATCTATTGTATCGCTTCTGAAGACATGGATTTAACCACTGGAGACGTCTGAATTAATTTAATGTTTTCTTTATGTGCTTTCTGGTGCTTCAAAGTTCTGACAACCATTAACTTGCATTGTATGGACCTACAGAGCTGAAATATTCTTCTAAAAATCTTTCAGTTTGTGTTCAGCAGAAGAAAGTAAGTCATGCACATTTGGGATGACATGAGGGTGAGTAAATAATGAGAGAATTTAAATTTTTGGGCGAATTGCCTCTGACGTGCTTCTCTCAGAGGAGTTCCAACAAGAGTTTTCTTCAAGAATTTACATTTTCTTCCATTATTTTGGTCTGAATACTTTTTAGCATGTATTTTAAGACATTTTAGAAGACAGTCCATTTGTTTCTGAAGCGTTGTGCTGTCAGAGGCTGCAGGAATTGCACTGTTCTCACGCGTAGCCTTGCGGTAACCTCACGCGAGGAACTGAACGTTTACGCTCTGCGCTTTCTATCAGTACGGTGATTAGCTCACTGTCTACCGCTGACAAACGGCATGATGGGAATGCAGGCAGATGGATGTGACTTTCCATTTCTCTCAAAAGCCTGTTTACAATGTAAATGCAAAGACCAATTCCCATTCATGCCGACGCGAGGCATCAAGCGCGAATGCCAGGTTCCACTAAAAGCCACCATTTCAGTGCTGTGTCTTTTATTTTCTTTTTCCCCACCTCACTTTATCACCAAACCATTAGGGATTTGATGCCTATCTAGTGACTGGCGATACAGACTCGGGGGCTGATGGGAAAAGTACGTTAAATGTTAAACCTGTTTGTTGCTATTTATTTTGATGGAAGGGTAAAGTATATAATCAACACTGACAGAACCTGTCTGGTGAATAATATAAGGTGGGAAATGGGAAAAAATAACAGCCCACCTCGCCGTATATGTCATTCGGAACGCATGTTGTAAAATAAATGAGAATTAGAGGGTGTGAACTAATGACTTACAGAAAAAGAAGAAAAAGCAAAAGACTCATGCAGCTTTGTGTAAAGGAAAACAAATCTTTTGAAAGGGGAAAAAACCTCAGATGAAAAGAAGACAGCAAAACCACCACATGGCCGTTTGTGATTCCATAACAGATTCTCAGTAAAATTACAGTCCTGTGTTAAAAGTGCTGTGAAAAAGCCTGCATTTGTCCAACCCACACCCTCCCTTTACATTCCCAAATGGCAGGCAGAGAACGAGAGGAGGCCGTGCAACACCTGGGGAGTGGAAAGCCGGAGGTGAAGGGGTGTTGCAGACGATGGTTTCAGCGAGAAGGTTGTTATAGGGGTTGTTAGTGTCGTGAGGTCGGAGGAGAGGGTTAGTTAGGAGATAGTTGCCGGTCATTCCTGTTGGATAAACAGAGGAGAGGAATCAGAGGGGTGATCATGAACGAGAGAGGAGAACATAACAAAGAATACAGTGCAGGAAAGGTCATTTTAGGACACGTCCACCATTATTTTAGAGTTCAAGTCGGATTACATTTGATCGGCCATAAATAAAACAATGGGACGGGAAACACGAGAAAGGTAACAATTTTAGGTCCAATTCTGACTGAACTTAATTCTGGTTCCTTGAAGACTCCATTTAATGCTTCTTTTGGGGAAGCACTAAACCCCCGTCAATATTTGGTCCTAACAAAAAAAGAAACGGTTGGATTTACTTAAAAAAGCCGTGTCAAGTGGTTGCAACGCAACAGCTTTGAGCAGTTCCAACAAGCCATGGTTTGGTTGTATAAACTGAAGAATTTCAAGTAAATTGTATAAAAGCTTTTTGAGTAAATGTAAACTATTTGGATTTGAGTCATCATTACGTTCGTTTTACTTGATAATAAGCATTGAAATTACATTAAATTCAATTTATTCTTCAGCTAACAATTAGCTTGCATCAGCTAGCGTTGACATGGTTAATGCATTGGCATGAATCTTAAAAAAGTGCTGCGAGTGGCACAAAAGTAACTCACAAAAATATTAAAGTAGTCCAAATACTATTGGATTAAGTAAAGCTGACAAAACACTTTTTGTTCATTGAAACAACCCCATTAAATGATGTTCACTTGTGTGGTACGGTGGAGGGCGGGGCCGGGTCGTGACTCAACGCGCCCGGTCCCGTATTAGGCTAATCAAGCCTCCGAGAGGGTTAAAGGCCGCTCGCGGAGGACGTGCGTGAGAGAGAGAGATCGTTCACGGACATGTCCGTCGTCTTATGTGTTTGTCTTTTGAGTTTTCCATTAAAACTATAATTTATATGTCAAGCCGGTTTCTCGCCTCTTCCTTGCCCGTGAGGGCAAACTTCTTTACATTGGTGCCGAAGCCCGGGAAGGAAGAGGGATACGCCGTAGCGTTCTCGCTACTACCCCAGCGGAGCAGCCACGGCCATCTGCCGGGGGAAGGAGGAGCCCAGCCGCCTGGAAGCGGAGGAACGGCCGCCGACCACGAGGGGAGAAGGGGCTCCTAGCCGACCGCCTGGAGCGTTTAGGGCCGCTGCCAGGAGCGGAGGAGTCCCCTACCAGCCGCTGAAACGCAGCAGGGTTTGATACCGCCGAACGCGAGCAGGGAGGGGCTCGCTGCCGACCGCCTGGAGCGAGAGAACCGCTGCCAGGGGCGGGGGAGACCCCTTCGGCTCCCTGAGAACGCGGCGGGGCGTTCCGTCCGCCAGGGAACTGCCGCCGATCCGCCCGGAGAGGCGCGGCTGTCGTCCTTTAGAGGGTGGAGGAGTGGAGGCACGGTGGAAGGCGGGGCCGGGTCGTGACTCAACATGGACAAGGCGAGGATTCAGTAAAACTGACTGAACACATACTGAACAAGTATGAAAACTTGATTTTTGTAATCTGGTATTGTAATGTAGATTACATGTAATCCGTTACTAAGCAACACCATCAATCAGTGACTGATTCATATCGATAACTCATGTTGGGGCTGATTCTTGAGTCTTTAAGTCTGATTGATTTAAGGAACCGGCTCAAAGATGTGATTTGTTGGCAAGAACGCTACAATTTTCATTCTGTACGTTTGGTTTCGCAGGAAACACTGTCAGACTACTGTCTGATGAACTGTTGAGTTTGCATAAGCATAGGAATGCAGCATTCACTTCCAGTTTAAAAATGGACTCTTGATTCCCAACTTGAAGTTACAGAGACGACAGGCATAACACTAAAAGCAATTCATCAGCATTTCATACTTATTACAGTGCATGCACATACAAACATAAATTGTTCTTCTATGCTATTAGACGTTAGATGAACAAAATTGAGCGGTCACACTCTTCAGATATGTGAAGAGCACCCCTCCAGCCCAATGCTTTACTTGGACAGTAGTGAACAAAAATGCCTTTATCTTTCACTAGTACTGATATTCTAAACTTTCAGATAACAATGTCTCTGATTACAATGTGCTTTGACATACTTGTTCTTTGGAACCCATCTTCAGCCGAAATATTTTCAGCATATCAGACACTCGAGCTCTTCAAAGAAGGCTTGTTCTTAAACTATTACATAAACTCTCATTCCCAATTCCCAGCATACTGAAGTGCGCATCAGAGCAGTGCAAACTTGTCCCGAGTTGTACCTAGGTAAGCGTTTTCAGAGGTTACTATGACTCAAACACACACTCTCGCTCGACACACGTGTGTGTCTGAAGGCTTGTCAAGGTCAGAATGAGTTGAGCATCATACTCTCATCTGCAACACTCTTGCCCGGTGTAAATAATTCATCAAAACATTTTTAAAACCCAGTCTGTTTGCTGTCCAACCGAAGAATAGGACCACAGGACTTCACACAGACCTGAGGAATAATTAGATTAGTCTCTACAGGCGATCGTGATGATTTAAACCATTTCAAGTATTCAGATGTATTTTAACAGTTTAATAATGTAACGTTTCATAAAAAATATGTTTGAGAATCTTTTCTCTGAGTACTTTATATGGATCATTGTGTATAAATTAACCATAAGCACATGACAAAGATATTCCTTTGGCCAGAAATAAATGACAGACTTACAAGTGCCTTACAAGAAACATTCCCAGGATTATCACCAATGATACAATTTAGCACTGGGAAAAATGTGGTATTCCATAATACTGTATATGACCAATTGGCTTCACAGTGCAACATGGATTGCCCACTCCCGGACGAACATACGTTACATTAAGCAAAACAGCATATCAAAATGATAAAAAGACTGAAGGTACAAGACTGTGTATTTGAATTCTTTTAAGAGTGGTTGATCGACTCATCTCATGAATGTTGTAAATGACAAGCGAATCAAAAAACAACAGTACAGTGGGAGTTTCGGTCACTTATAGCACTGTTAAAACATTTCTCACACTATTTTATTTGTCTGCTAACAATGTCCAACACTGTGTATGCATGCATCATAGGAGATTTATGTCATTTTTGTCATAAAAATTCCTACAACATTGTCATTTCCAGCACATCTCAAACTCTTTGGTGGAAATGACGCTCATCAAAATGACGTTTTTTTCCAGTTTGAAGTACAATTACAGACTCCTTTTGTCTAGCTAAGGCTAATTTTAAAGCTAATGTTTTATTAATCATAACCCCCCCCCCCAATTTTAAATTAAAAAGTTTGAGAACAAACTTTAGGTTGGCTTGAGAAAGCCTAGCATGAAAGTTTGTAGTTGTAAAAGTTTGAAGGTTTTTAGTTTGATGTCCTGAGTGAAATAAGTCATCCCAGAAGTCTCTACGATGTTCTGGTGCAGAGATATGTGATTTGTTACTTGGTTGCTAGGATAAGCCCATGTCGTTGCTAGGCAGTTACCAAAGTGATACTCATAAGGCTCCTTGCAATCCTGTGTAAAATATGTCAACTCCTATGTCTCTACGATGTTCTAGTTACAAGATATGTGATTTGTTACTTGGTTGCTAGGTTAACCCTGGCTGGTTGCTAGGCAGTTACCAGGGTAATACTTTTCAAGCCTCCTTTCCATCCTGAGTGAATTAAGTCAACCCAGAAGTCTCTACGATTTTCTGTTGCAGAGATATGTTATTTGTTACTTGGTTGCTAGGGTAACCATATCTGGTTGCTAGGCAGTTACCAGAGTTATACATACCAAGGCTACTTTCCATTCTGAGTGAAATATGTCAAACAGGAAGTCTCTATGATTTTCTGGTGCAAAGATATGTGATTTGTTACTTGGTTGCTAGGGTAACCCCATCTGGTTGCTAGGCAGTAAACAAAGTGATACTCATAAGGCTCCTTGCAATCCTGTGTGAAATATGTCAACTCCTAAGACTCTACGATGTTCTGGTTTCAAGATATGTGATTTGTGATTTGTTACTGTCGTAATTTTTTTTTTTTTTTAGTTATAGACATCATTTTGACACTAAATGTTGAAATGTTTCATTATTTTAGTTTTAAAGTATTAAACATTTGAATGTTTAAATAAAATGTACTTTTATAATCATTTTTATATCTTAATATTAAAAGTCTAGATCTGTGACAAGGCTAAAACGGTCAAATCTACACATAGAGACACACACACACGAGAGTACCGAAAATAAATGATTAAAAAGTTTCCATTTCAGTTTTAAAGTTACCTTTATATAACTGCAAGAAAAAGTTAAAATCTTTTAGTTTTAATAAAAGTCAACCCCTGGGATCTGACGTCGCATGAAGTTAAAGAAAACCCCAAGTATTAAATACCACATATTGAAAATTTATTGCAAAATATTCAAATATTTAAGTTGTTTGAGAGTGTTTACGACTCAATTACATCATTCGCAATGCATCGTGGGAGTGGGCGGTCTACGATGAGCTCTCATGATGCAACTTTTGAAGCCATGTTAACACTGATTTCTCTGATTGGCGGATTGCTCTTTAGGATTATGGGTAGCGTAGTTCTTCACCGGGAATTCAACAAGAGTTTTTAAAAACCTCGGTGCACAGTATAGCGGGTCTTAAAATGTTTTTGTTAAAAATCAATTTGAGTATAGATGGGAATGAGTCAGCTAGCAAGCTAACATTGATAAATGTAGGGTGCAAAAAAAAAGGAATAGAATAGGCCTGCTGAAAACATCTGAATTCAAGCCGTGTATGTTATTATACACACCAGGGTGCAAAGAGCATCTGTCTAATTTAAAACGCCTGATGAAGGCACGAGGAATTAGCATAACTGAGCGAATTTCACCTGATTATAAATATAGTAGATTCGAGCTGATGTGTATTAAAACAAACTCGAAATCTACAGTGTCGCATCCGAGAGCAAGCTGGCACACAGATCCGCACGGATGAATGTTTATGTAGGTTTGAGCCATCACCTTGGTTTAGTGTGGAAGTGCTGTTGATGTCTCCGGAGATGAAGGAGGACTCTGACTGTTTCCTCACCGTATCGTTCCACATCCTCCTGATGCGACTCTGCAGCAGGAAACACACGCTCGTTGATTAATGCGCATAATATTCATGCAGCACCGACAAACAGCTTTGTAACACAATTAGAAGCTTTAAAGTCTCAGTGTTAGCAGACTCGATCATTACCGCCACATGTGGAATAGACGATGTCTAAACACACTACACAACACATTGGAAAGATTACATCTGTTGCAGCTTGTTAAGATTCCACACGGCACATGCAACAAGCAATTTGCGGCAATAGAAAACAGCATTAATTAAATCTTCAAATCACAGGAAATATTTCTAAACGACTGCACTCATACAACTAGAAATGTATAATTTGTTCTTGTAAAGGAACGAAATCATAAACACAGGAGGTTTCATGACAAGCTTTCAATGTGTGCTACGTAAAGACTACTAAAACATAAATGTAAGGATTTGCTTCGTTATTTGATTACCTGTAACAGCTGTGCTTACAAATCAAGAATTAAGAAATAATCAACCAGAGCAACATAACGCAAAGGCAACTTTAAAGGGATAATCCACCCAAAAATGAAAATTCTCTCATCATTTACTCACCCTCATGCCATCCTAGATGTGTATGACTTTCTACTTTCTGCAGAACACACATTATGCTATTTAGAAGAATATTTCAGCTCTGTAGGTCCATACAATGCAAGTGAATGGGTGCCAAAATATTTACGTTCCAAAAATCAAGTAAAGGCAGCATAAAAGTAATCCATAAGACTCCAGTGTTTTAATCTATATCTTCCGAAGTGATGTGATGAGTGTGGGTGAGAAACAGATACATTTTTAAGTCCTTTTTTGATATAAATTCTTCTCCCTGCCCAGTAGGGGGTGATATGCACGAAGAATGTGAATCACCAAAAACACAAGAAGAAGTATGTGAAAGTGATCTGTTTCTCACCCACACATATTATATTGCTTCTGAAGACCACTGGAGTCTTATGGATTGCTTTTATGCTGCCTTATGTGATGTTTGGAGCTTCACATTTTTGGTCACCATTCACTTGCATTGTACGGAACGACAGAGCTGAGATATTTTTCTAAAAATCATCATTTGTTTTTTGGAGAAGAAAGAAAGTCATACACATCTGGGAAGGGATAAGAGTGAGTAAAATGATGAGAGAATTAACATTTTTGGGGGTGAACTGTCCCTTTAAGCAAGACTTAGGCAATGATTTTTCTAGGATTAGAACTGCAGAATTGTCCCAAAGAGAGCATGTCCTCAGCTGTGAAAGCTTCTTTTAAAACTATACAGAGAACAGCTTCTCAAGGGCAGGATATTATTCAGCCGCCTTAGAAATGAAATGCAGTGTGAAAAGTGCTTTTAATAAGAACACATTTCATATGTGACAACTCAACTCATTTCAAAGGACATTTTTTTTAGGGTAGTGTGGTATTACTTATGGCAGGATATGAGAGGCACAAGCTGTACCTGTGTAGCGGACGAATATCGAGCCGTGGATCTGGACGCCGAGGCTTTGTTAACACTGTGGGGTCCGTCAGACGGCAGACCACCACAACACTGAGACTGCCGGAAACACTTGTTGTACTCTTTACGCACCTGTGATGACAGAATCAGAAAACAACCATTAGCAAGACACCTAACAAAGATAGATGATATATATCGGTCAGGCCAATTAATCTGCTGATTCTGGCCATTGCGCTAACCTAGCCAACATTTACTGTTTTCTAATTTTTTTTTTTTTTTTTTTTTTTTACAAGATTGTTTAATATTTTAGAATTTATTCCAAGCAATTTTTAAAGGTTAAAAGGTTTATTTAGAATCAGGAATTATTTGTGAAACTGTTAAATATTAAATATTAATTGTAAATACTGTAGATGAATTAAAATGACACTTAATATTACACATATTAATATTTAATATATTAAAAATATTATAATTATTACATATAGTTTTTATATGTATATGTCATTTATAATTGAATATATATTTTTGGTATTTGATGCATAAAATGTCTATGAGATTTTAGGTTAATTATTAATTAATTATTTAGGTTAGGTTCTTCCCCATTTTTAATCACATTTCTGTAATTACATATTCATTATCACTGTCCTGTGGTGTGATAAAGTCATAGCAAGTCATATTGTAAGTCCTTTTTTTTAACTATCTACACTTTCACATTCACATTTTTCTTTGGCTTTTGGCCATACACATTCTTTGTGCATATCGCCACCTACTGGGCAGGGAGGAGAATTTATAGTTAAAAAAGGACTTCAGTATTGATCTTTTTTCACATCTGGAGTACTTTTATGCTGCCTTTGTGCTTTTTAAAGCTTCAAAGTTCTACCCAGCATTCACTTGCATTGTATGAACCTACAGAGCTGAGATCATTTTCGAAAAATCTTAATTTGTGTTCTGCAGAAGAAAGAAAGTCACACGTCTGGGATGACATAAGGGTGAGTAAATGATGAGAGAATTTTCATTTTTGGGTGAACTGTTCCTTTAAATCAGCCATCAATCCCTCTAGACACTGGCATCGACTATTAAAAAATCCATGTACATGTATGTGCGTTATACTTAACCTTCAAAATAATGGGGAAAACGTGATATTTTAATTCATGTTTGTATTCTCCAAACATCACCTCTTAAAAAGTCTTTGAAAAGAAGGTTACAAACTTGAAAACCGCCATTGTCTTTTAGCAGAGAAAAAAGTCCCATATATATATATATATATATACAGTATATACACACAAATTTGCTCTAACTTTTTTTGTTTTTTTAGATGTGTGCTTGTGAATTAGTGCCGGCCCCTTGAAGCAAGCATTATATTTCCCATCACAGCAACTGCATCGTTAACCATCAGCTCAAAGGATTGCAATTTAATTAAGCAAGACAAACAAACAGAAAATTGCAAGGCAAACTCTAATCATCACTCAACGCAATCAGCAGCCTTCAGACCTGTATAATAATAAAGACAGTGAGGTATGATGCTTCACCTTCTTCTGCAGGAGACAGTGGAAGATGAAGATGAACATCCCTTGTAAGGTGTTGAAGATGGTGAACAGGTACGCCATCAGTATCGAAGAGTCGTTCAAGAAAAACAGGCCAAACGACCACGTCAGGCCAAGAAGACACAGCAGAGCAAAAGCGCCCAGAACCCAGGACCTGAAAATGACGAGATTTTAAATGGTTAGACCAGCAGAAGTATGAAAGTCAAACACATCTGGGGTGGCATGAGAGTGAGTGAATGATGAGAGAATTTTCATTTTTGGGTGAACTGTCCCTTTAAATTTAGTTGTTTATCACCAATGTTAGGTGTAATCTGATTACATTAGTAATTACTTTAATTGAATTACTTCCAGTTAAAAAACTAGTGTAACACATTACATTTTAAATCTGTTTTAAGGTAGGTAAGGTTGATGTTGTGATGAGTGTATGACTGGAGTGCGACAATAAACAAGCGAGAAATATAGACTATTTAGGAATAGAGAGGAAAAATATTCATTTGTATTTGTTGATTGGAAAAATAAAAACTAATTTGTAAAAAGTGTAGAAAGTAATGAGTAATATGACTACAAACATATGAGTAGTGTAATCTGATTACAATTTTTAGAGAAATAATTACCTATAATATTTACCTAAAGTAATTACATTATTTTTAGTGGATTACTTTTTGAGCAACTTCCCCAAAACTGTTTATCACTATGTTTCTGTTCAAAGGTTAGCATTATTTATATGCTAAAATACTTTGTTTCATCCTAGTTTATGGCAATAATGTTTACAATTGCTCCCAAACCAAGTTCTTACGGTCAAGTGATTTACGAACACTTGACGGATCGGTTTGAATGAATCATTAAAAAGATCTGGTTTAAAACAACAATTCGTTTGTGAATGAGACATCACTACAAAGAAGATTGTGTAAAAACACATTACATAAAGAATGAAAATCCATTCATAAACTGGACCCACTCCTATAATCAGACCACCCAGAGACACATAAACTTCAATTCAAGACAGCCATATATCAATAGACTCTTTCCCATAAGAGATTCCAGCAACTATCTGTGTGGATCAAATGTCTTGTCTTCTAGCCCCGGACGAGCCCTTCATATGGACACAGGACAAAACGAGATTTTTCCATCTCATGTTACCCCCCAGCTGCACTTTAAACAGAATTACGACTTTGGGTCCAATAAAACGTCTTGCTTTAACATCATACACTGTGTCGTCCATCTGGAAATATGCATCTGGTTACCAAGGACAATGTTTATAAGAGGGTACGTTTGTGCTATGACATTGCAGGCCGCTGATGCTAATGAATAAGTTAATAACATGGTGCTCGAAAGGTTAATGCTTTCCTTAATTATTCCCATAAACCCAAATTAGTGTTTACCACAAGTCCAGCCCCAGACGCAACCTCTACCCCATGCACAACCTTCAACTTGGAATGCCGTCCATTACCACGAAACCAATTTGCACGGCTGGAATGTAATTGTCACGTTGTGATTAATGCAATTATAGAGTCTTGCCACTTTAAATGATGCAAGCAAATTAATAAAGGGGGCAATTTGAGGTTGTGAAAACATGAAACAGTTTAGTGTCTGTAAGAAAAAGTAGTGTATAAGTATCAATATGAAATCAAAATAGCTCCTTTTTACTTTCTTCAAGCTGAGGTGTGTCATTTCTGCATCCCAAATGGAGTTGCAAAATTAACTATTGTTTTCAAACACGTTTCCCTGAACACTTCCCCGTCGGAAAACAGTAAATCCCACCCTAATTAAAATAATTTTTAAGACAATGTTGCTGTGTCAGGCTGGTCTGAATGATCAAACAGCGAAGCTTTGATAGCACCGAAGAGAAATACATTAGTGTGCCACTTTTTGGGGAAAATGATTGGCTACTTATCCTCCTGAGACCCGAGCGTGACTGCTGTGTGCGTCTCCCATTTCCCTTTTTGATTTGTATCTAGTAGCTCCTAATAAATTAGCAAAAAAAGAATGAAAATCTAGAGCAAATACTTCATTCATAAAAGTGTATGTACACATATGTGGGCAGCGGGACTAAGTTGTGAAATTTTAAATAATACCAAGCTATATCACAGCCAGTCATGTTAAAATTAAATGATACATTATAAATTCTGAATCTATGTACTGATTAACATTGCTCCATGTCTGCCAAACATGTTGAGTGGTCCAAACATCTGCAGCATGACACTGAACTTTTGGTCGGATGTTAAGATTGAATGCGCTTAGCTGCATAAAAAGCTATATGATATTCCCTTGTTCCCCATTTAGTGAATGACTTAACCTCCAGTGTGCTGTCTGTCTGCACTGATCTCAGAACAGATGGAAATGCACCTTATTTCATCCTAACTCCTTTTAAAGCCTCTGAAAATGTGTTTTCTTCTCAGTGTGAAAAGGCACAGTAAATTATTGATTTCTAGCACTATTGTCCACTACAGTGGTCACTGTGTTTAACAGTGTGCCGTTTCGCAATAAATCGATCAAATTTTAAAAATGGCATATTGGATGAAATTAGAGACCCTAATCTTTTGACTCAAACAGGTTTCACCTAAGACAAACTCCGCTGTGATCAGCGCCATGTTGTTTTGCCACAAGACTCTATGCGTCAAAAGTTTAATCTTTTACTGACAGCCCAGAGTGTCCTGAACTGAGATCAGTTACATATGTATGATTCATCAGGGTACATTATTCCAAGGAGAGAAAAAAAGTTTGACTGTAATCAGAATCCCCCCCCCCCCCCCCCCCACCCCCACCCCATATGGCTTCATTCAGATGTGTAACGTCCACTTTCCACAATCCAAACAATACCTGCTGGATATATAAAATATCCATCTCCATTTTTTTGTCACATTCTGGAAGGACAATGTCATTTGCACACTGTTTCATGTTGATTTTAAACTATGTAGGCAGCTGCAATAAAACCCAGGCTGGGAAGCGCATGCAGCGGAATTGAAGGTTGATCTTACCGTATGCTCTCCAGTCTGCTGGAATCAGGTTTCATAGACGTCGAGTGTTTTACCATCTTGTACATAGTCACCACCAGAAAGATGAGGTTGAGCTGTCAGAGAAGATAAAACATATTGAGAAGACCACACAGCTTTCAAGCAATTCCTGGAACTCACGTTTGAGATCCATCACTCGAATGGCATATTTGTCAAACATCATTTAATATTCATATTTCCCAATTTTGCAGCAGGACGTTTGCAGGGAGAGCACTATGTAACAGTTACATGGGCAGGAATAGCAGTGCATCTCTCTCGGGATCTGTGATCACCAGGCTATTAGACGACTGTAGCACCACCATTAAAAAATAAAAATAAACTGTGGTTTATGTTGGCCACGGTACACTACGATCTGCAAAGTATAGCCTTCAATAATTCATAAAGTAGACAGGAACTGCAAAAATGTCAAAATGCAAGAACAGACGACTTGTACTGGAAGCTTCCAAACTGGCAAGATGTTCTGTCTAAAGCATTTGGAAATGTTCAGGCAGCATTCTGTTTGTTTAGACTACAGAAAAACTCTTGGTTGAAATTCTGTCATTCCAAACCCATTTGCTGTGCAACACAAAGGGTGAAAGTTTTGAAGAATCTTTAGACAGCCCTTTTCCATGCAAAAAACATTCTAAGTGACTTTATTTACCATAGGCCACATTTTTTAATATATAATACTATTTTTTTTATTTTAACATACCTTGTTAACACAAGAACCAATGCAATTATGCTTTCAATGACACTCATGCACTCATTGTGGTGTATCACTTAAGAACATTCGGAATATAGTGGACTGCTTTTACAGAACTTCCATCACACTTACATTTGTTTATTTGAACTTGACAGCCCCTGGTTAATATGGACTGTCACTGTATGGCAAGAGTGTTTTAATAATGACAAAATGTTCATTTTATGGGAAAACTATTCCTTTAACATGACGTAAATCTGGGATGAGGACTTTGTTAAAGTCAGAGGACGATCTGTTGAGATACTGCAACCTAATCTGTTTTCCGATTGCCAGTAAGAACATGAATATTCCCTCAGACATAAAATATCAACCAGATAATAAAGTGCTACCATTTGTTCCTGGTTTGGATTTTCAGGATAATCCGAGACAAAATGCCCATTGGCGCCTTCTCAGACTAGTAAGTTACAACTGTGGCCGTGGACATGTCGGCTCGCTGGCAAGCACTTGTGTTTTTCTTCACCGCCCTGAACATGGGAATGTAATTCAGGCAGGCCAGAGGAGACCTCTTAACGGAACAACTGTGTGGGACAAAAAATGTGTCCAGAAAAAAAGCACCCTCTTTTTCAAATATGTGGAACAGACTGAGGACATTCGGCTAAAACAGACTGAGGACGGTCTACATTCAGTTGGAGGTGAGACTGGTGTGTAGAGGACCGAAGAGATTTTGCTCAGCTTTGGCTTCTTCTCCCAAAATGTTCACACTTAAATATGAATATTCTGATTTTATAGTTACCCGCTCCACACAATTTACCTACTAGATAATTCTCAAAAACAAGGTGGAAAATACCGAGTGTTTTTAGGCTAGGGCAAAGAATTCTAATCTCCAGTTAATCTGACTTCTTTCTGCAACATTATGACTTTTTGGAAAGAGCTGAAAGCAACACAAGGAGCTTTTGAGAGATTGTACTTTGAAGAAACCAATTCAGGCTTGCTCAAAAGCATCCTTGAAAAAGCACGGTAATTATTCCTCTGCAAGTTTTGTGTTTGAGTGTCTGTCTCTCAACTTCTGAAATGAGGTTGATTTTAATGTTTCCAAAGAGTTTAAAAATTCCTTGGAAAGTCTCCATGTTTTATCCAAAAAACCGGGTCACATACTAACAATGTAAAACAAAATGGCAAAACTACCAATTCAAGTTCTGTCTATACGCAGGTTGGCAGAAGGACGCAGGTTGTTAACTTGGTATATTGTGTTTGGATAAAATCCAAAAAGAGAAAACCTACATGACAAATAGGTCAATTATAAGCACATTACAGCTCTGCAAAACAGTGAGTGAAAAACACACATTTATCTTGTTTATTCCTTAGAGGCACAGAAAACCACACAGTGTGATCCGATGCAAAAAACAAGCATATGTCCATTGAAAGGAAATTGAAAAGAAAGTCACTGAATTCTTTGCTTCATCGATCATCAACAAAAACTACACATAAACACTAGAAGAATTCGACGCAATTTATCAGAGCCTTTCAAAAATGGGAGAGGAGAGCACCCGTTCCTAATAAAAAAGAAAAAAAGAAAGTTGCTAGGGTGATCTTAAAAGTTTTTTAGCGTGTTGCTTTGGGTCTGCAGTCACTATATGGGTTTTCTAAATGTTTAACATGTTATGTACAGTTAGGGTGTTAAGGATTTTTTTTAGCTTGGTGCTATGTAGTTGCTAGGGTGTTCTGGATGTTTTATTAAAATGTAGTTTTTTAGCGTGCTAGAGTGTTCTGGATGTTTTATTAGCATGTAGTTTTTTAGCGTGCTAGAGTGTTCTGGATGTTTTATTAGCATGTGGTTTTTTAACATGCTAGAGTGTTCTAGATGTTTTACTAGCATGTTGTTTTTTTTAGCATGCTAGGGTGTTCTACAGTATATATTTTATTAGCATTTTTTTTAGCATGCTAGGGTTTTCTAGATGTTTTATTAGCATGTAGTTTTTAGCATGCTAGGGTGTTCTGGATGTTTTATTAGCATGTAGTTTTTAACATGCTAGAGTGGTCTAGATGTTTTATTAGCATGTTGTTTTTTAGCATTCTAGAGTGTTCTAGATGTTTTATTAGCATGTTGTTTTTAGCATTCTAGAGTGTTCTGGATGTTTTATTAGCATGTTGTTTTTTAGCATGCTAGGGTGTTCTAGATGTTTTATTAGCATGCTAGGGTGTTCTAGATGTTTTACTAGCATGTTGTTTTTTAGCATGCTAGAGTGTTCTAGATGTTTTCTTAGCATGTTGTTTTTTTAACATGCTAGGGCGTTCTAGATGTTTTATTAGCATGTTGTTTTTTGGCATGCTAGAGTGTTCTAGAAGTTTTATTAGCATGTTGTTTTTTAACATGCTAGGGTGTTCTAGATGTTTTATTAGCATGTTGTTTTTTTGGCATGCTAGAGTGTTCTAGATGTTTTACTAGCATGTAGTTTTTAGCATTCTAGAGTGTTCTGGATGTTTTATTAACATGTCATTTTTTTAGCATTCTAGAGTGTTCTAGAAGTTTTATTAGCATGTTGTTTTTTGGCATGCTAGAGTGTTCTAGATGTTTTTCTAGCATGTTGTTTTTTTAACATGCTAGAGTGTTCTACATGTTTTACTAGCATGTAGTTTTTAGCATTCTAGAGTGTTCTGGATGTTTTATTAACATGTCATTTTTTAGCATTCTAGAGTGTTCTGGATGTTTTATTAGCATGTAGTTTTTAGCATGCTAGAATGTTCTGGATGTTTTATTAACATGTTGTTTTTTGGCTTGCTAGAGTGTTCTAGATGTTTTATTAGCATGTTGGTTTTTTTAGCATGCTAGGGTGTTCTAGATGTTTTATTAGCATGTTGGTTTTTTTAGCATGCTAGGGTGTTCTAGATGTTTTATTAGCATGTTGTTTTTTTTAGCATGCTAAGGTGTTCTAGATGTTTTATTAGCATGTTGTTTTTTAGCATGCTAGGGTGTTCTAGATGTTTTATTTGCATGTTGTTTTTTAGCATGTTGCTATGCAGTTGCTAGGGTGTTCTGGATGTTTTATTTGCATGTTGTTTTTTTAGCATGTTGCTATGCAATTGCTAAGGTATTCTGGATGTTTTAGCTTTTTTAGCACATTATTTTTTTGATATTCTGTTATCTAGACATTGCTCAGGTCCCTCCATAAACACATTAAGTCTGTGGAGGTTTTTCCCCATTATATGGTCTACCTGGCAAAAATTGTGTTTGATTGCTTAGTAAAGAAAATAACATCTCTTCATATCAAGTACATCACACAATTTGAGGTATCATACAAGTCTGCAGCAAATATGTCACAAGATGAGTTACTGTGATGGGTTAGTACTTTGTTCAAATTGTGTCAATTTAGTGACAAGAATTTTAACTTTCAGTGTCGACAGACAAATTATTTGTTGCTTGAAACTTGTCGCATCATGCTTGTTAATAGTGATAATAATTAAGTGCAAAAAACATGTTATTTGAGTGTAGTTGTGCTGAAGAATAGTTCAGTAAAGAATGGAGAAGCAGTTAGAACAACAAAAGGAAAAGAGGAAAAAAGAGATCACTGCTTTTAGATCACTGATTATGGCTCTGTTGAGTGTTGTCGGCGAGTCACCAGAGCCACTTTACTCCGGTATGGGTGGAGAAACTGAAAATGCATTTAACACGGCCTGCGAGTGATGACACAGATCTGATGAGACAGCCAGGCACGGCACGAGAGGAAGCCAGGCCAGCCGTCCTGCCTCAGACCTCCCTCTGCACCACCCTACACCTCCCATCCCCCATTTGGCCTACACTCCCCAAAATAGAGCCACAAGCACACGGCCAATATAAAGCAGGCTGTGTTCAGATAGCACACTTAACGCTGACATCTGAGCGAGTGAGTTAATGAATGTCTTGCTGGGTTTGTATACAGGGGAGCACCTTTCTGAGAAAGAATTTGAGACAGCTTAGTATTTGGGTGAATCTCACAAAACCTGTCAATATCATGTCTGGGTCACATTTCACCCAAAAACCAAAAGACAGAAATAAAAAAAAAATTACAACATGCTTAAAGAAAATAAAGCTTTTTTTTTTTAGGATAATTAAGATTGTTTTTTGCAATGTTAAATTTTCACCTCAATCCGGGTGGCAGAGGACCAGTCTCAGTTTCCTCCAATTCTGAGACAGTCAATCTGTGCATCTTACCACGTGGCTTGCTGTGCATGACACCGCGGAGACTCACAGCATGTGGAGGCTCATGCTAGTCTCTGCGATCCACACACAATTTACCACGCGCCCCATTGAGCGAGAACCACTAATCCCAACCACTTGGAGGTTACCCAGTGTGACTCTACCCTCCCTAGCAACAGAGCCAATTTGGTTGCTTAGTAGACCTGGCTAAAGTCACTCAGCACACCCTGGATTCAAACTCGTGACTCCAGAGGTGGTAGTCAGCGTCAATACTCGCAGAGCTAGCCAAGCCCCGAAAATTACGCATTTTTTGAGAATTATAATTTGTTTTCGTTTTTTTGCATTAAACACAATCCCTTCCCATTTTCATTACTATAATATGAAAAAATATATTCTATTATGCAGTATATTAATATATTATTTAACTGTTTGTTTTGTAGTATTTGTATTCATTTAATTAATGCAAAACCTCTGGATTATTTAATAATCTAATAAAATGTCACAGTTATGAAAATCACTATTTAAACCAATATTGGGAAATAATTGGGAATGTAAATCAGGCACCATACAATTTTAATGTTGAAAGGAGAAAAAATAAAACAAGGCCACGTTTTCTTTATGTAAATGTAATTTATTTTGACCTGCAGTGAGATAAGACCCAAAAAGTGTTTTTTGTGACATTTCGTCTGGAGGTAAATTGATGTATTATGTGCATCTGATTTGTTTAGCTGTTTAACATTTACAGTCTGACTATGAATCCCCTGAACAGCACTGACTGCACACATCAGTATCTCTGTGCTGCAGCTATTTTTTCACTTTCTAAAATGGCATGACTTTTTTTTTATTTATTTAAATCTATCTTAGTGCCATGTTTTATCCATCTGTGGGAGTTGTGTGAAAAAGTCCTCCTCACCAAACAAAAATATCCCCATAGTGGTGCTATAATTCATGTCAGTATGGTTAAAACTCCAGCAATCCATAGCTGTCAGTCCCTCCAGCTTTGTTATCTTTATACTCGTCTTTCTCGCCTCCCTTTATCGCCGTTTTTCAAGAATGAATGACCTTCAGGTCTGCAAGTGTTTCTCCTGTGATCTGTCTAGTGCAGTGCAATCATGAGACGAGATCTCATTTAGAATGAGGACTGACAAACACAGCATACTGTCCATACATACTGATTACTGGCTTATAGGAACTTTGGCTTATAAGTGGTCAACAAGAAAACAACAGTCAACATCGCTTACTAATAAACACAACAGTACACACCCACTTTTTCAGCCAAATTGGAAGTTTTTTCCCATTCATTTTTCCATTTGGATTTCATATAATCCTTCATAATAAAGTTCAAAGCTATGAACCGAACCAATCAGCTCCGAGGTTAATCACATTACAAACTTTGATTGGAAGCAAAAAGTATTAAAAACTGGACCCCCCCCAAAAAAGAACAAGACTTAACATCTGAAATGTGGGAACGAACTACAATCCCATGAAGCACTGCAAATCATGTAATCAAACTAAAAATGCTATAAAAATATAAAACTATTGAAGTGGCTGTTGCTAATTATAAGTATAGAAACAGAATATTTTGATACTATTGCAAAATATTAAGATATTTGCAAATATACATGAAAGCTCTTTGGTGCACTTTGTTCAACACAATTCTCGGATTGGTGGATAGTTTGTCTGCGGTTTTATGCAATTTCTTAATTTTTTTTTCAAATAACATGGACTGATGGCTTCAACAGGAGCATATAACATTGATGTGCTCACAGTAGGTCTGTCTTTAAATGTTTATACAGTGAGTTATTAGTAAATATCAATTTGCCAGTTGTGAAAATTAACATATTTTTAACTTCTGGAATCAGACTGTTGTGCTCTATAGGAAAATACCATATATGACGGCTGAGAAAACAGCATTCACTGCTGACCAATAGGAACACATCATATATTACAGACTATTAGAAACACAGTGTAATTTAGTGACCAATGGGAACACAGAATACACTACTAAACAAAAGTCTGCACCACTGTTGGCAATTTGCATGTTTTCCTAACATTTCTGGTGCACATTCTATCTACTGTATGAACATACAGGTAATGATGTTAAATGTTGCAAACTTACCATAATGATGAACGAAACTGGACCAATGAAACTCCAGATGAAATGATTATCAACCCTTAGCCAACAGCTGCAGAGAAAAAGTGAGAAGCAAACATTAGTGAAGCAATTACACTCCAATATAAAAAATAAATAAAATAAAATAAATAAATCAGATCTACAATGACTTGATTCAGATTTTTCAGGACATATCCACAACTTTAACAGTGACAATACTCATGTTTGATATCACTGTCAAAACATTACTGTTTAAATCCTTTTTGCATATAAAAAACGAATTGTGTTTTTCTGTTGTGCGTTTGATATGCTGTTGATGTGGTTTATTAGTATCTGAATCACCTACACTGGAGTTCACTGGTCACTGCATTAATTAATTCCAGGCACATGCAGTATGTTTACAAATCCCATTTCACAAATCAAAATCTCAGCAGACAGATCAGTAAACTTAATTGAAATCTCTGTGATAATTTGTTTTGCTATGTTTGTGTCATTCATACACATACACAGGCCTCTGATGCAAATAAGGGCTCTTTTGAGCTGAAGCTTTCTTTTTAAAATTCCTGCACAAAATGTTATTTAGTATTAGAGAACAATATGCTCATAAGTATTACTTCATGCATCTCTGAAGAGGAACACAATAATTATACTACACAACTCTCTGGAATACTGGATTCTGATCGGTCAGTGGCGCCATCTAGTGGTCTGATATTTCTCAGTAACAACCGCACATCCACATATCAGATTGCTCGTCTGGGTATCACGAGCCATCTATCCTGCTTCTCGGATCACTGTGCGATATCTACAAGTAAGCTAACAAAATAATTTCAATGCACATCGATTTTTCAATAAACACAAACAGAACTCTGACGCAAACCGGAGGTGGATTTCAGCTGTTCAGCGATTTCTTTCTCCTCACATAATTACATACTTTCAATGCAAATCAATATTTTATGTCCATGTTATATTTTCTTTATTTGGTAAGAATCAGTGTAATAAGCAGGATAATGTACAGTCAGCTGGTTATTATAGCTAAAAAAAAAGACCCTTCTGCTATCCTGGGATCCTGATCACCCTGTCGGGGTTTATTTAGCGAGACCAATCAGCTGACTGTACATTATTCCTTATACAACAAACTCACACCTCACTAATTTATCATGCGGTAGTTCTGTGTAAGGGAACAAAAAAACATCTTAAACCAGCCTAAGGTGGTTTACTGGTCTTAGCTGGTTTAAGCTAGCCTCTCAGCCTAAACAGCTGATAGTTACCGAAACCCCTTTAAAACATAAAACCAGACCAGGCCCAAGCTAAAGACTAACTGTGACTTTGGCTGTTTTTTGTTTTTTGCAGCAAAGACTCCGACAAATGAAGTCCCTTACGCTTTCTTGGTTCCGTAGCTCTTGTAGTCAATGGCTGCCGAAATCCCAACCACCACAGTGGGGAACAGGTAACCGGATGCGTAGTAGTACTTTCGTCTGGAGAATTCGCTCTCGAAGACCTCCACGAGCATAAGGAACAGCTGAACACCCTCCAAACACATCCACGCAAATGCCGCCAGAAAGAAGAAATGGAGAACTCCAGCAATAATAGAGCACACAATCTGTTCAGAGAGAGACGAGAGACATGAGATGATCGTTCAGAAGTGTGTCCACATGGTTTTAAACATACTGCCTTGAGTTTCAGAGTTAAAATGAGAGTATATATGGTGCAGTTTATGTTTGTAAGAACTAGGAATGCATCTACAGTATATGAACATTTTTGTCTGATACGATTCCTAACAAAAACTATAGGCAGATAAGAGAGTCACAATGAAAGATAAATAGTTACAAAAAAATAACTAAATATGATAACATGCTGATTTATATGATAAAAGGTTATTTTGTACATCTAAAACAGTTCAAAACAACAAAACTTACATTTTACATGTATGTACTTTATAAGATGAAACATTACAAATTCATACTATGCATATGTTGGAAAATTCCACAGAATTGTCAACCTCATCATGGAAAAATAAAACATTTAATCAAATAAATGAAAATCCCATTTAAATGAGATAATGCCATTCAGACCGCAAGAGGGCGCCGCTTGCTCACACAGCACTGACCGAAGCGCTGATTGCAGACTATATCTTGAAACACAGCCTTTTAGTAATCGTGCAAAACCATTTTTACGATTTTAACGATTTTAATCATAAAATTCAATCAATCGTGCAGCATTAATGTATATCATAAATATGTCTCAGAAGTCAATGTCTGCTGGTTTGAAAGCGTTTTGGATGGTTTCTCCTCATCATGTAGCCTACAAATAAACTGCCACTTTCACAACTGTCATGTCTGTTTACGGCATATTTACCAATTGTAATTAGCTTGGTCTATTTTATTCATGATTTTCAGTTACTATATATTTATAGTTAATATACATTTTATTTGTTTCTAAAATAATTGCTATGACACTGCAAATCACTGTCAAAACGAGGTATCTTACAACCAAAAAAAAACTGCTTATCTAAGAAGCTCACTAGGTTTTCAAACAGAGCTACTTTCTTCAAACCCATCTTGTTTTTTTTTGTTGTTTTTTTCGACTGTCACATTTACAACCACAAAAACGTTTGTGTACCGGGGGATCGGTCATGTTGATGCCCACGAGGAAGAGGAGCTCAGCGATGAAGAGGTTGATGCAGAGGTTCTTGTGGATGGTGTTGCGATCACTCTGGAGGCCACGGAAGAAGCAGAAGGTGAAGATGCTAATGGCGAGGCAAACAAGCGATACGGCGATGCCCATTCGCGTGATGACTGTCAGCAGCAGCTCGTGAACGCTTCCCTCGCCCTTGAAAAACATACATTAGCATTAACAGTCAGGCCAAGATTCACTTAACTCTAATACTTCACTTGTCAGAATATAATGAGTGAGCTACTTTTTAAATTTTGAAGTACTGTAGTTTCAAATCAGCTTAGACTTAAAATTAAAAAGACAAAAATTACTGAAACTGGACCTCATTTATGAAACACAAGCAGAAGGAATTTGTGCAAATTGTTCATAAAACCATTCTTACACAATGAAAGATTTCCAAAAACATATTTAGATTTTTTTGTATATACTAGGGCTGTCAATCGTTTAAAATGGTGTCCCGTTTAATGAATCGCAATTAATCCCATTTAATCACACACACACACACACACATATATATATATATATATATATATACACAGTATCTCACAAAAGTGAGTACACCCCTCACATTTTTGTAAATATTTGATTATTTCTTTTCATGTGACAACACTGAAGAAATAAAGGAATGTATGACACTCCCACCACCATGCTTGACTGTAGGCATGACACACTTGTCTTTGTACTCCTCACCTGGTTTCTGCCACACACGCTTGACACCATCCTAACCAAATAAGTTTATCTTGGTCTCATCAGACCACAGGACATGGTTCCAGTAATCCATGTCCTTAGTCTGCTTGTCTTCAGCAAACTGTTTGCGGGCTTTCTTGTGCATCATCTTTAGAAGAGGCTTCCTTCTGGGACAACAGCTATGCAGACCAATTTTAAGCAGTGTGTGACAGCACTGACAGGCTGACCCCTCACCCCTTCAACCTCTGCAGCAATGCTGGCAGCACTCATACGTCTATTTCCCAAAGGCAACCTCTGGATATGACACTGAGCACGTGCACTCAACTTTTTTGGTCGACCATGGCGAGGCCTGTTCTGAGTGGAACCTGTCCTGTTAAACCGCTGTATGGTCAGTGTCAGGGTCTTGGCAATCTTCTTATAGCCTAGGCCATCTTTATGTAGAGCAACAATTCTTTTTTTCAGATCCTTAAAGAGTTCTTTGCCATGAGGTGCCATGTTGAACTTCCAGGGAGTGTGAGAGCGATGACACCAAATTTAACACACCTGCTCCCCATTCACACCTGAGACCTTGTAACACTAACGATTCACATGACACCGGGGAGGAAAAATGGCTAATTAGGCCCAATTTGGACATATTCACTTAGGGGTGTACTCACTTTTGTTGCCAGCGGTTTAGACATTAATGGCTGTGTGTTGAGTTATTTTGAGGGGACAGCAAAGTTACACGGTTATACAAGCTGTACACTCACTACTTTACATTGTAGGAAAGTGTCATTTCTTCAGTGTTGTCACATGAAAAGTTATAATCAAATATTGACAAAAACGTGAGGGGTGTACTCACTTTTGTGAGATATTGTATATATATATATATATATATATATATATATATATATATATATAAACATGTTTACTATAAATGTGAATGAGATTTTTTCCATTCAGTATATATGTACACAGGCAGAAACACCATTCTGCTGTCATAACGGTAATGATACTGTATACATATACATTCATGTTCGCTTTACATACTAAAATAGTTCATCTTGAATGTTAACATGCCAGCCTCAACAGGAAACGGTGACATTGCCAGTCATAATATACCATAAAATACCATATATTGATATCCCCTGTCAGTCCCGCACATTTTGAAGAGCACAAAGATAGTGTCTTGGCACACTCTTGGAGAAGGGATTTACAATCATTTTTTTCAATGTAACCAAGTTCAATTCTAGATTTGTTCAACACAACCAACCAGTTGCCCTAAGCATAGTTTAGAGTCTTGATTTTTTCATTAAATGTCTCTCATGGTGGGCTTGAACTTTGATGTCACTATGGGGGCAGATGTGTTTCAGGATCTTGATTATAACTGTGGTTAAATTTACAGCCACCGAAGCAGCGATGGGGAAAGTTCATGGGCTAAGAGCTTGTAAGTAGTCGCACCACAAATCCCATAATTTCCACATTCATTACAGCTTACACGATTCCTGCGTATGATATCATGTCTTACAGAGGTAATTGCATTGCTCCCAGAAACTTACACATGACAAGTGCTTCATTGATCAAAGTAGAGCAATAATTATTTTTGTGCCCAGGGAAAGTGCTCCATTATGCTTATTTGTTCACTTGAAGAGATATGTTGCTCGTGATGAACGCAAATTAAGCCCAATTTAATCAACCATTTCAGCAGAATAAAACGATATTCTGAAAACTCAGACTTAGTACACATTAGGATCTCTATGGTCATAATAAAGTGCCCAACATGGTCTTCAGCTGTTGTAACCCATCTGCCTCAATGTTCGACGTCTTGTGCATTCTGAGATGCTATTCTGCTCACTACTATTGTACAGAGGGGTTATCTGAGTTACAGAAATACTCAAATCTGGCACCAACAATCATGCCATGGTTGAAGTCACTTGATATCCCATTTTGATGGTTGATGTTAACATTAACTGAAGCTCCTGACACGTATCTAATTTAACTGGTATTGGTGTCGAAAACTGAAATTTGATATTGTGACAACCTTAATCATATGAACAGCATACAGAAAGAAGGAATTGGTTATTAGAGAACAGCTGTTGACTTGTTCTCACATAACTAAGCCATGTTGATGTCTTCTACCGGACGTCCCTTCACAGGACAGGTCACCTAAGGGAACCCACGGCGCCTGATACTCACCGCATGTTCTCGGTGGGCCATGAGAATGGCGAAGTTGGTCAAGTGACTGCAGGAACAGGTAGTGTGAGTCTTGTTCGTTGCTAGGAGCTTGCAGCCTTGTGTTGACCAGTATCCCATCATGCTCCGTTCTGAGTAGTTCCAGAAGGAGCAGTTTGGGTTGAAGTAATTCTCAGTCTGACATATAGACAAGACACAAATCTTCATCAGTCAGTGCAACTATAAAAATTGCAATATTTTGTTCTTTGAACTTTTAATAGTACAGGTAAATCGAGTATTACCCAATTAGTGATTCTGGATCAGTCCCCTTTGCTGTCCCTAGAACAACATTTCTATCAAACAATCCTAACCCTGATCTCTACCCTTAATTTCAGAGGGCATAGATTGGTGTATGTGCATAATATACAGTACTTCCCCTTTATACTTTGAAGTATACAGACTAACCTTGCGTTGGCCATAACTTTTTTTTTAGCACCTATTTCATAGAAATGTATAAAAACAGGCAGTACGAAGAAACTCACGAACACCTTTTACAAAAGGTTTGTGTAGCTCAACTGGTAGAGCACAGCACATGCATTGCCATGGGTTTGAATCCAAAGGAACGCACATTCTGATAAAATGTACACTTTGAACTGTAAACTACTCTGGATAAAAGTGTTCATCAAATGCATAAATGTAATGTAAAGAAAAGTGTTGGTTTTTGAACGTCCGAGTTCTTACATCCAGATGCTCTAGGGTGAACACGACAGGCTCCGTCACAAACACACGGCTGGACTCTTTGTTGATGGAGGCAGAGAGGATGTGGGAGTTTACAGTGAGGGTGTGGTTTCTGACTCCGCCCTCTCCCATCAGCCTCACTGTGGTGTTCTCCATACTGAGGAAATTCCCTAGGTGCTTATAAAGAACGAAAACCAACTTGGCAACACCTTGATTAAATAGAAAACAAGAGGAGAGCGTTTAAACTGGCTGCAATTTGAAAGAAAAACAAATAGATAAGTTCTACTGAAACTATCTGTTTGCAGTCAATTTGGTTCAAATGTTTTCAAGGATTTCCCTCTAAAATATTTACATTTCAGTTCACTTGAACTTAATAAATACATATTTGTAAAAAACTGGCAAGCTTTCATCTTACTTGATCCCAAGGTTTGAGCCTTCAGCCCCATATTGTGATCCAATATGACACACAAGTACGCAATGTCATCCCAGCATTGCCACAAGGGGCGCAAGGGTGGATCTTAGCACAAACTGTCTTCTACAGTTGTTGGATCAATAGTTTGAAGAGAATCATGCTGAGCAAGTATGTTACATTTAAAGTTGATATAAATAGCTAGCTATCTGATTAATAATACATATAGTTTAAGATGCAGTTAAAAGTTTCAGCTTAAAGGAATATTTTGGGTATAATACCTGAAATGAAGCTCAATCGACAGCAAATGTGGCGTAATGCTGATTACCAAAAACATTTATATTGACTCGTCCATCCTTTTAAAAAAAGAAGCAAAAATGGAGGTTACAGTGAGGCACTTTGAATAGAAGTGAATGGGGGCCATTTTTTGGAGGGTTTAAAGGCAGAAATGTGAAGCTTATAATTCTATAAAAGCACTTGCATTAATTCTTCTGTTAAAACGTGTGTATTACTTGAGCAGTAAAGTTGTTTAAATCATAATTTTTCCAGTCGTTTTAGGGTTTGTTGACATTACATTGTCATGGCAACAAACTTGTATAATTGGCCATAATTTTACACTGACAAATTTAGTACGTGATTTTATCACATTAAAATCATGTTTACACACATTTTATTTATGTTTTGTGGCTGTACTGTTGAAACAGAGAGTATTTAAACGTTTAAAAATTGGCCCCATTCACTTCCATTGTAAGTGCAACACTGTAATACAGATTTTTGCTTTTTTAAAGAAAAGGAGGGACGAGTCAAAATACATTTTTGTGGTAATCAACATTATGCCACAAATGCTGTCAATTGAGCTTAACTTGCATCAAACCCGGAATATTCCTTTAAAACTTGATGGTGACGCTTATCGCCACCTTGAGTATTGATGTTTGTTACCGGTGTTATGGATCGTCTGGGGATCTTGTTACCTGGGGATGTGCACGTGCATGTTAATAATTTAACTTGCCCTTTCAGCAGATTCATTCGATGTAAATTGCCAAGCAGCAAAACAAGACGTTTTGCCCATTTAAAAAAACGTTGGCATCATTAGCCCGCATTGTTTCATTGATGTATGCTCTAATGAATTTGACACAGTGTAAGAGCAATTTTAACGGCTTCACAGGGTAACATGGTTGCCCGTGTTAACGTGGGACATTGGTTTGAATGGGAACTGGCGATTACACTTATCAGAGCAGTAAATCACTAGTGCAACATTAAAGCATCATAGGCTTTTCTTTACTCTCTGTCAATTCATATTGAACGAATTCACATGCAAGCGTACATCCCCAGTTAACACGATCCCCAATTGATCCATAACACCGGCACAATATTTAAAACAGTAACTATTTACAACAGGAAAAACACACTTACAATGCGTTCACCAAACATTCACGTCCATGTTCTTGCATAGAGTTTGTTTCAGTTATTTGTCATGGTACACCTTGCTCTACGTTTTTAAAAAAATCATTGACTTCATCCAAGCTGTACGTGCTCACCCACTCACCGTTTTTACTATTTAGCTTGACAGTGTTTGCTGACAGTTGAATCGTTGCTCCTCTCCTGCTGGTTTGTGGAAATATAAAATCCTGAATTTGTCCATCGGTGCTCAACACGTACACATCCAACACTACGTGAGGAGAAAAAAGACAGACATGGATTCCTATGAGCAATGGTGAAGATACTTTGGGATTCTTTAAATTTTTTTATTCTTTTTGCTTTTTAGACATGAGCACAAAGCATACTTCGCCCAATCCACTTGATCACTGCTAATTTTTTTATTGTGTAGTTACAGCAGAGTGATACTGAAATAAATAGTCCATTTCTACCAATGCTGATGCTGATCAAATTTCTTTCAGAGTAAGGCCATTTTAATAACAACCCGGGACATTGCTGACCTCTATTTCCAACAAAGCTCAAGAAAATAATCATACTTCTATTCACTGCTACGTGCACGGCTAAACGATACAGAAATTCGACCAATCAACTGAGAATCTGATATAGAGAAAAAAGAACCGTCTGCCGCCGTATGAATGTCAAATATGCCCGAGATCAAAACTATCACTGGGTTTTTACTCGGCTTCTCCCAGTGGGTTGAAATAACTCAGAGCTGATCTGGGTTGAGCCGCTGAGTGATTGTGGGCCGCTCGAAACGGCCCGCGCTGTCTTTGATGTGTGAAATTACCATAGGGTCAGGAGGATGCCGGTCTCAACGCAACCACCTCCTCTCCGCTCAAACACGCTCTGCCATTACCTTTCCTCTGACAGACAGAAATAAAGCACCATCTACTGTGTTCTCTACCTCTCTCTCAATTTCATTAAGTCAATATGTGGTAAACACTGTTGAGCAGGAGCTAATTTAATTAAAAAGAGTGATTGTGTGCATAAAAGAGAGCGAATCGAGAAGAAAGCAAGAGAACTGTGTCAAAGTTTTTTAATGGGCCTCAGGGCACAACCAGCACACTCTCTGCAAAGCTGCATTCATACAGCATCGTATAATTTTCAAATAAAAGGGCAGAGAATGATTTTTTTTTTGTGAGGAGGCTATCGAGATGAGCACAGCAAAATATTCTCTCTTTAAGCCGGGAATGCTTTCTCATTAACAATGACTGCTGCTATCATGTTCCAGGAAAATACCAGCAAATATTTAATTAAATAAAGTTAACCGTTGATTTAATAACAAACAATGGCTACTTCTTAATCTTACAGTTCTAGGCTTGAGCAAAATGAATAATGAAACAAACAAGCAAGTAATATACTTTTGCAGTGGGTTAGAAATAAAGCGATTATTCACATATATTTTAAATACGCAAAGATGCGTTGTTCCAGCTTTAATGTAATTGGAATATCAAGAGAAGCAATACACTTTGGCAAACATGTTTTGAAGCTTATTGGAACGTAAGTGAATGATTACAGAATTTTTCATTTTGCGTAAGCTATTCCTTTAACCAAAATATCTCAAAAGAAGCAAGTAAAGAAGCTGACTACCATAACTGGAGTCGCAAGTTGGAATCCAGTGCGTGATGAGTGACTCCAGTCAGGCTTCCTAAGCAAACAATTGGCCTGTGAGGGTAGTAGGGTTGCAGCGGTATACCGGTTTCACGGTATACCACGGTTTGACGGTTGACGGAAAATTGACGGTTATCATACCATGTACATTTGCTTATCTACGGTATTGAGAAAAAAATGCAACCGATCAGAGAATCTCACGTGCGAGAAGCGAGGCGTGGGGGTCTGACATGAGTGTGTGTGTGTGTGTGTGTGTGTGTGTGTGAGTTAAAGCAGTGTTTCTCAACTGTTCTAGTTGGGCTGGGTCGCGGACAGCAGGGAAAGAACAATGCCATGGTTCTCCCATATTTCGGCGGCCACCCAAGTGATAGACTATTTAGGACTGCCGAGGCAGATTTAATGATAATCTCGCAAACAGCTAAAGCAGACATGGGCAATTTACGGCCTGCGGGCTGGATCAGGCCCTCCACATGGTTTAATGTGGCCAGCAGCTCATTTATCGTAAAAGCGTTTTTATTATTCATTGGATATTTCAGTTAACTTGCATTGGGACATAATGCGCCTCCACAAGCATTTACCATGCTCATGGTTGCTAGATAAGAGACACAACCCCCCCAGTTTGAGATTTATACTTGCGCAAATTGGAAATATTCCGCCTAATGTTATACTTATATTGTGCAATTTGGCAACCATGCACGCGAGTGCGCTATTTCTGTCTCTCGCTTCCACTTTGAACAAACTTAGCGATCTGTAGTGCAATATTCTGCTCAAGGAAAAGTGTTATACGGCTACTCTGTGTCCATTCTTGAGGATGTTTGGTGCTACTAATTTTGCAAGTAAACCTTCTCAGTGATTTAATTAAACATAGAAGTAGATCTCTGCATCATTGACATGCGAGCAAAAGCAAGCCAGAGACGAATATGTGTATGTATTTATTATTTGTGCTATTTAGAAATGTTGAAGTCCCTTCGCACCTGTATGTTAATCTAACTCTTGCTGTATTCATTTATCATAGTCATGCAGTCTGTGTTATTCAGTTGTGTGCTGAAAGTCAAATGTTGACATCAACAACAAAAATAATGTCATTTGATGCATGTCCTTGTACTGGAAAACCGTGAACAAAACTATGCAACATAAAAGGAAATGCAACCCAGGATACATTAAATACAGGTTATGTTTAATCTATGGCAGGTTGACGCTTGATTTCCAATGTAAAATCTGTCCTGAAGCAAAACCAGTTGAGAACCACTGAGTTAAAGGGAGCTCTCGGTGGGGCATGTGGTGAGATTTGCGTGGATGCCTCGGAGAATAGCATAAGCCTCCACACACACTAGGTCTCCATGGTAATGCGCTCAACAAGCCACACGATAAGATGTACAGATTGACGGTCTCAGACACGGAGGCAACTAAGATTCGTCTTCCGCCACCTGGATTGAGGTGAATCACTACGCCACCACAAGGACCTACAGCACGCACATTGGGGAGAAATCTCCATAAAAAAAAAAAAAAACTCAAAATATATGACTGAGAAACTAAAAAAAACAGGTGCACTAGTTCAGTACAAGTTTTAGCCGAATTTCCATGCAGCTGACTTGAAAATCAAGGGGGAGGAAAAGCATTGAGCCAAGGTTAAAGGGAAAACCATGGCAACCCATAGGCCTTTGCAGAGAAATGACAGTCGAGTGCACAAAGCTGACTTATATGAATGAGATCACATTACTAATAAACTCTGCAGGCAGGGCCCTGGGCTGGATTCCATCTATGTGAACGGTGAAATCAAGGCTGCTGCATGCTGAGACCAGAGCTAAATCTATTCAGTTTCAAATCCCACCTCTCACTCTGTCTCAATATTTTCACCAGCAGTGACTGCATTCATGAATAATGGCAAAAAAGAACAATATCTACCTAACTGGATGCACTCAAGGAGACAGCTTTACCTAAATCGCACTGTAATGCACAAAATCCAGAAAACACAGTGTGACTGTGACATTTTTACTACGTTATGGATTCCCCTTCTGATGCCTATACACAATTCCTCAAGGATTAATTGACATATCAACCAATGTAGTTTTTAAACATTGACTACAAACAGGTGCAAAGCCATACATTTCAACCAACCAGCAATGTGTCGGTCTACACTGCAATTGAACATGCTGCATGACGAAACAAGATCACAGCAAAGCAGAATACATTTTATGCTTAGTATACAGCTTTGTGAAGTAGAATTAGGACTAGTGAGATAATCGCAGCTGGTTAAAATGTAAACTTGCTTGATGCTTTCCTTGCATCGCAAAGACACAGTTTAAAGTAAAAGTGGTTCGACCTGCCTTTGTATTTATACACTAAACTTAACCTTAAACTTCTGTTACTTGTACACAATGCACCTGATCCCAATAATGGCCATTTAAATTCCTTTTAACACTCTAAATTAAAATTGCTTACATTAGACTTGTCATCATTATTGCCAGACTTCTATAAATGTCTGCATCAAAATGTTTCAAAAGTTAACCTGAAACAACATTCACTTCTTATTTTGCTTCCTTAATAATATGTATTGGACCATGAAAAGTAGGTGTTCCACACTCAAATTTGCAGCCAATACACTCTTTGGTTGAAACTTTGGTTACTTCAGCTGAAAAGGTAACTAAACTTTTACATGGTTATACACAAATTATAAATACATGTTTGTCAAACTTGATTTCATGTTTACTTAAACACAGACCTTTCCACTTTATCAGTTTACCATCAGATATTATGGAGTGATCCAATAGCTGAACAGTTTGAAAGGGCATCTCACTCAACTTCAGATAAAGTCTCCTCTATTAAAAGAAAACAAATTACATAGGGAATCTAAACTGGTGGCCTTTCAGGTTTCATGGAAAGATTTCTGTGCGCAGGTGTGTGCCGACTCCAACCAGAATGCCATACCTTTCCTTTTTTAAAACAACGAACGCATTCTTGTTCAATATCCACCAGACTGAGCAACTACGGAGTCTCTCAAATTTCCTCTGTGTTTTGCGTCACGTCAATCATCACATAGATTACTTTATTGGAAAATATTAGCTGTCAATCCATCAATTCCACTGCTATGATGCAAACTATTCTACTGAAAGACTAGTACTTTTATGGCCAGTAAGGCAGGCAGGCCTAAACAAACTAATCACATTGTCTAGGATACAATGCATACACTTCGCCTGTGTCTGTATGGGCCAGAGGTATGGGTAACTCGCACATCTATGAGAACACCATGAATGCAGACATATATGTACAAATATTGCGCAGCATATAATGCCATCTAGCACCGTCTTTTCCAGAGATGTCCCTGCATTTCCAGCAGGACAACTTCAAACAACATACTGCCCAGATTACAAGTGCATGGCTGTGTAAGCAGAGTGTGCGGGTGCTAGACTGGCCTGTCTCCAATTGAGAAAGTCTGGCGCATCATTAAGTGCATTAGATGGCAATGATGACCCCATACAACTGTGCAGCTAAAAACCTACATAATGGATGAATGGGGGAAAATTCCACTTTCTAAACTTGACAAACTTGAGTCTTCAGTGCCCAAATGCTTAATAAGTGTTATAGAAGAAATGGTGATGTTTTACATTGGTAAACACTCGACTGTCCCAACTAAATGTATAATTGTGGTGCTTTCAATATAGCAAAGGGTGATTATAATTTACGAATTACTCATTTTTGTTTTTATTATCATTTTTCATACTGTTCCCAACTTCTTCGGAATTGGGGTTGTACTTTATCTGAGCATGTATCACGTTTGAAGAGAGCTTCTTATGAAACAACTAGGGCCTGGTAAAATGCTGTTAACATGCTAAGAACATCTACCGATTGAATAACATATTGTTACAGTTCCCCAGCTGTGGAGTGCTATGAAAAGAAGAAGCACTCCCAATATTCAAATCCAGTATAAAACATTCCTGTTCGGTCGAGCATAGTTTAAATCCATACACAAAAACAAGCATAAATATGCTCAAAGGCTCAGAGCTAAACAGGGTACATGAGGCCAGAGTTTTGCTCAATTGAGGCTTCTATAGCAGGAGCTGCTTAAGCTGCTCTGTTTGATTTCCATACTGTGTAATGTGCATGACTGATTAATTAATAATCTATCTCCCTCTACACTTTTCGTACCTTGCCTCTGAGGATCTGATTCCAACTTGCAGTCCCTGCTCCATATAATTCTCCAAATATATTTCGGAAGTTAAGAAAAATACTGCCTCCGAAGAGTTCTAACATTACCACTGCTCTCCTGAAATCAGTCCAACATGTCTGAGGTACTAGTAGTTTACTGTTAGAGTTCTTTAAACTTAGCAAAACGGAACCAGAAATATTGAACAACCCATTGTTTTAGGTGGGACTCCACCGAATGTCTTTTAATGGAGCTTTTTTAGGGTAGAAGCCACATTAAAAGTCTGTGAGGGATAGATATATTGTCAGATCAATTGATTGTACTGTTGTGCACCTTGAAGTCAATCATTCAGCTAACAAAACATAGAAAATGTCTTTTCAAAGAAATGTCTGTGGATAAAAAACATGGGCTGCGAAAATGATATGTGACCTTAGACAGTTCAACCAGACTCGCGTCGTCAAGCGATCTATGCCCTCTTCTCTAAGGTTATGGAAACCTGTTTGATAACAGTCAATATTGTAGCATTTCAATTTGGTGGTGCTAGTGCCAACTTTATAGATTAGCTTTAAAGTTTAGCTTTTTGTGAACCAAATCTTGCAAAGTTCAAATGTGATATAGAAGTGGCAAGGCTCTGTACTGTATGAAATCGTTGGAAACACTAGTGCCTTCTCCAAAACTACAATACAATTTGGACTCCCTCACTGTGAAGGTTAACCTCACTCCCTTATTCCAGACACACTAGCCAAATCGAATTCCTTCTGATTAGGTTTTCATAAACAGCCATTACTCCTGGTACAGTGTCATTAAGCAGTGGTCCTGCCAGGTGGCTTAAACTAAAACCTCATCAGATGTTTCTACAGTTGCCTCCTCAGATTAAATGACTCACTGATGTTCTCAGCTGGCACTCTGACGACGGCAGGCTCAATCAGGTTGTCGGCAAGGACAAAGGCTCCTTCCTCCAGGGTATCAAGTAACATGGTGGCGGCGTGTGTTTGCTCTGTGGAATTCATGTCCTCCCAAGATTTAAGGGCTTCTGGCCTCAGGAGGTTGTCAACCGTGTCCACAATGGCCTGTAACCATGGAAACAATAGAAATGAATGGCAGTTGATATTTTTCCCTCTCATTCCTTGGAAGAAAAGACTCAGCACATGTAGCACACAGGGGACAACAGAAGCAAATGAGACTTGTGACAAGCAAGAACAAATATAATGGGAAATGCAACAGTTTTTGGATCTGTAAAAGAAGTGTAATCAGTGCAAAACATATCGCTTGGCTTCACGACTCGACAGTAAATGTGCTGGGTGTTTTTATGTCACCGTTGTCAATAGAGATCACAGGGATTTTAAACACAAACTCCGAGATTCCCAAAATAAAGAACTCATGTACTTTTCTTGTACTTAACTTTCAATCTCGAATGACTAAAATGACTGATGAAAACGCTCCTTGATGTTAGTCAACGTTAACGAAGACGAGACGGAAAAGACACATCCTTGAAATAATAAATGAATACACACTGATTATATCCAAACTACTGTTTCTTTCTAGCATCTTTATTCTAAAGATCAGTTATCCCTGATTACGGTTTCCTTCCACTAAGGCTGGACATATAATTCCACTTGGGTATTCATGCATAAATTCAAACCCACTGCAGCTGCCCACTGCTTCGAAGATAGCCGTATTAAATTTCCTCTGGGGATCAATAAAGTATACCTTCCCATCTGTAACAGGATCAAACAATAAGATTGTCAAAAAAAAAATCTTCCCATAAAGAAAAAAGCACTATCAGAGTGGAAGCTGCTTGCGGAATACAGATGGGATCTTCTAATTTGTATCCAAGAGGAACTGTTTCATTTCCTACGGCCCTGACCAGGATTTAATTGAATTAAAGAATCCCAAGGCGACTACAACACTGCAGTGCTCTTGAGTGTAGAGGATGAGTTTAACAGCGTCAATCCACAGACATTTTCAGAGAGGCAAGTGCGGTAGCCTGGAGAAGAAACAGCGGCTATTATTTTGTATTTAAAAGACTTTGGGCACATTTGTGTGCAAATTGTTCGCAAAAATGTACATTTATTTTGCTCGTATTTTACAAATAAGGCCCTTTGATTTTTCAGTTCTCACAAAAGCTTTACAAGGATCTGATGTACATTTAAAATGTTTAATTTAAATATGTTTAATTTAAGTTAATACTTAAACCTAAAATGTATCTTTTAAAAATGTATACATTTTTAACATGTTGAACTTAAAATATTTTCAATTTAGTTTTATATATTTTTTTTATTTAAATTATGTAACTTATAATAGCACATTAACATATTAATAATACATTCAACATACTTCTTAAAAAGGTACAAAGAATTACAAATGTAAAATATTTAATTTATAATAACACTTTAGAATATTAATAATACATTCAACATACTTCATAAAAAGGTACAAATAAATACAAATGTAAATTATTTAATTTATAATAACACATTAACATATTAATAATACATTTAACATACTTCATAATAAGGTACAAAGAATTACAAATGTAAAATGTAAAATATTTAATTTATAATAACACATTAACATATTAATAATACATTTAACATACTTCATAAAAAGGTACAAAGAATTACAAATGTAAAATTTTAAATATTAAATTTATAATAATACATTAACATATTAATAATATATTTAAAATACTTAATAAAAAGGTACAAATAATTAAATATTTTAAACTGAAAACATTTTCAACCAATTTAAAAAAATGTAAAATATTCAAATAAGAATACGAATAATACTTAAAATGTTTAATTAAAAATATTTTAAAAGCTGATTTTTAAAAAAATACATAATTTAACATTTCAAATGTAATTAATAAAACGAATCTTGTGCATATTGTCTCATATTGGTTCTCGTAATCAAAAAACGATATACCTTTTAATTTTAAGTTGATGTAATATTTAAATTATAATTCAACTTAAAATTGATTTCTTTAAAAATAAAATATTTTCAACAAGTTTTAACTTGAAAATGTATCTTTAAAAAAAATATTTACAATTAAAAATATTTGTATTGCTGCATTGGTAATTAGTCCATTTAAAAAAATTACCTTGAAACATTAAAAACAACAGCCTTAACTTAAAATAAAGTTATAACTTACGGTAATATATACAATTTAAATTTAAACTTAAAATGAACAGTGAACAGAAATGGATCTTTTTAAAATATGAAAAATGATTTAAGCATACCTCTAGCACTGATAAACTAAGTGGCTTCCATGAGCCCGTGCGCTCCTTCAGCATACAAACATTTGTATAAAGCCCAATTTTCAGTGTGCAAAACAGCTTACGCTCCTCATAGATTTTATGTCAGATTACGAGAATGAAAAATTGAACATGTTGGATGGCGATGATTCAACGCACTCAAAAAAAAAACCACGTTGCAGCATCAATCTTTCAACCTAAATCTCTCCACTTGAAAAAGGGTCGAGATGACAGGAGTGATGGAGAAGTGTAGCGGTTAAGATGCTGGGCTGATAATACAAATGTCGCTGATCGGGTCCCAGACGGGGTGACCCGTGAACTGTCGAGTTTCTGAGAGGATCCTATTACCACAGAGCCCTTGAGTGAGACACTTAACCCAAGATTGCTCCGGTGAGACTGCCTCTGCAATTAGTGTACAGTAAGTCACTTCAGACTCAAAGCATCTGCTAAACCACAAGTCGAGTCGCAGCTGGACGGCTGTTGATTGAGTACTGTGTGGGCTGTCTAAAGTACAAGTGACCTGGTGGGCTGTAAGGATTCCTCTCAGACCTGTCGCTATCCTGAAGGACAACCGCTACATGAGCTGCCACCAATTACAAAGGACCTCACCATTATAACAAGACAGACTCAAAAATTAGTCTGGCCTCAATGGTGAGCCCTCTTTGCATTTGCAATTGTGCAAAATTCTCAAAGATGGAAATGACAATAACTGAAAAGTGGTGAGGAGAATATAATCTCCTGAGATGCGGGTTGGTGCGGTTTTAGCTGCACGAAGGGGACGTACACAAAATTAAGACAGGTGGTTTTAATGTTGTGGCTGATCAGTGTATATACTATATACCCTAATTTACATTGAAGTGGGGTGTGTTTGCACTGAAAAGAATGACATTGACTCAGTTTAAATGCTCATGGTGCAGTGCTATTTCAGCGCATTTAGCAGCTGGTTAAACTGGATAGCGAGTGATATTGCATGCACAAGTGAGTTCGCCCCTCAGTCTCTAATATGGTTAAGTGTTGGAAAACAATCGGGGTGAAGGTCAGGGAACTCTCAATCAAACTAGTTTTATGCATTTATGAAGACGATGAAAACTGGTGCTTTATGCATTCTTAATTTGCAGCTTGTTTGTTGAAATTCAGAGTTTTATGAAACAGAGATTTAGCCTGTAAAGTTGCGAAAGAAGCAAGTTACAGTAATGGGTATTATGTAATGGGTCTCTAAGACATTTTAGAGACAAGGCCATTGTGAATAATTTAAGGCGCCACCTCAGACCACTCTAGATCAGAGAGGCCACCAACAGGCCAATGACAACTCTAAAAAAAAAAAAGCAATAGATGTTTATGGCAAAGGACGTTCATTTTGTTAATGTGATGACAAAAACAGAAGAGGAGATCAATAAGTCTGTTCAGTATGGGAGGATGGCAAAAACATCAAGTCACGTTTGTTTTCTTAAAAGCACCTTCAATCTTAAAGGTTCAGTGGCCGAGAGGAAAAAGGTGGTTGGCTGTGATTGGTGTGAGACCAAAATCTGGTGGCTGGTATACAAAATGGAAGATCTAACAGACATTATCTTATCATGCAAACACATTGCTGCAGAAAGGCACAGTGGTGTCGGCGGACGCCTTTTGTTTGACTTTTGGGGATTGAGGCACTTGTCAGGATAGAAGAGAAGGACAGAAATTGTTCTGCAAAGAAGTTGAAACTGGATATGACAAAAACACAAAGCACATCTCCAAAACAACTGTACTGTGACTGAAAGGGCGAACATTTAGTAGCCTAGTCATATCCCAAACCCAAAATCCAAAACAAATCCCAGTGACTCAATTCACTGAAGAGAACAGTCCATAAATAACCGACAGGCAGTTTGATTGAACTCGAACAATTCAGAAAAGGATGATGCAAATATTCTAGGACAAAACAATTGATTTAATTTCATCACACACATAATATTGTTACTGTTTTATCAACATCGAATAAAGGCAGTGTAAAAATACCTGTCAAACGGCAACGCGGGTGTCCTAAGGCGAGCTCAGGGAGGACAGAAACCTCCCATGGAGCAGAAGGGCAAAAGCTCTCTTGATCTTGATTTTCAGTATGAATACGGACCATGAAAGCAGTGGCCTCACGATCCTTCTGGCTTTTTGGGTTTTAAGCAGGAGGTGTCAGAAAAGAAACCAACTTGGCGGCCGAGCGTTCATAGCGACGTCGCTTTTTGATCGTTCGATGTCGGCTCTTCCTATCATTGTGAAGCAGAATTCACCAAGCGTTGGATTGTTCACCCACTAATAGAGAGCGTGAGCTGGGATTAGACCGTCATGAGACAGGTTAGTTTTACCCTACTGATGATGTGCTGTTGCAATAGTAATCCTGCTCAGTACGAGAGGAACCGCAGGTTCAGACATTTGGTGCGTGTGCTTGGCTGAGGAGCCACTGATGCGAAACTACCATCTGTGGGATTATGACTGAACGCCTCTAAGTCAGAATCCCCCCTAAACGTAATGATACCGCAGCGCCGTGGGACTCCGATTGGCCCGGGATAGCCGGCCCGCGAGGGCCCGGCGAGGAGAGTCGTTTGAGACGGGCTTAGGGTGTGGTTGAATGAGTGCCGCCCCTCACCCATCACGCACTGCAAGTTTGTGGAGAACCTTGTGGAGGTCAGCTTTGTGGAGTGCTAAATAACTCGTAGACGACCTGATGCCAAGCTGTATAAACACTTTAAATGAAATATATTGATCTATTTGATCTAAATTTGGGCTCTTTTAACACTGTGGATTGTCTAGACAGTGAAGTCTCAAATTGTTTTGTTTTTTTTGCATAAAGTTACAGCTTGACAGGAAATTATGCCCAGTAAAAATATTCTACTCTCAAGTAACGTTTACCTTGATTTCTAATTTTATTTTATAATAATATTTTATCTCAATGGGCAATATTGGAAATGACATCAACTGTCAACAACAAAATTTGTTAGAATTTATTTTCACAAAATAAATATTATAATGGTTTATTTCACTATTTAATTTAATTAATTAAATTTAAACGTGCAATAATAAATATTTATTTATGGATTTTCATATTTGAATATAAAAAGTCTTGGTAGGGGACAAGGCTAAAACACTTTTTACTGTTTATATTTTTTAATTAGCATTACAGTTATTAAAATGAGGCATTTCAGTACATTATATTTATATTTATATTTATGCATTTGGCAGACGCTTTTATCCAAAGCGACTTACAGTGCACTTATTACAGGGACAATCCCCCCGGAGCAACCTGGAGTTAAGTGCCTTGCTCAAGGACACACTGGTGGTGGCTGTGGGGATCAAACCAGCAACCTTCTGATTAGCAGATATGCGCTTTAGCCCACTACGCCACCAGCACTGAGAAATGGTCCTAAAATATGTTATTTTTTGCCCTTTTATTTAGGATGAAAAAAATAACCCACACTTAACAGGCTTTGTGAGACACCCATTTGCTTTCGCATTATATTTATTTTTGCCAGCAGCTATTTATATTGTTTAAAATAAGGTAGATCATATTTACAGTAAGGGTTAATAGTGGTTGATACAGTTTGCATCAACAGCCTATTTGCCGTAAATGCAAGTGATTCTATTCACATAGTGTAAATCAAAGTAATATTCTATGTGTTAGGGTAAACTGCATGAAGAATGGTGGACAGAGTTGGTGTAAATAGCTTTCAAGCTTAGTGTAAATAGACACCGTCTTGTACTGCATTTGGATTTATATTTCACTTGGATGTTGTCAAGCTGAATGGGTAAAAGACATTGGGGAAAAAAGGGCAACAAAGGTAAACTTTTGAAAAGGGGTGGTGAACTTCTATACCCACTTTATACACCTTATATATTTGTGCAGTGTGTGATTATACCATTACTCTTTTTACAGATTTACAAAAAAAATGTGAATGGAGCACAATCAAAGACACTAAAGGAGAGAAATGCATCAAAAACCAACAAATATATGAACTTGACCCCCATTGAACAGAACTGAGAAACGTCTGCTATAGAGAATAAAAAGGAGAAGAAGGGAATAAACAGGAGCATGAAACATTGAGATAGCAGCAGGTGAGAGAGTGAGCACATAAGCACTTTGATCACGCCATCAGCTGACAGGACAGAGCAATTATGACTGCAGGAAGACAATTACTCATTCACTGAATGACAGCAGAGAGAGAATAGAGCACAAGAGTATCCAGCATCCCTAAAAAGAAAGAGCAGAGAAAACCAAAGTGGAGACAAAGATAATTAGAACACACAGAAAAAGAGTGTAAATGTGAGGAAGACAAGCGTTGAGGAGGATGAGGGAGGAGGATGGGGAAAGCCACAAAAAAACTCAGACATTGAGCAGAACTGCTTCAAAAGAGCACCAGATGCCAGCAGACAGACCGGCAGGAAAACAGACAGATGGATTTCCAGCCAGACAGTGACAGATAGCCCTTTTCCACCGAAATGGTGCTGATTCTCGTGGCGGGACGGGTGCTCATCTGGTGCTCGTCCAGGATAATTGAGAATTGCTCTGAGAACCGGCCCGCTTTTAGTCTCACATGAGAACCGAACAATGGCATTACCACATAACTTGTGATCTTTATTTATGCTTTTTATGAGTTTTAAAAACACATTTAAACAAAAAAAAGTTTCAAAGAAAATTCTGCGTCTAAATTATGATGCAACCGTCAATAATATGGTTATATAATACTTAAAAAAATGAAGAGGCTGGTCTCTCATTGCAGCCTTTGTTTACAAGTTTCAGGAGTTTTGAGAACATATTTTAACATCCAGAGTAATTTATTTTATCATCTTAACGTCCTCACAAGCTGCTTTTGATGAAATGATCAAAAGTTATTTAAATACATAACAACTATCGCCACATCCACACTAATCGGTTTTCATTTGAAAACTCTGTTTTCTATTTTGTAACATCATTGTTTTCCAAAGTATACGGTAATGGAGAGCATTTTCGGGGGAGGAAAATGGCGTTCTAGTGTGGACGAGAGGTGTAAATTAAATTAAAAGGCATAAACAAACATTTCAAAGTATGCAGTAATAGAGAGCGTTTTCGAAATGCTCAGTTTTTGGTGGATGAAAAGAAAACGCCATTCTAGTGTGGACAAGTATGCGGTAATGGAGAGCGTTTTTGATTGAGGAAACCCCCGTTTTAGTGTGGACGAGAGGCGTAAACTAAATTTCCAAAAGTACGCGGTAATGGAGAGCATTTTAAAACTGTTTTCGCTGGAGGAAAAAGTTTGTTCTAGTGTGGACAAGAGGCGTGAAGGTAGTGAATAATGTATTTTCAAACAAAAATGGATTAGTGTGGACGGGGTATAAAATGAATAATAATCACTACATCTACTACTAAAAATATAATTTATTTTAGGTCCATTAATGGGAAAAATAAAGTGGGTAGAGCAGATTCAATGTGACATATAGAAATGTGTCGCATTGCATGTTTCTAGTGTAGAGTGCTTCATTTTCAGTGGAGGAAATTAACATTCTAGTGTTGACGAGAGGTGTAAACGTAACTAAATCAATGCGTTTTCAAACTAAAATGGAAAACAATCTAAAGTTTATAACAATCAATGCGTATCTGCTAATAATACTATTTTATTTTTAAAGAATGGGAAAAAAAAGTGTGACATACCGATTATAGGAACGTGTCACATTGCCGCATCATGCGTTTCCAGTGTAGTCAGCTTTGTTGATTGCAATGGGAACGATCTAGTTTTGTTTTGGTTCAGTCTTGCCAATATGAATTGCTGTTTTAAAACATTATTATTTGCAAATATTATACCGCCCTCTGGCCTGTGACCTTCGTGGTTTCTGGTTGGAGAACAACAGGTTTATGGGCCCAGAACTGTCTATACTGTGTTGGAAATTGAGAGAACAGTTCCAGATCAGGCACCATCTCCAGAACTTACATTGGCATACTGTCGGTGGAAAAGGGGCAAATGATTAGCTGCATGCAATAGAGCAGGTGAAGGGAATACTGGGGTTGTGTCAGTATATACCTTCATATAGGCCCTGCAAGTCCTCTCTCTTTTTTGACGCTTTTTTGGTTTAAAACACAAAGACGGAAGATTAGGAACAGCACAGACAGAGAGAAAAAGAGGGAAAGATAAATAGAACAAATAAGACATGTGTGTGACAACCATGTCCATACAGTCAAACCTGAGGTCATATAGCATATGTAACAGAGATGCACAGGACACCACAGAGCATGTCAGTTACAACTGTTTAATTTAAAAGAGTCATTTTGAATGTGCATCAATTTTACCTAGAAATTTGTTCAGGGAAATACGAAGACAGGCGTTGTGGATTGTGCATTCAAATAAAGCCAGAAAATTAATTAAACTAAATACTGGCAGCTAAAGCAGGTCACTTGAATTTGATGGTGAAGATGATACTTCTATACGGCGATGTGATTGTTTCAAACTGTGATTCCTGTTGTATCTCTTGTTCCAAACCACAGGAGCTGGATACAGATTTTATGTCACAAAATGTGCTGACTGAGATTAATTCCAGAACAGCTCTAAGATGAAATAAGTATTTTTTCATAAATCCACACAGCATTTTCCTGTCATTTTGTTACACTTTGGGCCAAGAAGTTTTGTTCACCTGAATGATGCAATGATGCTGAATACACTGTCACCTCGACTCTCTGTGCCAGCCAACCATTTACAATATCTCATGCTAAAGTTAACAGGAAACTGTTATTTCTTGGAGGTAATGTTTTATAACTCAGGAAACTTAATTATGTTATGTTTAAGTTTCAATCTTGTCTAAAATTCCTTAGGAGAAATAAAACTAAAAAACTAAAATATAAAATATTTTAATGTTTTGATGCACAGGAAGAGTACAGAGTTATAAAATGAATGTAGACACTAGGGATGCACCGAAATAATATTTGTATGCCGTCACAATATTTAGAATAATTGACCAAAATCTGCTTATAGCAATATGCAGTTTTTTAGAACAATACAGATACAGATACAGATATCTGATGATTTAGAACAATCGACCAACATCTGCCGATACAGATATCCGATAATTTAGAACAGTCGACCAACATCTGCCGATACAGATATCTGATAATTTAGAACAATCGACCAACATCTGCCGATACAGATATCCGATAATTTAGAACAATCGACCAACATCTGCCGATACAGATATCCGATAATTTAGAACAATCGACCAACATCTGCCGATACATATATCCGATATTTTAGAACAATCCACCAACATCTGCCGATACAGATATCCGATATTTTAGAACAATCGACCAACATCTGCCGATACAGATATCCGATAATTTAGAACAATCGACCAACATCTGCCGATACAGATATAATCGATAATTAGAACAATCCACCAACATCTGCCGATACAGATATCCGATAATTAGAACAATCGACCAACATCTGCCGATACAGATATCCGATGATTTAGAACAATCGACCAACATCTGCCGATACAGATATCTGTTAATTTAGAACAATCGATCAACATCTGCCGATACAGATATCTGTTGATTTAGAACAATCGATCAACATCTGCCGATACAGATATCTGATGATTTAGAACAATTGGCCAACATCTGCCGATACAGATATCTGATGATTTAGAACAATCGACCAACATCTGCCGATACAGATATCTGATACTTTAGAACAATCGACCAACATCTGCTGATACAGATATCCGATACTTCAGAACAATCGACCAACATCTGCCGATACAGATATCCGATACTTTAGAACAATCGACCAACATCTGCCGATACAGATATCTGTTAATTTAGAACAATCGATCAACATCTGCCGATACAGATATCTGATGATTTAGAACAATCGGCCAACATCTGCCGATACAGATATCTGATGATTTAGAACAATCGACCAACATCTGCCGATACAGATATCTGATAATTTAGATCAATCGACCAACATCTGCCGATACAGATATCCGATACTTTAGAACAATCGACCAACATCTGCCGATACAGATATCCGATAATTTAGAACAATCGACCAACATCTGCCGATACAGATATCTGATGATTTAGAACAATCGGCCAACATCTGCCGATACAGATATCTGATGATTTAGAACAATCGACCAACATCTGCCGATACAGATATCTGATAATTTAGATCAATCGACCAACATCTGCCGATACAGATATCCGATACTTTAGAACAATCGACCAACATCTGCCGATACAGATATCCGATAATTTAGAACAATCGACCAACATCTGCCGATACAGATATCCGATACTTTAGAACAATCGACCAACATCTGCCGATACAGATATCCGATACTTTAGAACAATCGACCAACATCTGACGATACAGATATCCGATAATTTAGAACAATCAACCAACATCTGCCGATACAGATTTAATCGATAATTAGAACAATCGACCAACATCTGCCGATACAGATATCCGATAATTTAGAACAATCGACCAACATCTGCCGATACAGATATCCGATAATTTAGAACAATCGACCAACATCTGCCGGTACAGATATCCGATACTTTAGAACAATCGACCAACATCTGACGATACAGATATCCGATAATTTAGAACAATCGACCAACATCTGCTGATACTGATATCCGATGATTTAGAACAATCGACCAACATCTGCCGATACAGATATCCGATGATTTAGAACAATCGACCAACATCTGCTGATACAGATATCCGATACGTTAGAACAATCGACCAACATCTGCTGATACAGATATCCGATACGTTAGAACAATCGACCAACATCTGCTGATACAAATATCAGATTTTTAAGAACATCTGTAAAACACTGGTAATGAGTTACACAGCTTCAAAAGAAATACAAATAATACATTTATTCTCTATGTCTCTACATTTTACATTTCAGAGTAACTGGTCTCAGTTATCAACAAAACACTGAAACAACTGACTCGCATTAAGATTCTTGTTAACTCACATTAACGTAATTCTGAATGATGAAGCTGGTCCCTTTTGTTTTCTTTGTAAAGCTTTAAAGTGAGTTATCAAATTAGTTATTTTTACATTTTTTAACAGAATTTCATACCTTGTGAATTTTAGTAGTGCAAAGCTGTAGTACATATTCTGCTGTGATTGTCATCTAATTCAAAGTAATACAAGATACATTTTCCTTCACACACAGCACGAGTTGTAGGCTAATTCTCCAACAATTTTCTTCCAACCCCTTTTTACCCATCGGTGCATCTCTAGTGGATATTGTAGCTCAGATCTGAATTTCAACAGAAATGTTCATATCGAAATCTCTGACTTTTGATTGCAGACATTGGTATCTTGGCCAGTCTGAGCACAGTTTGCTGAGATCTCTTCAGAAACACATGTGGAGAAACATCTGAGAAACAGAAGACTTTGAAAATTGAGAAATTGAGATATTAAACAGATACTTTGAGTGATTTGTCTGTCCTGTGGAACTGCATTCCTGAAGGGACTAGCTTAGTTTCTCCCATTTTTAGGTGTTCCTTGACATTAATGCTGCATTTTACTGTGGAACCAGGTGAACTGGGCCGCACTGACCCTGTAATTACAGATAGATTAGCTGGAATTTATATGGGTTGCGACACACAGAATACCCACTCGCTTTAAAACAAAAAAACAAAACAAAAAAAACAATTGGATTAAACATAGGAGTCAAACAGTCATAGGAGTCGTAATAGGAGTCAAAATATTCCATAATGTGTGTGGGTGGAACACAAATTCTTGTGACAGAAGACAAATATTTCCCAGGACTTTTTGCAATGAAAGATAAATTAGCCTTGGGAATTACCAGGGCAATCGGCCTCAGGAAATGCATAAAATTGCTGATATATAAGCCTTGATAAAAACATAATGCTTGTAAGAATAGGAAGGAAATTTCAACTAACAATAGAGAATGGTGTTCCCATTCTCATCAACTTCGTATGAGTTTAAGGGTCCATTCGCTGACCATCTGATTTTAATCTGATTGAAAGCTGTCTTTACAAGGTATTGAGCACCTGAGGAAAAACCCCTAAATGGCAAACTTTGGTTGGTCAATCAAGTCTCTTCTTTTCAAAAGTCAAAAGTCTGGCTATGCAAAACTAAGTCATTAATAGCTAAATTTGAAAATCATTCTGAAACAAACTGTCAAACCATACATTAAAAAATGCTAACTTTCCATTGACCCAAGATTCAATCAAGTGACCTCATTTGTAAACACTAAACAAAAGCAATATGATGCACCAACTCTTAAATTGTAGGACATGGGATTGGTGTGTACTGTACCTTGTTGAAGCTGCGTCCTGCTGAATCTTTCTCGCTAGGTTTTAGCTCTTGCAGTTGTGCATCAAGTATATCCACCAGCTGCTCCATGAGCCGAACAGATGAACTCACATCTCCCGCGTACACGGGGCCCTGAGTGTGACGTGCCAGCTCATTGGCCAAATTTGCAGCATTTTCTCCACTCCTAATCTGAAATTGGATGAAGTTGGTAAGAGAACAAGTGAATATGCTGATAAGTACATTATAGTGCATCCTTTTTTGTCAAATAAAGGTGAAGTCAAAAGCCATGTTTATATAATGTAAATGATGGGAGACTTACAGCTACAACAATTAATTGGCCGATATTTGGGTTTTTTGTGCTTTTGGGCATCAACCGATTTCTGTAGTAGATTGGCAAAATTGACCATTGCTTCCTTTCATGTCAATTCAAAAACGATCCACAAACTTGTCAATAAATTACAGTATGAACATCTTCTGTTTCTAAATATTTCAAGTGAATTTTGAGTGGTGGTAGACCGATAAATGGGCCAGGCTGATTAGCCAAATTTATTTGGCCATTTTGAGACTATCAGCATTAGCTGATAACAGAACAGACTAGTAGATCCCATTTTGAAATCTTGTGACTGTCTTGTATGTATATATATATATATATATTTACTTATTTGTAATTGTTTTTGTGCCATCGTTAAATTAATATATGCATGTATCAATATATATGTATGCATTTATGCAAGACTTATTTGACATAATTTGCCATAAAAAAGCTATATCGGTATTTTATTGGCAACCCTACTTTCTAGAAATCGATAATGGCCATAAAAAACGTAGAGGTCAAACACTTATTATTGACAAATCGGAGCTTAAATTGTCCCAAGGCATATGGAAAGCTTTTAACACTAATCTCTTTTCTCATAAATGAAAAAGCGAAATGAGATGTGAAAAACGAATGCATGTCTTGGCAGTAAACGTCAAAGTCAGTCTCAGATTTACCTTCTGCGCCACCTGTGTCACCCAGTGAGAAGTGCAATTACTGAGATCAGGACCCTTCGGATTCCAGATCCCATCAACAGCCATACAGAGAAATGAAGCAATGCCTAGTGAACAACACACAGACAGGAAAAATGTGTTCAACACTGATTTTAGGTCAGCAGCACTATGGTCCTCATCTTGGTAATTATCACATCAAAAATGTTTTCATTTTGAGATAACTTTATATTAAAGTTAATTAGAACTACATCTGGTGGTATTTGAGATAACAAACAAAAAAAGTGTACTGTGGAACAATTTCTATATTAAAAGCACTGTATATACAAAGAGGAAATGACCTGATTTTGAACAAATAAATAAAATCAGATAAATTACTTTCATTCATTACGGAACGTAAATTTTGCCACTCTTTAAAACTGAATAAGTCAGTAAATTAGACATCAACATGTGGATTCCATTCAAATGAGCAATACCACATGTCTTATTCTAGTGATGGTCGACCACTCGATAGACAAGTCTATCCCATTTTTCATATTTGTTGAGTTGTTTTAAAGGAGATTTCATTTAAAGGTTTCACACAAGCAACTTCTCAGGCTCTCTACCTAAGAATGTGTCTCTAAAACCCCTTTAAAACTTTAACAATAAATTTCAAGACAATTACTTACTTAAATCATTTGCTTTTCCCATTTTTATATATAATCCAAATATCTATGTTTTGTAAGGACTTTGAGTTTTGTGCAAAAGTGATATAGCAATTAATCTTGAATATCTGTAAGTTAGAGAACTATGCAGTATGTGCTATTAATTAACTGTTGATAATTTCACGTCTCGGTGTGTTTTTCAGTGTCTTGCATCATGAACGTTGCATTTAAGACACTGTGCCAAGTTAAAAATAGTCAATGTTTTATTCCATTCTTTTGCACTGTTTTTGAACAGCTTCCTGCGTGAAAACCCTGTGTCGTAAGAAACGTATCTAATAGTGGCCCAAATTATTCGAGCTTCCTTAAGACCGACTAGCCAATCGTTTAGATAACCAAATGGTTGATTTTAATAATAATAGGGCTGCGTATTGATACAGGTTTCACGATTCAGTTCGATTTTGATTTACAAGCTCTTGATTCGATTTGATTCTGTTTTCTTTTTGATTCGATTACATTACATTACATATGGGTTTATTTTAGTTATACTGTCCCTTTTGCTTACATATAAAGAAATAATCTCCCAGCTAATGGGGTTAATTATACAGGGGACCTTTTATCTAACTGCCAACTGCCGTCCATCCTTCTAAACTCAAACAGTCCATGTATGCCTACGAGAGCCCCTGCGACAACTTTGTCGTCAGATTTCTCAAGTCCGGTGTTTCTATACAAATTTTGTGAGACAGAATTACACAACAGAAGATATTCTATAAAACAAACTCTAGCAATAGGCTGAATAATTACAAAGAATGTGTAGATTCATCCACATAATTGTCCTGAAGGTGTCCTTCTCCACAAAACAAACTCCAGCCACTAGCGGAACCAGCACACAAAAAAAAAAGAAAGAAAAAGGCCATTCAGTTTCCTCGGACAGTCAAACGAATGTTCAGTGAGCCGGCTTATTCGACTGCTACATAAGTGCAACAGGAGATCTTTATTGGATAATCTCAGAAATTGATCTAGAATAGATTGGGGCCTGTTTCCCTCAACGGATCGCCAAGCCGGAACCCTGTGAGCTCGCTCGATTCCCAGCTTATGGCCTGTTATGTCGAGCAGACTCGGAAAGAGCCCGTCGAGGAATTCACTATATCCTGACCTTCTTCGTCCTCAAGAATTCCAACAATTCGGACATTATTCCACCAGTTACGGTTCTCCAAGAATTTCTCCCAGATGTGCTCCAAATCCGCCATGGTCGCTAGCGGATTAGCATCTAATTCCCTCTCCGAAGACTCCAGATAATCGATTCGTTTCTCGACATCCCCCACTCTTGTAACCACCTCAGTGAATTTTGTCACCAATTTCGATCGATCGATGTATTACAGCAAGATCCTCCAAATCAGCAATGACCTTCGTCAACATTGCCGACATGTGCAACAATTCTCACCGAATTTCCCTCACTTCTCCGGCTAAATCGGCTCCCGGGCATGTGGCCTGCTCTGGGGCATCAGCTTGAGCATGTGAGTTTCTTTTAATGTCTCCAGAGCCTGAGAATTTTGAATTCTTTGATATATTGTCCTCCTAGAAAATTAAGGATCAAGGTGTATGGAATCTCACTGGTTTATGACCTAAAAAGTATTAAAACTAGCAAAGTGCACAGAGCTCACCGCTAACACGTCCAAACCTCGAATGGCGTCACGTGACTCCCACATTCTGGCTTTTTAAAGATGAACAAATAAATGTATTCAATCAATATATAAGATATTATATTTCATATATTATTTTTGTTACATATTTATTGTTAAATTGCATAATTTGTACTATTTACAAGTATTTACATTGATTTGTTGAACAAGTGCTAAATTCGGTACTGTCTCTTTCACAAAAAATGCCATTTCTGTAAACAGAGCCTTTAAATAAGTGCATGTTAACTGGAAAGGACTCGATGAGGCTTTACCTCATCTGTGCGATGCATGATTAGAATAAAAAAAATACATTATCGTTGTTTTTGAACAACAAATGAATGTAAAGAACAGAAAGGGTATTAAAAAAGACAATGACAAATGGGTTGTGCGGATCTCGTCTTGGACACACATTACACAGAACAAATGCTGTGAAATGATCTCGCTGCTGAACACTTCACGACTAAACTACACAATTACCGGTGAGTGAAATGTAAACATTTACCAGCCAGTTGACAAATATATTCATTTATTCGCATAGCACAAAATTTGGTTGCAAATGCGAGTGATTTCCTCTCATTGTAGTGGAGGGTTGCGCATTGAGTGACAGATCGATCTTTGGATTTAAGAATCGATATCGAGATTAAGCTTTATCTGAAAATGTATATTTTTACCCACCCCTAAATAATAATATGTAGTTTTTGCTAGGGGTAACCAAATTAACATATTAATGCATACAATTCATAAAATGTCTTGTTGTTAACGCCAATTTTAATATTTAATTCGTGTTCAACTTCAACCACACACTCACTCTCCAAAAGCGCACCCTTCAATGTCATGTCAGCAAACCTGAACACAAGAAATTATTGAAAAGCAGAGTGTTTCTGATAAAAACAAAAACCTGACTCTATTTGCTGTTTAAAGAGTCTAGAGCCGCCTCAGAGACAGCTGTGGTTTCTCAGTGAAATCTGTTAGTAGTAGGGATATTTTATGCATGGTTTTCCATATAATGATTGGTTACACAAAGTTTTTTAGCATTTAAAATCAGCTTGACAGAGCGCAACAGAATGGGACAACTAGGTATTTAAAACTTTTTTTTTAGCTTGACATGAGTGCAAGACGCTGAGAAACAAAGACATCCATATTGCACATGCTTACATAAAAGCGCAGACAGACCCAAAAACGCATCCTGTGTGAACAGCCCTTTAAGAGCATTGTTGCAGAACTCATCTGCATTTGTACGGTGTACAGGGGTGTAAAGTAACGAATTAAAAATACTCACATTACTGTAATCCCAAGAATTGTACTGTTATAAGTAGTTTAAACATGGAATACTTTTACTTGAGTATATTTTAAGTGATGTATCTGCACTATTTTCCCACCGTCCCTGTTCCCTGCCCTGATTTTATTATTAATCTATCAACATGATTGGCTAGGGAGAGTCTCGTGACTCCCGTCAAATCAAATCACATGTAAAAAACTTGAACGGCTGCTGCAGACCTGACGCCAACTGTGGAGAATACCTCAAACACAGTTTATAGCTGAACATAACCGGCCGCACCTGGAAGAGCTTTTCGCAGTGAAAAAGGCCAATTGCTTGATTGTGTCATGTGAGTTTAACTTGCTCAAGCCAGATATCAGCATTAATCCTGCCTCTAATTTGGAGAAATATATCGAGGTAAATTTCATATTCCTGCTTACTAGATTCTGTGTCTATAACATAGCCTTATCTATCACTGAGATTATTGGGCTGCTGTGAGAGTTTAATAAATACAATGATATCAATAGGGCAGGGCAATAAAATGATCTTGATGTTTATCTGAAAAAAGAGAGATGTCCTCGATCAAACTTTTGTGTGGTTTTCTATATTTAGCCTATGTTATACATCTAGAACAGGGGTGTTCATTACATCAATCGCGATAGCAAGAGCACCACTGGTTGGTTGATCTAGATGAATTATAAAATATTTACTTTTTATTTCCCGACGTATGTAGATTCGCGTTGTTTGATTGACAGCTGGCTAATGTTTGAGCGCTAATGTTTGCGCCTAAATGATCAAATACACTTTATAATTCTGTCAATGCCCGTCTTATTTAATGTAAACGCAGTCATTTATGTCTAAGGTGAATTTAATGAGCGGGACAAAAAGTATATTTGCATCAAAATGTCATACTTGAAGTATACATGTAACCGAATTGATCACTGTCTAGTAGTCATATAAAGGCTATTAAGCAACTCACTACTTTGGCCGAATAACTTGAGTAGCTTTAGAAGTATTAATATAATAGAATAAAACAGTGACATTTTTAATAATAATATTTTTTTTTTCAATATTGTTAATTTTTTTATAATACTGACCCCTGATGTAGAGAGTGTGTTAATAGGTATAATAAATTACCAGGAAAGTAGAGATGATCAAATAATATATTATAATTATGCTTAGCCTTTATAAAGATAGAGAAGTATCAACATTTGCAGAGCAATACTTCAGCAGAACATTCCAACTGTCACAAACATCAGAAAATTGTGCATCATGCATTAGAACGAGAACACAACTATTTCGGGGCTTAAAAGATACAAGAACTAAATAAATGTTGAACATTGTTTCTCAAAAGGAGCATAATGTGGCATATAATTTGAAATAACTCACACAAAAATTAAGATTCTCTTATCATTTACTTACCCTCGTGCCATCTGTCTATGACTTTCTTTTTTCAGAACACAAATTAAGATTTTTAGAAGAATATATCAGCTCTGTAGGTCCATTCAATGTAAGTGAAGGGGTGCCAACATTTTTGACACTCTAAAAAGCACATAAAAGCAGCATAAAAGTAATACATACAACTCCCAGTTGTTTAATCCATGACTTCAGAATTGATATGGCAGGTGTGGGTGAGAAACAGATCAATATTTAAGACCATTTTTGCTAGAAATTCTTCTCTCTGCCCAGTAGGTGGCGATATGCATGAAGAATGTGAATCACCAAAAACACAAGAAGAAAGTGAAAGTTAAAGTGGAGATTGACTGAGCACGGTGGATCATTAGTAAAAAAGCAATTAAATATTGATCTGCTTGACATGGATTAAACCACTGGATGCACATGGATTAGAATACTTTTATCCAGATTTATGTGATTTGTGGAGCTGCAATATTTTAGCACCGATTCACTTTCATTGTATGGACCAAAAGAGCTGAGATATTCTTCTAAAAATCTTAATTTGTGTTCTGCAGAAGAAAGAAAGTCAAACACATCCAGGATGGCATGAGAGTGAGTAAATGATAAGGCAATTAAATTTTTGGGTGAATTATTCCTTTTTAAGCATGATGTAGCCCCTGTACCAAACAACTTTTCCCATGCCTGCTCTACCTCCTCTATTGTGCAAGACATGACGTGCCAAGTGATTCTGCTTATTTAGCCTTTTTTTTTGCATTCCTTGCATTGTTTGAACACGTTTTATGCACAACAATAACTCTCTGTCGGCATTAAAGGACTTTTAGACTCTACGCATAAACTGATTTTAATATAATTGTTTCATACATTACGATTTAAAATGGTGATCAGTGTACTGAAAATAACTTTTTTATATTTTCATTTCTGTTATCATATCTCCATTTTATTTTTTGGGATGTTAAATGTGCTACTCTTTTATTCTTGAGTAGTTTTTAGGACAGCTACTATTACTCTACTCACACTTCATTTGGGAAGTAACAGTACTTCTACTTAAGTATGATTTTTTTCAGTACTCTTTCCACCCCTGATGGTGTATTTTACATTTTATGCAAGATTTTGCAAAACACAGTAATAAAACACCTTATATTATTTCCATATAAAACTAAATATCTTATTAAATATTTTACTTGACTGACAGCACTAGTTTATGCACATCACTACCTGATAGCAGGAACACTGCTGTTGAATTTCACTAATGCCAATTACAAACATAATTAAAATAGCTGTTTCTGCTGAAGACATACCTCGAGTTCCTTTAGGACATGGTCGCTCCACCGTCGCTCCTCTGTGAGTTTGTGGCCAGGAAATTCCTCTCCGGTCTGTGCCATCACAAAAACGTTTGCTGGAGGGTGGAAGGCTGACAGCGGTGGGCTCCGCAGACTCAGGGTGATCCACTGCTGTGTCTGAGCTTCCTTTGCCCTGCTTGGGGTTTGACGTGGTAGGTATGTTCACTGAGTGTCTGTGGACAGTGGTGGTAGTCATGACAGGAGGTGTTGTTCTTCTCGGTTGCACCGTTGACGTGATGTCATCTGAGATAGTCGGCACTGTAAGAACAGAATTGAGTTTCATAAAGAGTTTATTAGGATGGACAGAAAAGACAGACATATGATTTGTGAACAAGATAATGTAGCATCAATTTGAATTGAGCAAGTTTTATTTTTCACTTGAAAAATGAATACTGTGTCCTCATTTACTCACCATTATGCCATCCCAGATGTGTATGACTTTCTTTCTTCAACAAAACACAAATAATGATTCTTAGAAGAATATCTCAGCTCTGTCGGTCCTTCAATGCATGTGAATGGGTGCCAACATTTTTATGCTCCAAAAAGCACAGAAAAGCATCATAAAAGTAATCCAGATGAATCCAGTGTTTTAATCCATATTTTCTGAAGTGATATGATAGGTGTGGGTGAGAAACACATGCATATTTAAGTCTTTTTTTTTTTTTAAATTCTTCTCCCTACCCAGTAGGGGGCGATATGCATGAACAATGTGAATTGCCAAAAACACAAAAAATAGAATGTGAAAGTGATGTTTCTCACACACACCTATCATACTGCTTCTGAAGATATTGATATAACCACTGGATTACTTTTATGCTGTTTTATGTGATATTTAGAGCTTCAAAAGTTTGGCACCCATTCACTTGCATTGCATGGACCAAAAGAGCTGAGAAATTCTTCTAAAAATGTTAATTTGAGTTCAGCAGATGAAAGAAAGTCACACACATGTGAGATGGCATACAGGTGAGTAAATGATGAGATAAATTTTATCATAACTGTCATTTAAGTAAAGTAAAACTAAAGTTAAAAAAAAAAAGAGTACAGTAAAACTTTTAAAATTTCACTACTTTTTATTCTTCACTTCATCTTTACAATGTATGTCTTCAAATTTACCAGAACAGACAGTAAACAAAAACTTTGTGGCATCAAACTGAATTTTGTTACTTTATTCTTAGTTATTTTATATTTATTTAAGTTATTTGCATAGACAGTGAAGAACAATTCTGTAATGTTAAAGTGAATTTTACTACTTTTATTGTTTGCTTAAACATTAATTGTCATTTAAAGCTGAAGTGTGAAACTTTTTCTGTGTTAAAGCATCAAACTGAATTTCCACCAGTGGCGTTGCAGGGGGCGGGGTTGTGGATGGGTCTTGGGGGCTGAAGCAATGTAATTTGCACCGACAGAGAAGTAAGATATCATAGCTTTAAGCTAAATTAGTTTTTTAGATCATCTACTGCAATCAATACAGAGATAATAGTTTTATCGAATCTAAACCATATCTAAAGCATTGTCCCCTTCGCTCTGGGATAAATATCCTGATATTTCCCCCTGATAAATATCCACACACCACTAAAATGGCATTTTTCAGGTATCTGTTCACATCAGTGTCCAGTAAAAGTGACGATTCATCTCCTGTTCATGAATCAGATTGGACATCAGCATCCCAAGCAAAGACATCTGCGGTTCATTTTAAAAATCCGAAAACGTCTTGACAAAAGCCTGTACTCTGGTTTCCATCATCTGCTGAGTTTAAATCCTGATGGATTTTTGGAATGATCTATGGATTACAGTAATCTACGATCGCCGTTAATGAGCGGGAAGTGCTATTGCTATATCAGTCCCTCATTTATATGGAGCGATGTGTATGTGGGACCAGATTAAATGTCGTCCAGGACAGCCTAAGCCAGCCTGCATTGTGGTTTTTACCCAGTTCATCTCTGTGAAAATATATGAGGCCACTTAAATGTGATACAACTGGAAAAATGCTTGCATTACGGTAATGATAAGATGATACAGCACTGCGGTTATGCAGGAAATGTGTGTGTGTGCTTTTCATCTTAATGTAGGTTGACTATATGCTCTAAATTTAACCACAGCAAAAGGAATAAAATTACGGCACAAAAGGGTACTAGCAAATCTGTAAAACTTGATATGCCACTAGGTCTAGATTTTACAATGCTGAAGAAAATGTGAGAGGTTGTTGCCAGTGTAAAATTGGTATCTCGTATTCTGGTGTCTATATATGGCTCGGGTTCCTCCTTCAGTGAATGTCTTTGGGATTTTTTTTGTGTGCCTATTTTATCAATGCCAGGCGAAAGTCTTCTAATTTATATCAAATTAATTTAATAAATTCATGCGTGAAATGCAAGCAGGATGCATGACCAGTTATGCTGAAATCTGGCCATAAAGAAGGTGCTTTTGAGTTCATTTTGGTGGTTTGTAACAGCAAACCGAATGTCCAGAAAAACTTTGAACCGGCTACTTTGAACAGCCATTGGTCCTCGTCATCGGTAGGAGTGACCTGGAACTCCACCTACTTTGAGGCTGAACACAAATTCCCGTTCAGTCAGTTAAAGATGAATTATGTTCGATTTTTAGGTTTAAAATACTTTCTTCTATCCCAGCTTAATGTGCAGAAACAGCTATAAGTAAGCCATTCATATGTAAATGTTCTCGAAAACTGTAAACACTGTGTCTCTGTGGCACTATAGAAATTTGTGTGTTTATTAATAGCTACCCATTTAGACCCGACAATGTTATTCAACCAATAGTGTGAGCTGGGTGGTGGGGCTATCAGATTTTTGAATAAATGCAGGCGAGAGGCGTATTCAGAATGCTGTTTTTTTTTATTTTTGCTATTTCATTTGATGGCGCTAATTTCACAGGAATTGCATACTACAACTTTTAGCTCAGTCAACATGAACACATCAGCGTGCAAAGTTTTTAGCGAGCTGGTGCAAACTTACCTACAGTACATCTGTATGATCATTCACGTAGACATATATTCCAAGAACCTTATTATATTATCTTTTAGTTTAACTTGTCTACAAAAGGTTTTAAATCTACTCAAATACTCTTATGTGCCACCTGCCCAAAGTAACATATGCCTATCACACCTGACTATAAGTCATACCGGATCAAAATTGCATTGTTGAGAGAAAAAATAAAACAGATAAGTTGCATTTGTGTATAATAGAGCTGGGTCGTTCGTGAACGAGTAGGCTCTAAGAGCCGGCCGGCTCTTGTAGGTGAACGTTGGGAGCCGGCTTGCATATCAGAAGAGCCGAATTTATTAATAGAAATATTAAAAAAATTAATATATGAATAATCAAAGATATAAATTAATAAAATTAACTAATTAAAAAAAAACTAAAATAACACAGGCTTAAATGCTCAAGCGCACACACGTTCGTTCTGACTGTCTGCTCAGACTAACAGCTTCACATGTTGTTCCTGTCAATCAGACACGCAGTGTCAACCAATGAACCAAAGATGCGTAAACTTACTTTGTTGTTTAGATTGATTTTGTTTTGAATTGTTACATTTATATGCACTTTGTTTATATACATTAAAAAGCTATAATTTAAATGCACATGTGTAATAGCATCCTTTTTTACATTTATTTAAATTTGTGGGATGCTGCAGTTTTGCAAATTGTTATTTATCTTATTTGATATGGAGCAATATTCTATTATCAGTACCGCTGCTCCCTACATGCATACTACACAGTCTGCATAGAGCACTAACTCCCTAGGGGGGAACCATCTTACCCTAGGAGGGCACCAGAAAGTCCACCGGCTGCCTTTACTCACACGTTATATGTTATTCAAGGAACCGAAAGCAGTTGCGGTACACAATTAAATTTTTTTAATTTTTAATTTAGATGCAGACCCACGCTCTTATTCATTTATTTACTTACTCGCACATTTACGCATGGAGGAACCCCCCTCCCCCAGATATTTCTGATATTTGCAACCCTCTTTGCAATGTAATTATCCGGTTCACTGACTGAAAGTTTTTACTAAAAGTGTGATATAACGTCATATTGTGGGCATGTGAGGAGTTGCGTTTGACAGCGGTGTCGAGTTTTTTTTTTAACAATAATGTTATGATGGAACTGGTCGCATAAAGTACTTTATTAAGGCAAAATATTCTGAATTGGCAACTTTAAAACGCTTCTACGTCTCTATGACTGTTGTTTTCGTCTGTTTTGGTGCACGTGTGTTTGACTGGCCGACATCAGTTACGTATATTATATGTACGTAATTATGTATATAAGTCGCAGTGTCTGGGAGTAGCTAACTATAAGTAGCAACGCTACTAACTTAACTACCTTTTTCAGTAGATTGACGGTAGCTCAGCTGCTTTTAAAACAGAGAAGCTAGAGAGAACAGAGAACGACTTTTTCCAGCAAGTAGCGAGACCAAACGCCACATCATGATTTGGTCGGATTATAACTAATAACCTTCTTTATTGAGTAGAAGACAAATTTCGACCGGCAATATATCTGACAAGTTTGAAGTGTATTCTAGCTGCTCTTCAGAATCAGGCAGTGTCTTTATTCTTCTTCTTTTGTAACGGCAGATCACAAACTAAAATAGTGCATTACCGCCATCTACTGGCGGCGTATTACGGCTGACGAGAGGAAGAGTCTGTCTGATAGTGATGTAAAACGAACCTCCACAGTTTGTTTATTTGACAAAACATACAGGGGCCGGCAAATGTGAAATTTATAAAAGAAAAATTGCCTCTAAATGTACAGGAAATATTTGTAGCACAACCTCTGTATGTACAAGAACACACGATAACACGTCCTGAGTCTCTGTTCATATACAGTATTTTACATACTAAATATTATGAGACAAGCACAACATGTCAGCCCAAGAAGAGTTTGCCATAAAAATGTGATCTTTAGGGATCATATTTTTATGGCAGGGATTTTTATGACAGGGATTTTATGGCCATTATTAACTGTATTAATGTTACTATTCATTGAATTGACTGTATTAAATGTATTTTAATAAACAGTGTTTGGAAAAGTAAAAAAAAAAAACGTAAAAGTGACTACAGAAACATCAAGGAAAAGTGGAAGTGGTTCGACCAAATGGACGCTATCTAGACCGGTGAGCAATGGGAGGGAGAGTGTCCTGGACTGGCGTTGATCCACGATGGAGGATGGTACATTTTGTAACGTTAACTCTATACTCTGCTTAAAAGCTTCATTTTATATAGCTGAGCAGCTACTGGAAGCTTTTAACTGTTACACTTGTGTAAAATCAACTGCTTTATGCAGCACAATGAGCTAGCAGCTAACAGCTAGCGGTTGTGTTTTTGTTTTGGTCAGTTTGTGTTGTGTTTAAGATGATGTCACGGCAGTAGAGGCGGCGCAACTATGGCTATCTGCCCACATAAATTGAGATGACACTAAACTGCAGTGGAAATGCAACCTCAGAAACGTAAAGCGAGTAGAGTTGAGGCAAGTCGAACAGTAACGTGCAGTGGAAAAGTGCCATTACATTCCGGAAAATATGATATGCACGTTTTACCCCTGTATTCTCAGTACCGCAATGCAAAAAAGACAGCCATTATACTATTCTCAGTACTGCAGAGTGAAAAAAGTATTAGTTTAATTGTAAAATATCTGTATATCAATCTAGTACTCTCTTGCCTTTCGTTTCCGCTGATTTTGATTTGAAAACATCATTTTACAAAAGCATCTTATTTCCTGTATGTGACGAGGAGGAGGGTGGGGCCGGGCCATGACTATGCATGCCCGGCCCCAAATAGGGCTAATCAGCCAAGGAGAGTAATAAGTGCAGCGTGATGCGGCAGTTTGAGAGAGAGAGAGAGAGCCACACGCAGCTGCCGTGTGTGCATTTGTTTTGTCTGCCTTTTTGTTTCATTAAATATTATTTTGACCGTTCAGATGGTTCCTGCCTCCTCATTTCCCATTTTAACCTTGTTACACTGTAATACACCAAGTTATGAGAATCATCTTTGAAAACAATGGGAACAGAGAAAATAAAATGTCCAGAAGCGTTACAGAAATGAGAATTGGGTGGTTTCATTTTCTGTATGCAAAACATATCTAATTTGACCAAGACATTTTCTTGACAGGATTCATACACCAAACCCTAATCATGAGCAATAGTAATCAGCTTGCCTTGGCAAACAGAACTAAAAATCTAACAAAATAAATAAAAGGACAAGATAAAAAATAATAAACAAGAGAGATTCATAGCTAAGGTTCAAACAGAAAAAATTTAATAAATTCCATCCTCTTGAGCATTAGTAAATATTGCCAAATATTTATGCTTGTTTATTATTTTCAAACAGATTTAAGAGTTTAAAAGGAAAGTCATATAAGTGCACTGAAATGCACTGAGCTGTCTGGGTAATGTGCAGAGCTGTGGATTGGCTGTTGGCAGTTAAGGTCAGCCAATGCCACTTTGTTAGCACTCCCAAGGATGTAACAAGCCGAACTGTTTGCGGAGGACCGATATGACACTGGAGGATGTGCTTGGCATAGGAGCAATATCTCATATCTAAGATCCCATCATCAGATTCAGATCTAATAAATCAATGGTTACACACACACACACACACACACCCTCCACACCACCAATCTGGAATATCTCTGGTTTTATTTCTCTATTTAGCAAAATGACTTCATTATGATCCAGTCCTCTCCTGAATGTCCCAGACCGAAAAACACCTTACAAGGCACTTGAAACATGGAGATAAAGAGCAACCCAGGAACTCTAATTTAAGTGCACTGTCACGAGGGCTAAAACAAAGGGACAAGCTGTTCTGCCTGTGGAACCGTAACACACTATTTGCTGTCTTTTTGAGTTACCAGACACACTCTAATTAGCCCAGATAAGTGCACAAGTCAATTTGTTTGTTGACCAGTCAGTCACACACTTCTTTCCGATTTGTCGCCACAATACACCTAGCGCAAACATGGGCTGAATCCCAGGATTTGGAATAAAGTAGGGGTGCACCGATCGATCAGCCACCTATTGAAATCAGACAATATACGTATTAAATCCGCGATCGTGCTTAGAATCAGAGACGATCTTTTTTTTCAGCATGCAGTGTCACATATACACTGCTACTCTAATGAATGAGCGCTTGCTCAGCTCTTGAAGCATGACAGTGTGGCCTTTGGAGAATTGCCGTTGTTGGCAATTCTAAGCAGTCACGAATTTAAACTTTCAGACATGGTGTAATTCACATGAATATGCCGTTTTGTTTTAAAAATTTTGTGTAAGAATTACATGTGAATGAATATTATATTAAGTCATTACAGTAGTTATTCTGACTCGTTGCACAGTGAGCAGGAAGAGGATAAAGAGGCTGCTAACGGGTATAAAAACTAATTAACAACAAATAAGCATGCAAATACAAAACTGAGTACATGTGATGCAACAAGAGTTGTGACAATCAGACATTGTGTTCAGTGATATAGACTGTTTGCGCCATCATGAGCACTCTAGCTGTCAATCAAATATGAACACTCTGCCAGTGCTCTCAATATCTCATCATCAGTCACTCATCTCAGCGCTATACTGTGAGGATCCCAATTTACATCAGATTAATGTTGGTCACAATATCACTAATAACAATAATTTTTTTTATATCTCTGCTGTGTGTGATGCTCTCAAGTTTTTTACTGCTTACCAGTATATCACAATGGCCTTTTGATATTGACAACATAACTATTAATAACGGTTTTCAATACAAATAAATGTAAAAAAAATCAGAGCTTGTATCGGCCTAAAATTTTCTGATCGGTGCACCACTAGATTAAAGTATCCCAAATCGTGGTACATTTTTAAAAGCAGTGCAAAATGTCTAGGTTGCAAACTTTTCAAAGTAGATTTTCGAAGTGTGCAATTTTATGATGTACTAGGTAAAAAAAAATCGGTATTCTGGCCTACTTCTTTCTCAAACATATGAAATACCATCGCCAGCACAATATACGTGGCTTATACTTAAGGCTTGGGTATACTATTAGGTATACTTGGGTTTTTCTGTGTTCACGTCCAGTCAACCACGTTGCCTTTCAAAGTATACTCTTATGACCATTAATGAATACGAATGCGTTTGACGCATGCATACTATGACTGTTCTGTGATACTATTTTAGTAGTCAATGATGGGCACAGGCGCCAATGATTCACACAGATGAGGACTTTAGAAGTGTTGTGAAAACCTAGGCCGCATGCTGACAGTCTGCACAGACTGTGCTGATGTATACGGACAACCAAAGTATACTTTTGCCTTTAGTAGTGTAACTTTATTTGGGATTCTCAAATGTACTTTAATCAAACTCTTTTTAGCAAGTCAGGTCACTCAGCGGCCATCTTTGGAACAGGCCACCTCCCGGGCAGCTATATTTAATGTAAACAAGCAGCATGACTGTTCAGCTCCTATCTACTTGAATGGGGAAAGACCGAAATCTCCAAAACGGTTGGTCAAGATTACTGTAAATGAACATATATCAAATCAGCAGTAAAATCTGACAACACTGGTATCATAAATAGTGCTTCTTCATCTCAGATCACACTAAGAAACTAAATTTTTCCGGCTTGTATAGCTAATGCTTGGCGATGTCTATATCTAAGAGGTAACTGGCTCATTTACCTTTAGGGCGGGGCTTCCTGTCTACATAAGTTGACCATTGGGCGTTCCCATTTCTCCCATTCATTTTAATAGAAGTGACCAGTGTCTGCCAAATTTTCTCTGGTCTAACTTAGCCGAGGGTCAATATTAGCAAGCATACACCAAAACCAAGCAGTCATATTCAATTTTCGTTAAATGTTTTGTTCATTTGTTGATCACACACATTCAGTCCCTCAAATCTTTGATTTCCCACTTTCTCCACTGTATTACTTTACGACATTCCCAAATGTGGTTTTAACATATAAAGGTTGCAGGTCCTAAAATTGGCATCCTGGCTTACCCAACACTCAAAAGTATGAATTTTACTAAATAGAGATTAGCAAACTAAGATCAGTTCTCTGATGTTTTTATCAATGCACAATTTTAAGATATTGTAGTAGGTCTCAAAATTGGTAAGGCTGGGGAAGGGGGAAGCAGCAATACTGGGATACACCTAAATGGTAAAAAAATAAACCTACTAAAATGCCCGTCTTGGTGTGGTGTTAATGTAAACACAATGGGACAAAAAGCTGACATTTAATAAAATAAAGGACTTGAAGTGTAAATGCAGCCTAAAGGACTTGCACTGTCTGGTATGTCGTTAATATCAATCAAACAGCAATAATAAGAAAACAAGAAAACCACTCACTGCTCTTGGCTTGACAGCTTTAGTAGCTTTAAAAAGTATTAATGATCATACAGTGAGGACTAGTTATTTGAGTAGTTTTGGTCCAATTCACAACTTGTTTCTTTGTTCTTACTTTATTACTGACTGTTTACTTGTCTTGAACAATTACCTGATTACTTGAAACAATGTTTACTCGAATTTTACTCAAAACGAATCTCATGGATTGCTGTTAAATTCTTAAATCTCTCAGTCCGGCAACTGCATTCTCCTATTGTCCACTCAAACATCCTACTTTAGTCGCAAAGCCGTAGTGAAGAAAAAAAAAAGAGTGGACGAGCGAGAGCGAAAATAAATACAGAGGTAAATGGCTTGTCAATGGCCGAGCCTGCCTCATCGCTTTATTTTGACATCTCCTGACTCATGCCTCTACAATTTTCCTTTGGTTATGCTGGGCAATTTCACCGGCTGGCAGGAGGGGGAATCGCGGGGCATCATCCATCAGCGCTCTCAGGAAAAGGAGCCTCAATTAGCTGTCATTTCATGAGTCAGTGAAATCACCCTCGACAGAGAAATCACAACGCAAGGACGCATAGCCTATCAAAGGCAAGACCACTCAGCAGCCCATGACTGTTAAGAGTCCAAGTGTGAAGAGCAACTCTGGACGGTCTGCTGAGAAATTGGGATTTTGAGATGAAAAGTGTTGAGAATGCTAACGAAAGAACGAGTGCTTTTTATTGCTCTGAAGGCATCCCTGCTGGTCTTAAGAGGGTTTAGCTGGTGTCCTAGCCTGGCCAAACTGGTCTTCAGCTCTTGTTGATGGTCAGCCAGCTGGTCTTCCAGACTGATTCCTCTAAAACCGGCAAACCAGACAAGCCAGCAAACGGTCTTTGGTGCTCTCTTGTGGCTTTTATCCCATGTCTGTAGCGTTTAGGTCATCTATATACTAGTGTACTCCAAAAACAATTTTACCAAATTAGCTTTTACCACATATGTGCATTTAAAATGTACAGTCTTAGTACATTTCAATGAAAAATGGCCCCAAAATTCTGATGACTGATCTAGTGCTCAGGGGCGTAACCTAATACTACCTGCAACTAACTAGCAAGTACAAAACCATGGTTCATGGCAGTGGCAAAAACTAAAGGCTACTAAAAAAGAAATGGAACAAGCCCTTCGATTTCTTTTTGTAGACACAAAGGTGGTGGTGGCGTAGTGGCTACATAACTGATAATCAGAAGGCCGCTGGTTCGAACCCCACGGCCACCACCATTGTGTCCTTGAGTAAGACACTTAACTCCAGGTTGCTCCAGGGGGATTGTCCCTGTAATAAGGGCACTGTAAGTCACTTTGGATAAAAGCGTCTGCCAAATGCGTAAATGTACTGGCAAATCAATGTTTCTTTTTTTCAGCTTGAAACATTTTTTTCACATGGAAACATACAGGAGTTGCCAAATGCAAATGTGGTGTTTATCCAAAGTATCCTCCAGCTGGAGTTTTCTACTGGCCGTCATTTGGAGGCGGGTTTATTACAAGCTGGCTGTGTCACAACACAGTAATAATGTTGGATCAGCATGTGTGCCTGCAGTCTGGGGGCACCATATTATAATACCGTTCCTTTGGTGCTTCCAAGATCTCGCAAGTGTATTTTACTCAAACATTGTGTGACATCAAAATAGAACAAAAAGACCAATGAAACCTTCGTAGACACTCAGGGGAAAACCCTGGTTGTATATAAACATGACTGGTCCAAAGTAACAAATGTGGTTTGGATTTTGAGAATTTGTCTTTTCCCACTATTTGCAACTAACTTCTCTCTTGTACTGCACGTTCAGCTCTCAAAACTCAATTGTTTCTTTAAATATCTCTTTTAGACCATCATTTGGTAGTGAATGCAGGTCTTATTAATCATCAGGGGGAAATTCATCAGTAGGTTCTCAGCTGCACCATCGATTAAATTACTGAATTTCTCTTGCCGTTGTTGACAAAGAGTGAACTTCCCTGACATTTCCAGCAGTAATCGATGTGTGATTGAGACAGATCTATGCTCTATCCGGTCATCTGGGGGAACGGCCACCTTCGCAAAGATTCTAAACCAGATTCACCACAAGCTTAGTGACATCAACAACTTCATTAATGATCACAGATGATAAAAAATGCACTCAACAAATTCTATAACCACCGTATGTTATGATACAGATACAAAAAAAACATATACTGTATAATTAAACTGTTTGGATGTTACATTAACAGATATCTGATTCTCACAGGGTTTCGTTTTAGCTAAGTTATTAAATGGATCATTTCAAGTTTAAATTCTGATTGGATAAGATGATTTCAAAGCGGTTAAAAAGGCAGATTTTATTTAAGGGTGTTTCTTCAACTTCGGGCACATGGATTTCAAGAAAATTAAGTATTGTTGAAATATTTGTCACACTCTAAGTAGTATTTGTTTTCTAACAATTAGAGGTCGACCGATGGTGAATTTTGCCGATAACTAAGGTTGTGTGAAAGGCCAATATCCGATCAATCAGCCGATAGTTTTTAAAACTGATTTATAGAATTTAAAAAAATCTTAATCTATCCTTACTATGACGGGCACTGACAAAGAGTCCTAAATTAATAAAATCCCAGATGCAATTTATTGTTCAACCAAAATCCCCAAAATAACCAGAAAAAAATTTGGTGACTAATAGATTTGGTGCATAACTCTGAACTTTTAAGTATAGACGTTTTCAATAATGTAAACAATAATAACGCTACTGTGCTGGACCTGAAGAAATTCCGGTAGATCATTAGTGCCGCTATTGTTTTGAAAATGTTTTGAAACCCAAACGTCACCTCCCAAACGACGACCGAAATGGTCTATAAACAAGCCTGAAACCCACTGGGGACTCTTATTTTGAAATGACTACATTATGAAAATCTGCAAATATCACCATAGATTTTTGCAAATAATTATAGTTCCAAAAAGCAACTATCGGCACAAATTAATCTGTAAAACCGATATATTGTCTACCGCTACTAACAATATCCAATAATAAAGAGACTTGCATAATTTTTTGTAATTTTACATTTTAATTCTAAATGTCTCAAACATTTTCACCACAATTAAGTAATTTTCAGCACATCTCAAATTCAGAATTGGGTCTACCCTTTATATTAGGTGTCTTTAACTACTATGATCTAACATTAAAACGCATACAATGCAAAGTATTCATTGTGTAATTACATGTTGTTCTGCAAAATTTTTGCAAGATTGACATTTGCTGCTACTGAGGTAAAAGTACTGGTACGTTTAGGGTAGGGTAAGGTAGGGTTAATATTAAGGTTAGGGTTGAGGGTAATGGTTAAGGGAAGTGTTAGTACTAGGATTAGGGGAAGGTTAAAAGGGTAACTACAGATGTAATTATATGCAGGCCCTTTAAATGTAAGTATAATGCAACAACATGTATGTATGTATGTAATAAGTATAAAAGTACTGTACACAGTAGTTAAAGACACCTAATATAAAGTGGTTCCCCAATAGAATTCTGTGGTGGCAATGACAATCATGAGAATTAATTACGTAAATCAAATTACATTACATTAAAAAAAAAATGTATGGCATTTGTCTTGCCAAGACTAATTTCATGTCTGACATTTTATTTATCCTAAATATCAAAATAAAATTTTATTTTCACACCTTTTGCACAGTTTGGCAAAATTATAGCTTGATTGGAAATTGCTCCCAATAAATACATACTCCACCCACAAGTGATATTACAATACATTTTCTTTGTTTTCTTCAAACATCACATGTCTCATATTTCATTTCAAGCATGTTCTTCACTGACACTTCTGTTCTGTAAACAAGTAAAAGCGTACACTTTAAGGGTACATTTACACGACAACCTGGGCTGGACTGGTAATCTGGCATACCGGCATTTTCTTGATGGGCCGACGCACTTTGGGGCCGATCAGGGGCGGACTGGCCATCGGGAGAACTGACCGGGCCGGTGGGTTGGCCACGAAACGGGCCAAATGAGCCGCTATAAGCTAAAACGAGCCGTCGCGTTATACAGAACGGACCACAAAACGGTGCCGCGATATGTAGAAAAGGCCCCCCTTGCTCAACATCTTTTGGGCCAATTTCTCTTCCCAGTCCAGCCCTGACGACAACGACTAAAAACGTAAAAGTTTTTCCTTTGTATTTTTGAAAAGTTTTGCATTCACACGGATCCGCGAAAAAGACTAACCACGCTGGATTATCCGCGCCAGGCCAGTAGTTGGCGATGTCACTTTGTAAAGAAACAGTACGCGTCTACGCACATAAACATTCTTCCACAGAGCGGTGAATATAAACAATGAAGATGGCGAAAGCATCGAGCAACGTTGTCTGGACAGATGATGAGGTTGCTTTATTACTACAAGTCTTGAGCAGCACAAACACAGTCCTGCAGTCCACCATCGTAGTTTTGAATGTCTCGCGCGTTGTTTTGAAGTTCTCGCCCACATGCCTATAGATTGAACACGTAATACGCGTGTGCATTTTTGTATGTTTACACGCCACGATAACGGCATCGTTTTCAAAAACTTGCATTTTGAAACCTGTTTTCAAAAGATTTAGTTTTCATGCCCCAAAAACACTGTTGTCGTGTAAACGAACAGCCAATACGCTTTTCTCAAGTTTTCAGTTGAAAATGTAAACGGCCCCTAAGATCCCTCCTTAAATGTTAGTCTATGATTACTGTTGCCTGCTTAATCATCTGCCAGGTGAAAATAGTAAGCATGATCTTTGAGAAAAGTAATGGCTCATCACTCCTCAACAAGAAGCATGATTTGTGGTTTCATTCATTCATTTTATGTAGCACAAACGGTTTGTCTAAACCCCCTAACCCACAGTGCGTGCAATACAAATAATGATGCATGCCTTAGCATAGACTAATTCATCTTTAAACTTTTCATTTCAGACTGTCTAATCAGAAATAAATAGTTAACTTGTTAACCCGCCTACTGAAGCATGCACCATCTGAAACACACAGCAATCTCATTGTGCAGTTGAAGCATGCAGCACTTGCTCCATACGCTGCTGTTCTGTGCACGTGTGAACAGCAACACCTGTTTTGCAGAATTCTTGAGATTTAAAGCCTTAGACCCCACTAAACACATGGGCATTACATTTCCACTAATCACCGCTGACTAACAGGTGTCAAACGCTCCAACACCGACCAAGCAGCATTACCAGATTGACTGGTGTGTCCCCGTGACGTGCTGCTAAAAGAGCCACAGGCAGATAAAAAGCTGACGGATCGCTGCCACAGACTATTTAAAACTCTGATGTATGCATGCTAATAGACCGCAGAGAAATGGCAAAATGTGGCTTATCAATGGAGGGATTGACACTGCCTCCAGGAATATAGTGCGTCTGAGAGGCAGGAAGGGAAAGCAGAGGCAAACATTAGGAGGCGGGGGAAATGCGATTGAGCCCCAACAATAACGATTTTTGACTGCTGGCTCAATCAGGCCAGTACTTCAGATTTTTACTTGCCCTGTCAATTTTATCACTGACCCCGCAAATAAATACGTTCTTAATTAAATCGACCAATTAATCAGATCTCATTTTTTTCCCCACCAAAGCAGCGAAATCCAGAATCGGTTGACCTCTAAAATATTATGTTTTTAATTTTCAATAATTGTCAATATTTTAATATCCAGTATTATAAATAGTTGCATACATCATTTGAGCATAAATTAAACCCATTCTAACTGATGTTTCTGAAAATGTTGTCCAAGTTTCAGTTTCCAAAATAAAAAAGAAAAGATGTAGCTTTCCGGGCCAGTGGGCCATCCTTATTGTTGAGCCCTGGAGTGCAATACTCTCTTTCTATACTTGCTAGCAATTCTCAGCTCTGTTTACACTGAATGTTTTGCTTCCAACCAAATGTGTCTTGCACTGAGACTCAAAACACACAGAGGTGGCCTTGTGAGATATTCTAGATGTCAGTGGCCCTTCTTATGTTACTTAAATCACCTAAAGTCAACATGAAATAAAAAATGAGCCCATTCACTTAAGAGTGCAACAGTCAGGTTCTGGAAGTAAAATTCCCATTCATTTTTCTTCTTCGACAAATTTATTTTGTGCGATCATGCATAAACCTCCCAAGACATGCCATGAGCTCTGAGGTTAAGCAATGATGTATTCTTCTTAAGAAGCCATATGTTGTGTGATTTCAACTTTATATATATATATATATATATATATATATATATAAAAATGGAGATTAATAGCTGAATTCTTGGTGGAAAAACTACATCCCCCAACATTTTTTGGGGGAAAAAGGCAAAAATGAAACACTGCTTTCTTTTCTATTGAAGACTTGAAGACTAGAATTACTGTTAATTAACATTATCCAGTAAACTAGTTAATAATAAAGTGTTTCTTAAAAATCTATACATTTATATTGAAATAATGTGTAGTTACAGGTTTGTGTTTCTTTACAGATTAAAGAGAACTCCCAATTAGTTCCACACAATAATGTAAAGATATTCTAAACTGATTATGCCAAAAAAATCAACACTGGTATCGGATCGGGATCGGTATCGACCGATAATGAGATTTCCGCTATCGGATCGGAAGAGAAAAAGTGGTATTGGTGCATCCCTAGTTTTTATGGTTCTTATATGGCATTTTTTGAGCTTGACAGTAATGAACATGATCATCACACAGTATCAGATTTGGATCGGGCTCATCGGACCGATACCCGATCCGTCTTAAAGCTTCAGTATCGGAGCCGATACCGATCCAGGTATCGGATCGATGCTTCCCTACTTATAATGGGTTACAATTGCTATTTCATGTTGACTTTAAAAGCTCCAAAATGGGCTTTGTTAATTTCCCCATTAAAATCATTAAAATGAAATAAATCAAAACGTAATTTTTGGTGGTAGCTGAAGCCTCTCCACGCCTGCGAGAGTAATTCATTTTATGTTTTTACGGCACGCCATCTTTACCGCTCAGATCTAAAGCAAATTACTTTTCTCCCTTTTGCCCTGCTTTACTTCTGAAAGTTCCTGGCAATTATTGCCTCGTCTGATTTCGTCTTTTTACCATGTTGAACAAAGACACAACGGTCTTTGTGCATCCCTGACAATGGCTTTTATGTGTCAATATAAGGATCTTGAAGCGTCAGGATTTAGGTACGCATTTTATTACCGCTTCCTAGTAGCTTCCCTTTGAAGAAGGTGCCATCAAAGAGACTTAAAAAATACATTTGATTCCTTTTGACTTTCTCCTCCTGCAAAATAATACCATAGTGATGAGGCTCGAGACTCTACGCTGAAAGCCCAAGTGAAATGGTTTGCAAGCCAGTTTACATCTGTAATCAGATGTATTTGCAAATTAAATGGGCTATTCAATGAGAGAGAAAAATGTAGATTCCAATGGGAATTCATTGAAAAGAGGACTGAAAAGGGACAGAGGGGAGGTATTGAAAAGAAAGAGAGATTGGTGACGTCAATTTAGAGACTAAGCAAGTTTTTATAAAGATTACAAAAGACAAAATATTTTTTTTTTTTTAATGACATACACCGATTAATACATTAACAAAAAGCACACCTGCTTGTATCTTGCAAATTAGGACACTGTTTAACACAGCAAAACACTAAAAGCAAGGATTTAACGCTAACAATATTATTGTCTCCAATACATCAATGGAATAATTAATGGCATGAAGAGATGACGGTAGTTCATTTCTTCCTAATAATGAACTAAAGTGCGATCTTGTTGTTCTACAAGGTCTACGTTTCCCAATTTGGCTTGCATTCCAAACTTTGAATGAAGCAGATGATGATTTTGAAGCACTAAGTCATTTTTGCAGCGAAAGGCCTACAAGAGCAGCACACTTTTCACTGCACACCAATTCCACAATAAATCAGATGCGTTTTATGTCAGTCGTCGCCCTCAAGGAATTTTTTAACTACTGTTCCTTGACTTGGAAGTAGCATTTCTTGTGGGCTCTTATAGAGTTACAAGAGCACAACAGTGTCCCTGGTACTCTTTTAAAGGCTAGGAATTGTGCTAACATGTAATTACCCAAAGTATAGCTAGCAATGGAGGCTTAATAGGTAGCTCATAAAGTCCGGTAATGAGATTTAATCGCTCCCATAGACACATCTAATCTGAGTTTTGGTCCATGTAAATTCTACAGATGCTTTGCGGGCAGGTATTGCTGTGGGAATTTACCGCAAGCCCGGTGAATCTTAATGGACGCAATTAATTTCATCTTTGCGCTCAGATGCTTCTCTATTTCTGCAAAAGAGACATTATTTCAGCACCATTAGATTCCCTTTCAGAGCAGGTTATTTTATTACAATCTATATGGAGAGCTGAAATAAAATATAATGGTTTCATATTGAGGCAGTTCGAGGAGAACTGCATGCTATCTATATACATTAACAAATTAATTGATTTTATACACTGACAAACAAGTCCTTTGTATATGTTCAGCATAATACCATCGCTGTAAAGCTACATCGCTTTCATCATGAAACATAGCAGATGTCCTAGTTTAAGCTTTATAACCACTATAGCTGCAAAAAATATACTGCAAAAAAATCTTATTATGTGTTTTTTGGCAAATTTTCTGGTAGATAAATATAAGAAACAAACTTGTGTAAGATATTAAGGCTCATTTTCAGAGAATGTATCTTTAATACAAGTGTATTTCGTCTTGGTGAACTGGCAGATAAAAGTGAAAAACTATTAAGTATAAACAAGTGGAAAAACAAGAGAGAAAAAATGCATTTATTAAAGTTACATTCTCAGAGAACAAATCTAAGTATCTTTTGCAGTGTTGCTTCATTGCATTGCATTCGGTGCATTTTTAAAAGCAATCATCCTGCTTTGGCTTCGTTTAGAACTATTTTCATAAGCAGAGCAAAAATATCTGAAAATCAGGCCATATTGTGTCTAAAATCGAACTTAATGTAATCTTCTTGTTTTTAGAACTGTTTTACAAACCAATATCATCCAAACAATTGTGTTATTCCCTGCAGCTCATATGATTCATAAATTTAGCAGGGATGCAATTCGGTATTGACCAATCAGCATCCAGAAACTGGAAGTATCCTTTTTATAAAAATGGTTTAAAAACAAATTCTCTGTGCAGCATTTGCATACATACTGCTATTGAACTAAGCCAATAACTTAAAAAAAATTATGGAAGTAGATGTCAATTTCGACTATTTATATAATGTGGCAGATTAATGGACGTTCAAGGAATATTCTGGGTTTGGTATAAATTAAGCTCAATCAGCAGAATTTGTGGCATACTATTGATTGGCACAAAGCATCAATTAGATGGTCAACAACAAATTATTTAGTCTCTCATTTACTATAAAAAAAATGCACTGGGGCACTTGCAATGTGGGGCCAGTCCATAAAAATTTAAATGCACACTGTTTCAAAAGTAAAGCCAAAATATATGGGCTGGGTTTCCCAAAGCACTCATTAGAATGTTAGTAGCACTTAAGTAGTACTTAATCTCTAAGGCGCATTTCCCAAAAGCATCATTATCCAAGTAGTTCGTATTCCTTTTCCCTTTCTCTCTTCCTCCTCCTCCTCTTACTCCTTCCTCCAATGGATGATTCAAATCGGCTCGCCTATATTCCTTTTACAAGGCTGCATGATGCATAATGGCACTAAGGCTAAGAGTACAAGGTGCATTGAACTCTAACCAGATGATCTATGAGTATTTAGATAATGTAGGTCTATGAGTAGTTTAATTCTGATGCTCGTCATTTTAATCCTGTTCTAGGCGCATTGTACAGTTTCCAGCCAAAAAACTTCAGGCTTTGTGAGAGCGGCTTATAATTCACATCGTGCTCATTCATGTTACATGCATTTATTGCGTCACTTTCATTAATCTCTATGATTGAGCATCAACACATCTGAAACGTCGTCTTACTAAAGCCATCATTATTTCTATAATTAAATTCTGTAATAGTTAATAAATTTCAGCGCTTCGACAATGTTCCAAACAACTTCCATGTTTGGCAGTATTTCCACATTATTTTCATGTTGACAAACAATGAATAATGAGCGATCTACGTGGTGGTTTGGGAAACAGATGTTCCTTCATCGTAAAATAACAAGCAATGTTCGTTAAGATGATCATAAAAGTTGCAACGTTATTGGGAAACCCAGCCCAGTACATTAAACATCTAGACACAATTTTAGTATCTTAACAGATTTTACTTACTTTAACTGCGTTGTCATAACAACAAGACCCCGTAAGCGTTGTTAACACGTATGATGTTTACGTCTTGTGTCTATACTTGACAAGACTGCATAGCATACGTTAGGTACAAGGTCATTGCTGTAAAGCTATGTTACTGTGAACAGGGTTCTCTATTTATGCTTTCATCATGAAACAGAACAGATGCCCCAGTTTAAGATCTGGTTTTATAACCGCTGTAGGCTAAAATTGACACGAACATGCAAATTTTAATGCCATGTATGACAACACCTTTCCTTTGAGGAAACTGTTTTCTTTTCCACTGAATTCTACTGTAACTGAAAAAAGCTGCTGCTAAGATTCTACAAAAACTGCAGTGTCCTGAAACGATGTCTGTGGTGTCAGAAAAAAAGATGAATATTTAAGCTTCTCATTGGCAAACTGCCACAATCCTGACTCTACTTCACTGCACTGCTGTGATCACCCACGGATGGCAATTATGATAATTCAGTTGTTAATCACATTTACATACATGCAAGCGCCAGAGAGAAAATGGGCTGAATGCATGCATTCCTCCTCATGCATGGCAAGCCATCTAAAATACTAGAGTCTACATCGACTTAATTGTGGCGTGGTGGGGTCGACCTCTGCATACAAATGGGTGGAGGACAGACAAAAGCAGACAGAAACAAACAGCCCTGGTGAAAAGGGGTCACCGCTACTAAAGGATGACTGGCAACAGCACAACCACTTTCTGTTCTGAGAGGTAGGTGTGAATAATTGTGCTTATTCTCCTCTTGTTGATAGAGGAGAGCTGTCTAGTGACACATCTGGTGCCACTCAGCTCTTAAGAGATGAATTTCAAATTCGGTCTGTCTAGCTAATGGCCCTTGATGATTGATCATTGCTTCTGTGGCAAGTCATTCTTCGAGCCTTGTCGCAGCCAATGATACATGTGTCTTGCCATGAACCGACTACGCATTTCCCTTTACCACTCGTGAAATGACGTTGGGATTGTCTAAATTTATTGCAAATCGCATCCTCTGAGAAACCATTCAGGTAGGCATGACAATTTTTGCCTAGGGTCATCCCTAGGCTTCTCACATATGCTGAATTTTTATATAGCATGGAACTAGTGCTCTCGCCCCTGCTGTTGATGGTCTAAGATTAGGGGTGAGGTTAATAGGGTTACGGCCTTAATAGATGGGAATGGGACCGCAAGAGCAGCCACTTGATGAGTCTTTTAAGAATTGAGTCACTCCGCTTATCTATGATAATCAGACTTTGCCGTCACAGTCACTGCAACCATCACACGTAACAATATTTGTAAACCATCCCCAGTGCCTGGGTCTGCTATTTTTGTTTATAGGAGGACTCTCTCTAGGGGGCTGGGAAAGAAAAGCTCTCCTCCATCTCACACTTGTATCACTACTCGAAATTAAAACTCAGCCATCCGTAACATCCTATGCTTCGGGCATATTAGGGCACACACTTGAAAAATCAGACCTCAGAGCCAAACCGAGACCATAATAAGTCTTACCTTCAGCAGGATCGGGTGGTCCGAACTCAAGACTGTATCGCAGAATGTAAAAATTATTCCACACATAAAGGTGGTTATCCCTAGGGTTGTAATCCACAGCTGCGATGTATTGATACTGGTTGGGAAAGAGGATGTCAGTATACTCCCCTTGCCCCAACTTGGTGTTGTACACATAGTCGATCTGGCTCTTACTGGCCTCACTTTCGTTCTCCTCATAGGTGGAGCGCACCACATGTAGTACCCCACACACCATGAAGGCGTTGGAGGCCGAGCGTTTATCGTAGGCCGTCTCCCACATTGCCTCAAAGCGCAGAGTGTAGGGATTGAGTTGGCTCAGAACGATACGTCCATTGTTCTGCTCGGTGGCGTAGATGACCCACAATCCACGCTCATCTACCGCCAAGTCGATGTCCGTCTTGCCTCCCCAACGATATGGTGAGGTGTCGTGGTAGTTAGCGTTGGCAACAATGGCCTCTCCGCTCTTGATACGAGTCCGCAAGTCGAACTTGACGATATTTCGTGTTCGCTCCTTGTTGAAGAAAATGGCCCCATCGTAAGCCACAAATCCAGTTCCGTCCACACGGTGCGGAAGCTTGTAAGTAGTTGTCTGTCGACTGCTCCTCAAGTCGTCGAGTGAGGCATATTCTATGAGAGTGTCTGTGCGGTACGGAGTCCATGGCATAAAGTAGATCTTGTCCCCGGCCTGCAGGGGGTCTTTGCACCAGGCTCCAGACTGCTGTTCGGCCTCAAAGACAAAGGCCGGATCTCCCACAGCTTTCAGAGTTCCAGGACAAATGAAAACTGAAAAAGAGGTCAGGAAGCAAGAGTGAGCATTAAAAACCAACCACTACTGCACTCTGCACTGATCTTCTCTACACATATTCTTTTGGTCCAATATATGTACTAAATGCAGACTTCATAGACTAAAACATCACAATCTCATTTTGGAAGTGTGGAAACTGGTGTTGCGTGCATAGTCAAAAGGAAATACAAGAGGTTAGGTGAGAGCAACTGCACAGAATCTTTTGAGTTGGCCTTGCTCCCTGAGATTGTTCTCAAACACTTAAAACTGAGAGGAACAGACAAAAGGGAAAAGGGGAAACAAACAAACAGCAAAAAGCCCTGCAAATGAAAAGAGATGAGAAAGACGGCGCTAATGAAAAGATAAGACTCATTTTGGAATCGCTACCTAATTTTTTTGCATCAATGGCACTTGCCATCAGATTACTGGGTTTGTTGGATTGGTTCGCAAAAGCCATACCTTTGAAAGTAAACAAACATACATGGATTATGTCTGAGGAAAGAACTGACGACACATGAGAGGCAAGAGGAGGGGATATAGAGGTCAAGGACTGGGGGCAGGGTGACAATGCTGTTCAGGACAGATAGGATGACAGCCAAAGGGAAACGTCTTCACTTAATCACTGAGGAATACAAGGTACGAATAGGAGAGCGAGGCCCTTTGTCAAGCGCACCCATGTCTGAACCCGTTAGATTTGTCTGAAAAGTCTGTGGTGAACAGCATATGACATGCAAATGGCTATAGGTTGTTGGCCTCTCTCTCCCATCAATATCATGTGACCAGAGGTGCCATAGAAGGAAAAAGCCAAATAAAATTAAGAAAGATTTCATTGTCGATGAACAAATCACGACGATGCCACAATCTTCCGGTGATGTGTGTAATTTATGCACCACTGGAGTCTCCAAAGGGAATTGCAAAAATAATGATTGATTTCAACAGGTTTCAGAAAACTCCCCCATATCTGTCAATGTTTGTCAAACAGATTGAGCCACAGTGCTTACACTTTTTGGGGGAAACTACACACATCACCATACAAAATTGGATAATAAGGTTGTTTTGTCTGAGACTTAAGTTTCTTCAGGTTCAAGCTGGACAACCCAAGACCCTAGAAGATATTTATATAGGTGTTGAGAAAAGCTTTTAAGTCCGTCTTAAGATTATGTTTTAACGTCCAACCCAACGATTTGTTTCGTATCTTTTTGGGTTTTTGATTTGAGAGATCTTGTCGATATCATGTAGGGAGATGGGGGGGGGGGGGGGGGGGGGGGGGGTCGAAACCATACAACACAAAACAAGGAGCTGAGGACTGAAAACCAGAGCAGTCATTTACCTTTTTGTTCCACTTCTATTTTGAGCCGTGAAAAACAAGAGAATTGAAAGAGCGTCAAGGGAGAGAAAAGATTAGAGTAGTCCAGAAAACTTCAACATTTGCATATACAGGCCAATGAGTTTGCGTCATAGAAGAGAACTTCCAATTGGAAAGAGTAATACAGCATATTCTCAGCAAAATGTTCAGAGAAAAACGCTCAGGTGCGACACCTGTGCTACATAGAATAAGGGATAATTAATTAGCTATCAGTGGACACCTAACGACAAATAGAAAGGTAAGTGGTTAGATAGAGAGAAAGAAATGTACAGAAGCAGAAAGTACTATTAAGACGTAAAAGCCAGTATTTAATAATTATAAGTACTATAAGAAAGTACTATTAGAATACATTTAAATAACACACCAGCATTTTATCTTTTCTTTATATCATTAATTAAAAGTTTGAAATTTGTCACACATTGCAATAATTTTTTTTATATAAATAATATACAGTACATGTATATGGGCAGTGGAACTGTTATGCTTTACTGCATCTAAAAACAAAATTTTTGGCTGCATGACCTTTAAATTTATTAAAGACTACATGGAGTATTTCTACTTATTCTGTACAAATATATGTGTGCTTAGGTCTTTAAGACATAGTTTTATGCAGCCGTTCGCATTTTGTTTCCACATGCACTGCAGCCAAGCAATGCAGAACTAAAAAAGTGGAGAAAGGGCAAACTCAGACATTTCTAAAATGTAGGTGCACGTCTCCCCCAGTTATAATGGCTGCTGAAAATACACACTTTTCCTTATACATTTAGATTAATTTTAACCTAAAACCTTGATGTTGAAAAGAAAGTGTTCTTTGTCAACTGCCCATATATTGAAAAAGACAGAGATAATCATGCATTCATGCCATGTATTTTTTTTTTTGAGAAAATCAGTATCAAGTGGTAATATCTCACAAAAAAAAAAAAATACAAAATACATCTCTTGGATAGAAAAATGGACAGGATCCTCCAAACAACCGTCTCTGAAAAACTAAAGGCTTCACTAGAGAGACAAACATGGAAAAAATAGATGACTCAGAAGATGGAATATTTTATTCATCAAAAGATGCATCGGGGTAAACAGCTGCAAAATGCGGCATCTGGACAAGAATCCGAAACCCTAAAGATAAGTGGAAGCTGAATTATTCAAGGCAGAGTAAAAATCAGATATCATTGAGGGCATGTAGGGCAGCCTTGACATTAGTCTCCTGTCATCAGTGATGGAGAAACAATGGCAGAAGGTCGAATGTTAAAGCAGACACTGGCTCTGTTCCAAACCCTAGTGAGCTACCTACGGGCATCCTCCCGATGCAAAAGCTCTTCCAAACAGTAGCGGCAACATTATGCAGCTTTCAAAGGAATCTTTGGCCAAAATCTAAAATGGCATGGACCTACTTTGGGAATTAAATAATCCCAGAAAACCTCATTTAAAACATGTTATGTTCATAGAAATGTAATCTGTGTCCACGTTTGTTTTTATAACTTTTTAAAAAGCATTTACAGCATAACCACACATAACTACAAAATGTCTACTTTCATGTTTGTTACACTGCCCGATTTTTCAAACAATAATAATATTTTAAAAACAAAATAGCTCCACTGCTTATTTCTTCATTTATTTTTGAGAAATAATAATAAACGATTATTCAAAACTACATATGACGACACTTCTTTCTTTTTCTCAAGAATTTTAGCTTTAAATGAGACTTTAATTTATTTTACAGTCTCTGGACGGTTATACCTTTTAGACATTTTAGCTTCAAGTCCCAGAAAATAAATAAATAAATAAAATAACTTGGAACTCAGAAATTGAAAACATGTTCATTAGTGTATTCAAGTTATTGTTATTAGTGGGAGCTGCAATTTTAATGTATTTTTGTATTACTGAATAGATCAGTATCACATCATTGACCCTTAAACCAGCCTTAGCCTTGCTAGTTTAGCTGGCCAACAATCAAAACCAGCTGGACACCAGCTTGGTCAGACTGGGCGACCAGCTTAAACCAGCTAAGACCAGCAAAAAAAGCCTAAGGTTTAAGCTCCTTTTAATTTTTCAGCACGGTTATTAGAGTACCACACTTGTTAGCTTAGCAACATGCTAACATCAAACTCTATTGGAATCAACTGTAAGAGTTACACAAATCTCTTATACACTTCAGTAGGCAGTAGACAGCGAGGCAGCTCACTAAGGTTTGCTACACAGCCATGATAAGACAGAGAATTACCATCAACCTGTTAGCAATTATGCAATCCACATTGACTTAATGCTAAGTTGAAATCACTTCTTCACGGTCATAAGATGGTAAGACCATAATATCACATATTAACATTTTATGTTTTATAGTAAAAATAACAAAATACATGATTTTAATCTTTAGTATCAAGTACAGTATTACAATTACAATTACAATAACTACAAAACTCAAGATATTGGAAGATTACTTACTATAAGGGACACATTCATATTGGACCTCTAGATACTTGTACGTCCCTGGACATGGATCCGGAAAGACATCCGAGCCTGTGATGACAACACACTGCGTCCGATTGTTACACCTGAAGAACAGAGCACAAGTTCTATTACACTCAAAGAGTTGAACTCCATGATACTCAATGAAACTGTGTTGGGGTGATAACTTCAGAAATGTAATTCGGTACTGATTTCAAACTAAAATTGTAATCAGTAACATGAACTTTAGATTACTCCTTTTAGCTAATGTAATCAGATTACTTATGGCATGTTTTACCGAAACCATTAAGTGCACTAAAGACCAAATAACTAATTTACTTGTAGTTACTCGGCTAGGAGACTCGTGTGGACTCACAAGTGCTTCAACAGACAGACATTTTGAAGAGTAAAATGTGAGGAACTTGCGCAAGAGAGTCTCTGGTATGATAATGACATTTCTTCATGGTTTCTGAAACAGTATGAGTTTGGTTGATGACCTACGATTAAAAGCGCAACACAATAACCACCAAACAACCGTCAGATGAAGTCCACATTTCTCCAGACACCGAGTCGAAAAG